>JAJDFG010000193.1:210000-380000 GCA_021039105.1 Scomber colias
GTGTGTGTGTGTATATATGATGAGTGGTGTGTGTACAGTATATGATGAGTGATATGGTGTGTGTGTGTGTGTGTGTGTGATGAGTGGTGTGTGTGTGTGTGTGTATATATGATGAGTGGTGTGTGTACAGTATATGATGAGTGATATGGTGTGTATGTGTGTGTGTGTGTGTGTGTGTGTCTATGATGAGTGATATGTGTGTGTGTGTGTGTGTGTGTGTGTGTGTGTGTGTGTGTATATATGATGAGTGATATGTGTGTGTGTGTGATATGATGAGTGATATATGTGTGTGTGATATCTCTCCACCAGCAGGGGGCGCTGTGGATCCCTGCGACCCAGACGTTCGGCGGCGGCTGCTGGACCTCTGTGATGTCACTTCCTGCCCAGACCTCCACTCGGAGCCCCGCCCCCTCCCCACAGTGGAGGAGCACAGCTGTTTGCAGCTGGGTGTGTTATCAATAATCAGTAAAGGGTTAATCAGTTATAACTCCTCAATATAAACAGAGTATAAATGTTATTAATATAAAATGTCTTTATAAACCTTTATAGTTTATTATTGATGATAAATAAAGTGTTTGTCTCATTATAGATTAATAATTCCTAAATATTCAGATTATTATAAGTCTGAAACATTTAAGACACTGACTGACCGAGCTGGACATCACATAATAATAATATTAATAATGATAATAATAATCTATAACATGAAAGTCACAGCTGGTCTCATTATTTCAGAAGAACAGAGCTTTTGTGATTAATCTGTAGAAGTGATTAATTATTGATTATTGCTGATTGCCAGTGTTGGGTACGTTACTTTTAAAAAGTAATTAGTTATAGTTACAGTTACTTCTCCCAAAAAGTAACTGAGTTAGTAACTGAATTACTCCATTATAAAAGTAGTAGTAGTAGTTACCAGGGAAAGTAACTAAAGTGTTACTTTAAAAAATAATAATAATATTTTTTTTTAAGTATAAATATGTGTTTTTGGCCACATGTTGTAGTGGCGTGTGCCGTTGAGAGATGCTTCATTAGGTTAGAGTTGCTTGTAACGGACGCTCTGATACATAATGTACATTTCACATTTCACATGTATGTTCCCGCCTTTTACCTCCAGGAGATTAAAGTAGTGTCTCTACTTCCTGTTTAAAAACGCAACCTTTTCCTCCGAACTCGCCATCGCTGCAGCTTCTGCTAGTGTGTGTGTGGTTTGTGTGTAAACACTGCCTCTGATTGGCTTACCATGAAATCTTACTCTGCCTTAACCAATCATCATCACTGTTGTCCCGCCCCTCCCGTCTTTTGTGGCTGAGATCAAACTTGGATGAGAACAGGTTCACTGAGTAGATTAGCTTCAGTTTGTAACGCGCCTCATGTAATTAAGTAACGTAACGGCGTTGTAACCATGGAAATAGTAATTAGTTACGTTACCTGTTACTGAAAAAAGTAACGCTGTTTATTTAAACGCCGTTATTCCCATCACTGCTGATTGATTATTGCTGATTGTGTCCACCAGGGGGTGGTGAGGTGTTTCACGTCTTCTCCAGGATCGTAGACGGAGGAAGTTTCTCCGTCTTTAAAGGAGCGATGAAGGACGATGACGTCATCATCAAGGTACTAACGTTTCATCCTTTCATTCTGACCTTTATCTCATCCTTTCATTCTGACCTTTATCTCATCCTTTCATTCTGACGTTTATCTCATCCTTTCATTCTGAGGATGAACAGATATAAAATTAAGAGCTACGACCGAAAGAAAGAAAAAGAAGGAAAGAAAGATAAAGGACTAGGAATGTGTCTTTTTCTGTCCTTCTTTCTTTCTTTCTTTCTTTCTTTCTTTCATCCTTCCTTCCTTCCTTTCATCCTTCCTTCCTTCCTTTCTTTCATCCTTCCTTCCTTCTTTCTCTCCCCGTATAATTCCTCACGGCTGTCATTCAAACATGTGACTGGTTTCATCTCCGTGGCGACAGCAGCTGAGGCTCATGGGTGATGTAGTGTTAGAGGAGGGGCAGATGTGTGTGTGTGTGTGTGTGTGTGTGTGTGTGTGTGTGTGTGTGTGTGTGTGTGTGTGTACGCTGGTCTCCATGGTAACAGGTGTGTCTGCAGGTGGACAGCTGCTGCGTCCTCTGGGATTTCCACATGTTCCAGCGTCTGAAGCAGAGCTCGTCCTCCGTCGCTGGACTTCCTGTGATCAGCTGTTTCCTGTTTGAGGACGGCTGCGTCACCGTCTACAGCTCACCGGCCGAACACATGCTGGCGGTGAGTCTCAGTCTGCTGCCCCCTGCTGGCACTCAGGGGGATGTACTCATGACCTGTGTGTGTGTGTGTGTGTGTGTGTGTGTGTGTGTGTGTGTGTGTGTGTAATGATTCCTCCTGTTCATACTGTGTGTGTGTGTGTGTGTGTGTGTGTGTGTGTGTGTGTGTGTGTGTGTGTGTGTGTGTGTTTCAGGAGCTGACGGAGTGTGTTCCCAGTGAAGTTGGTTATAAAACAGTCGGTCTGCTGCAGCTGGTGTCAGAGCTGCATTCCTGCAGGCTGCTGCATGCGGCGCTGCAGCCTCAGCTCCTCATCTGCTGCCACAGGTAGGTGGGGGGGAGGGAGGGGAGCGGTGGGGGGGCGAGGGGAGGCGGGGGGTCATTGCTGGGTCATTGACAAATAAGTTGACACACTAACAGTCCTTCAGTCTGAACATTAGAGGTTGATGGTTTGAGTCCCGACAGTTTCAACCAGCTGTTTGTTGTTTCAGAGGTCTGCCGAGTCCTGATCGGGTCTTCCCGGTGGACTGGTCTTCCTCGGTGGATCTGGACCTGCAGCAGATCACAGCGGTGCGGCAGCTTCCCTCAGCTCAGACCTACATCAGCCTGGGAGTCCTGGAGCCCGACGCCCCCCCACAGCTGGTACGCCTGTCCCCTGTACACAGACCTCCTGCCTCTGTCTCTGGTCAGCAGGTACTAACCCCCCCCCCCCCCCCCCCGTCTCTTCCTGTCAGGTGGACCTGGTGGGCGTGGCCGAAACGGTTCACCTGCTGCTGACCAACAGCAAGATGATCCCAGTGAAGGACGACGACGGCTGGACGGTAGAACAGTTCAGTGGAGACCAACCCTGGTACTTAAACCTGGTTTATTACGCACCTTAAACCTGGTTTATTACGCACCTTAAACCTGGTTTATTACACACTTTAAACCTGGTTTATTACACACTTTAAACCTGGTTTATTACACACTTTAAACCTGGTTTATTACACACCTGGTTTATTACACACCTTAAACCTGGTTTATTACACACTTTAAACCTGGTTTATTACACCTTAAACCTGGTTTATTACACCTTAAACCTGGTTTATTACACCTTAAACCTGGTTTATTACACCTTAAACCTGGTTTATTACACCTTAAACCTGGTTTATTACGCACCTTAAACCTGGTTTATTACGCACCTTAAACCTGGTTTATTACGCACCTTAAACCTGGTTTATTACGCACCTTAAACCTGGTTTATTACACACCTTAAACCTGGTTTATTACACCTTAAACCTGGTTTATTACGCACCTTAAACCTGGTTTATTACACACCTTAAACCTGGTTTATTACACACCTTAAACCTGGTTTATTACACACCTTAAACCTGGTTTATTACACACCTTAAACCTGGTTTATTACGCACCTTAAACCTGGTTTATTACACACACTTTAAACCTGGTTTATTACACACCTTAAACCTGGTTTATTACGCACCTTAAACCTGGTTTATTACGCACCTTAAACCTGGTTTATTACGCACCTTAAACCTGGTTTATTACGCACCTTAAACCTGGTTTATTACGCACCTTAAACCTGGTTTATTACGCACCTTAAACCTGGTTTATTACACACCTTAAACCTGGTTTATTACACACACTTTAAACCTGGTTTAATACACACAACTTAAACCTGGTTTATTGCACACACCTTAAACCTAGTTTATCTTCTCTCTGCAGTGACGACACCTCCCGGATGTGGCGGAGGTTTTTCCGGTCGTTGCTGAACGCCGGCGGCCGCTCGTCGCTCTCCGTCCTGTCGGAGCTGACGGAGCTGCTCTCTACGCTTCACCACTAAAACACTGTCTGTTTGTTCTGTTTGTTCTGTTTGTTCTGTTTGTTCTGTTTGTTCGTTTGTCTCTATATTTGTGTTTTTCTCTCTTACTAAATATATAAAAAGCTGTTCGTGAATCTCAATGTCCAAGTTCACAGGAAGAGCTCATTATGATGCTGTTAATAAAAAACTAAACTCTTTTTAAGATTTTGTGATGTGTGAGTTTCCTGATCTGTTGAACTGTCAGTAATTTAGAACCATCACCAAATTTTTCTTAAATGTTGACGGTGTTAAATTATCGGACTTGTTTCCAGTGAGGGTTGGACTCCGCCAGGGCTGCCCTTTGTCACCGATCCTGTTCATACTCTTTATGGACAGGATTTCTAGGTGCAGCCAGGGTGTGGAGGGGGTCCGGTTTGGTGACCTCAGGATTGGGTCACTGCATTTTGCGGATGATGTGGTCCTGTTGGCTTCATCAGACCGTGACCTCCAACTCTCACTGGATCGGTTCACAGCCGAGTGTGAAGCGGCCGGGATGAGAATCAGCACCTCCAAATCCGAGGCCATGGTCCTCAACTAGAAAAGGGTGGAGTGCACTCTCCGGGTCGGGGATGAGATTCTGCCTCAAGTGGAGGAGTTCAAGTACCTCGGGGTCTTGTTCACGAGTGAGGGAAGGATGGAGCGAGAGATCGACAGGCGGATCGGTGCGGCGTCTGCAGTAATGTGGACTCTGCACAGATCCGTCGTGGTGGTTCATCTGGTTCTGATGCTGCGTTTAAAACTATATTTAACATATTTTTTCTGGATTGGCAGACTGGGGTGGTGGTCCCTCTTTTTAAAAAGGAGGACCGGAGGGTGTGTTCCAACTATAGGGGGATCACACTCAGCCTCCCTGGTAAGGTCTATTCGGGGGTGCTGGAGAGGAGGGTCCGTCAGATAGTCGAACCTCGGATTCAGGAGGAGCAGTGTGGTTTTCGTCCAGGCCGTGGAACTGTGGACCAGCTCTACACCCTCTGCAGGATCCTTGAGGGTGCATGGGAGTTTGCCCAACCAGTCCACATGTGTTTTGTGGACTTGGAGAAGGCATTCGACCGTGTCCCTTGGGGAGTCCTGTGGGGGATTCTCCGGGAGTATGGGGTATCTGACCCCCTGATACGGGCTGTCCGAACGAGATCGCGGGTACAAGCGGAAATGAATGAAATGAGCTTCCTCCGTAGGCTGGCTGGGCTCTCCCTTAGAGATAGGGTGAGAAGCTCAGTTATCCGGGAGGAGCTCGGAGTAGACCCGCTACTCCTCCGCGTTGAGAGGAGCCAGATGAGGAGGCTCGGGCCTCTAGTCAGGATGCCTCCCGGACGCCTCCCTGGTGAGGTGTTCAGGGCCCGTCCCACCGGTAGGAGACCCAGGACACGCTGGAGAGACTATGTCTCTCGGCTGGCCTGGGAACGCCTCGGGATCCCCGGGAGGAGCTGGATGAAGTGTCTGGGGAGAGGGAGAGACTAATTATGGGTCAGAATATGAACAGTCTGTAAAGGGTTAAAGTTAAGTGACTCTTCACACTCAGGAAACAGCTGAGTCCAGGATGTTAAAACTCATATTAAAAGATTATCTGTTACCATGGAAACTAAGTGACATGAAACACAACGTACATTGACACGATAAACTTGTTGCATATTAAACCTGGATTATTTAAAATCCTGAATGTTTGCAGTGAGCTGAAGTCAGTCGGTTTGTTTTGTGAGTCACTCGTCTTTCAGCCTGAGGGGCCGAACGAGGCAAGCTGCAGCCTGCAGAGAGAGGGGAGGGGGGAGGAGAGAGAGAGACAGAGAGAGAGAGAGGGAATACCTCCTCTTCATCCTCTCTGCTGTATGAACCAGAGCTTCTTCACATTCAGTCAGTTTGAACCTTTAACAGCGTGATCAGTGAAGCTTCATATAAACTGTTTATACGGACTATTAAAATGATCACAGTCAATAAACCTGAAAACTTCCAAACACAGTAAAGACATTCGCACGCTGACAGACTGGTTTATACTTCGCTCTAAGAAGTGACTCAGTGACTCATGTCTAACTGCTAAAAGCTCCTTTTATTAGTTTATCTCTTTATTTTAACAGAAAGAAGCAACAAACTGAACTAAACTCCGCCTTCATACCTGAAACAAGGTGAGACAGGGACGAGCGGGTGGGGGAGGGGTGTGTGTGTGTGTGTGTGTGTGTGTGTGTGTGTGTGTGTGTGTGTGTGTGTGTGTGTGTGTGTGTGTGTGTGTGTGTGGAGGAGGAGTCAGCAGACAGACAGTGAGTGTCGGAGGAGAACGGCAGCAGGAACCAGACAGAACGATCACACCTGGACACAGCTGGACTCTGCTGGACAGGTGAGTCCCAACTGACAGGAGAACCAGTTCAGTTCTCTACAGAACCAGACTGAGACGGTTCCTCACAGAAACTTCCGTGAGCTGTGAGGAACCGTTCAGAAGGCAACGGCTGTCTGCTCTGCATTAGAGACTGTCAGGTTCTCCAGTTATGTAATTATTTATGTAGTTGTTCTGTCGAATACTGTGAATGTGAAGAACCGTGAGATAAAGGTTCTTCAGTACCAGCTGTAGAACCTTTAGAGAACAGTGAAAAACACTCATTTAATGGTCTGTTCTACAGAGAACCAGAACCTGTTATTTTAGGACTGTGAGCTGAATTTGACTGCAGAACCAGGATCACACGGTTCTACAGAGAACCATGATAGACAGTAAAAAATGTTCTCTGGTTTAGAACCATGTTAGATGTTTTCTCTGTAGGAACAGCTTCAAGTAGTTCTCTGAAGAACCTTCACTCTCACACTACTGGAACCCGGTTAGGTTCTCTACAGAACCTGGACTGGTTCTGAATAGTTGGTGTCATCCAGACCCCGATGCTGGTTGGAACCTGGTTCTCCTCTGATCCTGGTTCCTGTACTTTACTGTAGTACAGTTAGAGGTACTAGTACTTTACTGTAGTACAGTTTGAGGTACTAGTACTTTACTGTAGTACAGTTTGAGGTACTAGTACTTTACTGTAGTACAGTTAGAGGTACTAGTACTTTACTGTAGTACAGTTTGAGGTCCCTCCCTGAGCTGCTACCTTACCGTGGTGGAGGGGTTTGCGTGTCCCAATGACCCCAGGAGCTCAGTTGTCGGGGGCTTTATGCCCCTGGTAGGGTCTCCCATGGCAAACAGGTCCGGGGGGAGGGGCCAGACAAAGGGTAGCTCACAAGACCCTAATGATGAGCAACATGGATGGTTTCTGGACCCCCCCCCCCCCCCTGGAGCCAGGCCTGGGGGTGGGGTTCTGTGGCGAGTGCCTGGTGGCCGGGCCTTTGCCCATGGGGCCTGGCTGGGCTCAGCCCAAGAAGGGGACATGGGACCCCGCTCCCACAGACCCACCACCCTTAGGAGGGGCCACAGGGGTCGGGTGCAGTGTGAGCTGGGCGGCAGCCGAAGGCGGGGACCTTGGCGGTCCGACCCTCGGCTGCAGAAGCTAGCTGGTGGGGAAGGAGCCTGAGCTGGTGGTCGGCCTCACCTCGCCGCACAGCAAGGGCTCTGGAACCAGTCTCCTCCAGAGGGGTTGGACTCTCGTCCACTCTGGAGTTGCCACTGGTGAGAGGCGCCGGGCAAGGGTGGCAATACTTATTGCCCCCCGGCTTGGTGCCTGTATGTTGGAGTTCACCCCGGTAGACGAGAGGGTAGCCTCCCATAAATCAGTTAAACTAGATTTAAAAGCAGCATCAGGTTTGTTAAAATGTACATTTAGTATTTTTGTTGGTTTTTTAGATAAATTCAGACTGAACTCCGCAGCAAGACATCATGGAGGTTACACCCAGTTCAATATAATCAATATATTAAAAAAAGATCAATAAGAGAGTCAAGGAAGGAAGGGTGGAAGAGGAAGGAAAGGAGGAAAGGAGGAAGGAAGGAAGGAAGGAAGGGAGGACGACACAAAGGTTATAGATAAATTCAGACTGAACTCCGCAGCAAGACATCATGGAGGTTACGCCCAGTTCAATATAATCAATATATTAAAAAAAGATCAATAAGAGAAAACTGATCAATGTGTAATTAAGGTTTTATTGATTTAATAATGGTTTTATAAATGGATGAATACAGAAAAAGACCTTAAACAGATCTTAACAACTAGTTTTAAACGTCATCTTTTATGAGTCAGTATGAACAAGAGGAACGAGGGTCAGAGATAATAAGAGTTGGTAAGATGATGAATTCATAAATCAGTTAAACTAGATTTAAAAGCAGCATCAGGTTTGTTAAAATGTACATTTAGTATTTTTGTTGGTTTTCTATCATTTAAATGACATTTGCACCATTTTTTACCAAAAGTCAGACTGAATGCTCCTGAAAATGTCAAATGGTGTAACCACAGTAGAATGATAGATATTAAATATGTGATCAGCTACAGTGTGTTTAAGTGGACTTATACTAATAATGACTTCATTTAAAACATGTAAATGTTTCCTGGTCTCCATGGTAACCAGATGAAATGTAATATTTAGAACAATAGTATTCCATTAGCTTTATTTAATATAAAAGTTATAATGTAAGATCATGCCTAACTAGTTGATATGGTGTTAGGTAGGAAGGTAGGAAGGAAGGAAGGAAGGAAGGAAGGAAGGAAGGTGTTTTATTGACTATTTACTGTTTTTAAGCAAGTTGAATTATTTGTGTATTTGTGTTAGTTTTTATGGTTATGTGTGAAGTTATTCATTTTAACCCTTTAAATTTAAACTAACCCTCATGGAGACCGACCGTATCAGCACGTAGAAGCAGAAAAGGAGAAATATTAAAATAAAACAGATTAAACAGAGAGCTGTGAATGAATCTCAGCTTCTACATGATGGAGTCAAACATCTCGCCAGTGATGTGATGATGTGCTGTTACTGTGATTCACACACACACACACACACACACACACACACACACACACACACACACACACACACACACACACACATTACTGATTCACACTAACACTCAGTTTTATTTTGTTACAGTTGAACCGCTGCGGAGCTGTCTGATCATGTAGAGCTGCTGTAAGTATGTCAGTCACACCCTGAACACACACACACACACGCACACGCACACCCTGAACACACACACACACACACACACAGAAACGCACACACAAACACAGAAACACACACACACACACACGCACAGTTTAAATTTGAACGTTTACCTGACAGGAAGTCAGCGTGTGAGTCACCTGACAGGAAGTCAGTGTGTGAGTCACCTGACAGGAAGTCTGTGTAGTGATGACACATGTGACTGAATGTGAGGCAGATTCAACTAAACGTGTGAAAACTTGATGAATCTGCTGAATCATCAGAGAATCATGAAGCCTCCCAGTCTGCTCACTGGGAGTCTGAACTGGGATGGTTGTAAACTGAAACCAGTCTGTCCTCCCAGCCTGCAGGCCTCCAGATCCTCTTACTGTGGATCAACTTAAAGGGACAGTTCACGTGTTTCTGCTGTAAACATGTATTCATGTATTCATCCTGTCTGAAGTCCGTCAGCAGTGAAGCAACACGAGGCTGAGATCATGTTTCAGTTCGTCTGCAACGTGTCAAACAGCAGCCGGTTTATTCACTGTGAGCTCACAGAATCAACTTAAAGTAACGGAGTCAGCATCAGCATCATCGGGTTTGGACACAAAACCACCTGAAGCCTGAATTCAGTCCCAGTCATCTGTTCCCAGTCACATACTGGAGTATACTGGGACTCTTTGAACTGGACTGTTTTTGTTTCATGGCAGTAAAAACACTTATCATGCGTCTGGTGGTGATTTTTGTTGCTCGGGACTAAATGATGCAAGAAGGACGAAACTTCAAGCTCATGTAGATGCAACAGCAGCAGAGCAGCAGCAGTAGAGCAGCAGTAGAGCAGCAGCAGAGCAGCACCAGAGCAGCACCAGAGCAGCAGTAGAGCAGCAGCAGCAGCAGCAGCAGCAACAGAGCAGTAGAGCAGAGCAGTAGAGCAGAGCAGCAGCAGCAGCAGCAGTAGAGCAGCAGTAGAGCAGCAGCAGCAGCAGCAGCAGCAGTAGAGCAGCAGCAGCAGCAGCAGTAGAGCAGCAGTAGAGCAGAGCAGTAGAGCAGAGCAGCAGAGCAGCAGCAGCAGCAGCAGCAGTAGAGCAGCAGCAGCAGTAGAGCAGCAGTAGAGCAGAGCAGTAGAGCAGAGCAGCAGCAGTAGAGCAGCAGCAGAGCAGCAGCAGTAGAGCAGCAGCAGAGCAGCAGCAGCAGTAGAGCAGCAGCAGCAGTACAGCAGTAGAGCAGCAGAGCAGCAGCAGAGCAACAGCAGCAGCAGTAGAGCAGCAGCAGCAGAGCAGAGCAGCAGAAGAGCAGCAGTAGAGCAGAGCAGCAGTAGAGCAGAGCAGCAGTAGAGCAGAGCAGCAGTAGAGCAGCAGAGCAGCAGAGCAGCAGTAGAGCAGCAGAGCAGCAGAGCAGCAGTAGCAGCAGTAGAGCAGGGCAGCAGCAGCAACAGAGCAGCAGAGCAGTAGAGCAGCAGCAGAGCAGCAGTAGAGCAGCAGCAGCAGTATTTTCACACTCTGCAGTTTTTAAACTGCTGAAGTTTTTGTTCTTGTGACTTGAGCCTCAGAGAGGAGTTCATATGCACGCTACCTGTTACCTGCACAAACATGTGAATGGAGCTCTCTCTTTCTCTGATTGGAGGAGCAATGTCACATGCCTGCTGATGTCACAGGGGCGGGACTACATGATGTTACCTGATTGGTGGAGGCAGACACACCTGCAGGAGAAGACATGGCAGCTGCGAGGCGAGTCAGTCCTCACCTGTCAGCTGATCCTGTTTACAGCATCGTAAACAGCGTTCAGAGCAGCAAGTTAAACAGCAGCAGGAATATTAAAGCCGGACAGACTCGAGTTTATTATCACAGTTAAAATAATCTGAGCTGCTGAAACTAGAATCTGTCAACACACATTAATATCATTCATGTGAAGCCAGAGACTCTGATTATAGACGTTCAGTAATAATTTCATTAATTTAACTCAAACACCTGAAATACACGCAGAGAGGAAGACGAGGAAGAGCAACTGACCTTCCTCCTCCCCCCCTCCCGCTTCTCTTCCTCCTTCTCCTCTTCCTCCTCTTTTTCCTCACCCTCCTCTCCCCCCCTCCTCCTCTTCCTCCTCTCCCCCTCTCCTCTTCCTCCTCCTCGTCCTCCTCCTCCCTCTCCTCTTCCTCACTCTCTTCTTCCTCCTATTCCTCCTCCTCCTCTTCCTCCTCCCTCTCCTCTTCCTCCTCCTCTTCCTCCCTCTCCTCTTCCTCCCCCTCCTCCTCCCTCTCCTCACCCTCCTCCTC
This sequence comes from Scomber colias, assembly GCA_021039105.1. Classification (NCBI taxonomy): domain Eukaryota; kingdom Metazoa; phylum Chordata; class Actinopteri; order Scombriformes; family Scombridae; genus Scomber; species Scomber colias. The sequence continues at coordinate 221,417 of JAJDFG010000193.1, forward strand.
CCTCTTCTCTTCCTCTTCCTCCTCTTCCTCCTCTTCTTCCTCCTCTTCCTCCCTCTCCTCTTCCTCCCCCTCCTCCTCCCTCTCCTCTTCCTCCTCTTCTTCCCCCTCCTCCTCTCTCTCCTCCTCCTCCCTCCTCTTCCTCCCTCTCCTCTTCCTCCTCCTCTTCCTCCCGCTCCTCCCCCTCCTCCTCCTCCTCCTCTGAGCGGATCACATCCTCCTCCACTCCCAGTTAACAAACAGACTCTCTTCTTCTTCCTCTCCAGTCGAGTTGATCTGAACGTCACCTGGAGGAGAGACAGCCGCTCACACAGGTGAGACGTTTTCACTACTGAACATTAAATAATAATCAATCAGAAATTATAGAAGCTACAAAAATATATCATGTGTTTATTTTCAGTGTTGATATGCAGATTATAAAACATAGAACATTAAAAACATTTATTATAATTTAAAAGAAACAAATCCAGCTAATGATAATAATGATAATAATAATAACAAATGTTTATAAATTAGAATAAATAAAAGAGTTAACATCCAGAAAGCGTTTGTTTGGTTGTCACGGAAACGGAGACTGTGATCATTTGATAATTGAAATGAAAAGCTAAGAAGTTGCTGCGATGTGTGTGAAGATGAGTGGCGGCTGGTAGAAAGCTCAGGAAGTGAACGACAGAGACGATTAGTGCTGAAGTTAAATTAGAGTCACGCTGAGTTTAATGACTGTCAGCGTGTCCCACTTTGGGCTGCTCTGATTGGCTCATTATGTAACATGTGAATTATATAATTAACATATCAGACTAACGAGCTGCAGCAGAGACACGCATCTAAAATGTTCCTTCAGTTAGTAAATATTCATTTTTACACTTAAAATAACATAATAAAAGTCAACAGTCCAACATTCAGTGTAAAAACCTGAAGATAATAACAGTAATCTATAATATCATTTCCATCGCTGAGCTTTCTACTTCCTGTTGTCTCCTTCAGGTCTCACCGTCGCCGCCTCGTTGCCACGGCGATGTTCCGCCGCAGGAAGAAGAAGCACCGGCTGGAGATCTCTGCTCCGCTGGACTTCCAGCACCGCGTCCACACGTCCTTCGATGCCGCCACGGGACAATATGTGGGTCTGCCGCCGCAGTGGCAGAGCGTCATCGAAACGCTGAGGAGGCCACGCCCCCTAGTGGACCCGTCCAGGATCACCGAGGTCCAGCTCGGACCCAAGAAGGTCCTGACCCCCCCAACCCCCCTCCCGCTCTGTTACTGTCTGCTAGAACCACTGAGACCACATCTGAGACATCATGGTGACATCAGGGTGACGTTACGGTGACGTCACAGTGATGTCACCATGATGTCACGCTGATGTCACTGTGATGTCACTGTGATGTCACCTCGTCCACAGAGCCTCAGTCCCTCCGCTGGTTAAAACAGAAACTCTCTCTTTGATTTAAACTTCAGAACATTTCATTATGTTTCTACGTCCAGTTTTCTCTTTTCTTTATGAATCATGTTTTATGTTTTAACTGACATGTGACCATGTGACTTCCTGTGACTTCCTGTGCAGGCGATCGTGCGCGGCAGCTTCATCGGTCACGGTGATTACATCGCTCATGTGATCGCTGAGATGAGCCGTCTGTCCGTCAGCGGCTCCAACTCTCTGCGCCGCAGCAGCCCGTCGGCACGGAAACGGGCGCAGTCGCTGTGCCGACTGGGAGAGCTGGCGGAGGACGAGTCGTACCAGTACAAGCAGCTCGGTCGCTACGGTGACGGGAAGACGGAGGAGAGCTCCACCTACTGGCAGGACCGGATACGACAGGTGCGCGCAGACGGGAGCAGCCCCAACCTGAACGGAGCTCTGCCACGAGCCAAGTCCACCTGTGAGGTGGGGGCTCTGCCTGCGACCACGCCCCCCCCGCCCCAGAGGACAGGAGGACAGTACGCCCGCAGCGAGGGGGCGGGGCTTAGAGAGGGGCGTGGACATACGGGTGGGGTGAGCAGACAGAGGCCGACTTCCTGTCACTACAACATGCAGACTGTGGAGAGCAGCAGACCTCCTCAGCTCAGACCAAAAACAGCTGCTCACCTGCTGCCAGACCTGCTGTCCTCGTCCACGCAGACTCCCAGGAGGCCGCACTCCTCCTACGACCTCAAGGTGAGACTTAAAGGGACAGTTACACCTTTACTCTTTAACATTTAACTCTCAGCTCGGTGTTAATAATCTTGTTCTGTTTCTACGCAGACGACTCGATACTCTACTGATCTGATCGAGTTTCAACATTTCAGGATGTGATATTCAACATGTGGACTCTTTCATGTTTATTGTACTTTAAATATCTGAATTAATCTTTCTGAATAAGAGTTTAAATGGATTAATTAACCTTTTTTTTTTTTACAGTTTGTTACTGAGATAAGATAAACTAGTCTTTATTGTCATTGGCAGTGCTGCTACTGACGATGCATTACATACAGATAAAAACAAATATAACAGAACTTATGCAGGTAATAAATAATGATTAGAAGATGAGTAAGGCAGCACATATATGACACAGAGCTCGTGTGTGTGTTGAGTGTCCAGCTGTTTTTTAGTCTGTTGTTTTTTTCGTATTAAATAAATAAAAATTAATCAGATTCATTTTTAAAATCCACTAAACTGAGATGTTGATGTTTTCAGAGCAACTGACAGATCGAGTGAGTGATTCTCTGATAAAAACCAAAAACATGATAAACTACAGATATTATTATGTCTCCTCCTGCAGGTGAGCTCTCCCCCCTCCCTGCTGCCCCCCCCAAACAGCACCAGCACCCCCCTCACAGGTAGAGGCTTACCTCAGCGCTCGCTCCGCCCCTCCTCCAGCTTCAACATCGGACTTTCTCCCAAACCCCCGGCGACCCCGCCCCGCCCCTCCCCCACCGGCTCCCCCAGACAGACACCGCCCTCGCCCCAGCCCCCCACCCACAAGCCCCCCGACGGCCCCCAGAAGATCAGCCACCAGCAGTTCAAGGCGGCGCTGCAGATGGTGGTGGACCCGGGAGACCCGAGGGCCACGCTGGAGAACTTTGTGAAGATCGGCGAGGGCTCGACGGGCGTAGTGTGCATCGCCCGAGAGAAGCTGAGCGGGAGGCAGGTGGCGGTGAAGATGATGGACGTGAAGAAGCAACAACGACGAGAGCTGCTCTTCAACGAGGTGAAGACTCATGTTCCTCTCTGTCTAACTTTAGATAGAATAGAGTAGAGTAGTAGATGATAAAGAAGATCAATTAATCTTTATTTGTATAGAGCAGGTCTAAACCGAACTCTTCAGGTTTCATTTAAAGAGACCCAACATTCCCACATGAGCAGCACTTGGTGACAGTGGAGAGAAAAAACTCCCTTTAACAGGAAGAACCCTCAGAACCAGACTCAGAGTGGGAGAACATCTGACTGGACCGGTTGGAGTAGAGAGGAGAGAGAGGAAGGAGAGAGGAAGGAGAGGAAGGAGAGAGGAGAGAGAGGAAGGAGAGAGAGGAAGGAGAGGAGAGAGAGGAAGGAGAGGAGAGAGAGGAAGGAGAGGAGAGAGAGAGGAGAGAGAGGAAGGGGAGGAGAGAGAGGAAGGAGAGGAGAGAGAGGAGAGAGAGGAAGGAGAGGAGAGAGAGGAAGGAGAGGAGAGAGAGGAGAGAGAGGAAGGAGAGGAGAGAGAAGCACATTGAAGGTCCGGGACTGGAATCTGTCATCCGGACGTCTCCAGGCCCAGATTACCTGTGAGACCAGAAAGCACAGACAACTCCGGGGAAGAAGTTTAGCTTATTGAAGCATTAATAGAACATGAATGTTAATGGATATAGATGGATGGATAGAGAGAGAGAGGGAGGAGAGAGGAGCCCAGTGCATCATGGGAGTCCCCCGGCAGTCTAAGCCTATAGCAGCATAAACTAGGAGCTGGAACCGGCCCCAACTAGAAGCTTTATCACAAAGGAACGTTTGAAGCCTACTCTTAAACATAGAGAGGGTTCTGCCCCCCGGAACCAATCTGGGAGATGGTTCCACATGAGAGGAACCTGAGAACTGAAGGCTCTGCCTCCTGTTCTATGAGCTGGGAGCGCAGTGTTCTAGTAGGTTCATAAGGTTCTATGAGCTGGGAGCGCAGTGTTCTAGTAGGTTCATAAGGTTCTATGAGCTGGGAGCGCAGTGTTCTAGTAGGTTCATAAGGTTCTATGAGCTGGGAGCGCAGTGTTCTAGTAGGTTCATAAGGTTCTATGAGCTGGGAGCGCAGTGTTCTAGTAGGTTCATAAGGTTCTTTCAGATATGATGGAACCTGATCATTAAGAGCATTGAAAGTTTTAAACTCTAATAACAGGAAGTTGCAGCTCATCCAGGCCTTTATGTCCTTAATGTTGTCTGTGAGATCTGATTGGTGGATGACCTGTCAGCTGTGTGTGATGTCACCGGTGATGTCAGGTGGTGATCATGAGGGACTACCGGCACCAGAACGTGGTCCAGATGTTCCGCAGCGCTCTGGTGGAGGACGAGCTCTGGGTCATCATGGAATACCTGCAGGGCGGCGCTCTAACCAACATCGTTAGTGAGACCAGGTGAGCAGGAAGTTACACACACACACACACACACACACACACACACACACACACACAAAGACAGTATTAAATATGTATGTGTGTGTGTGTGTATGTGTGTGTATGTGTCTATGTGTGTATATGTGTGTGTGTGTGTGTGTGTGTGTGTGTGTGTGTGTGTGTGTCTCAGGCTGAATGAACAGCAGATAGCGACGGTGTGTGAAGGCGTCCTGCAGGCTTTATCGTATCTTCACTCTCAGGGCGTTATCCACCGAGACGTCAAGAGCGACTCCATCCTCCTGACCCTGGACGGGAGGGTAACACACACACACACACACACACACACACACACACACACACATTTTAATCAAATACTGCCAGATGAGGGCTCCTCAGCAGAAACACGTAGAAGTGTTTAACATGTTCTGCCCTTAAAGTTGAAGTATGTAACTCTGACACCTAGCGTTTAGAAATGGTACTGCAGCCCAAGTTCAAAACACTGGAGAGAGCTGTTACTCCTCGCCCCCTCCCTGCTAGAGTCTACTTCACGCGGGTTGCCAGTTGTTGGACGTGATCCTGCATATCCTCCTCCGTATCAGCGGGTGCAGCTGAGTGCTGTATGACGCTGTAACCGTCTCCATGTTTCAAAGGCGTCTCCTATACATACCCTGGTTTTGTTTCTCAAATTGTCACGACATATTTAAGAGTCATAATGAGGTTTTTTTGGTTTTGCAACATCAGACTGCAGCTCAGTGGCAACTGGCAACCTGGATGCTGAAACACTACGGACTTGGTGTTTGGTAGCTAGGTGGTGGGTGGAGCATCAGTACTGACTTGGTGATTGGTAGCTAGGTGGTGGGTGGAGCATCAGTACTGACTTGGTGATTGGTAGCTAGGTGGTGGGTGGAGCATCAGTACTGACTTGGTGATTGGTAGCTAGGTGGTGGGTGGAGCATCAGTACTGACTTGGTGATTGGTAGCTAGGTGGTGGGTGGAGCTTTTCAAATGTGAATATTCTGGCTGGACTACTACTGTCAGTGATATCAGTGTTTGAAATGAACATGATTCCTTAATGTCTGGTGATATTTAGGCCATTTTATGATTACTTGGAATATATTTGTTACATACAGCTACTTTAAAATAAAGCCCTTAGCCAAAGAGCACCATCTTTATAATGAATCAATAGTTCCAGGTAACACTCACAACTCATCCATTAATCAGTGATGGGAATGTTTGGTCCGCTGTAACTCCTCTTCTCTCCTGCTGCAGATCAAACTGTCAGACTTTGGTTTCTGCGCTCAGATCAGTAAAGACGTCCCGAAGAGGAAGTCTCTGGTGGGAACGCCGTACTGGATGGCTCCCGAAGTCATCTCCAAAGCGGCGTACGGCACCGAGGTAACACACACACACACACACACACACACACACACACACGGGCTGTGTTTTGGCGCTTTGTGAGTAGTCAGCTCTTGATGCATACTCTGCATTTCTGGAGAATCTAGTAAACCATCCAGGAACTTCTCACATACTCTAAATCACTACGCAGTTAAACACACTACATACTTCACATGATCAGAGTTAGTAGAGTAGTAGGAAAGTATGAGGTTTCTAACACACACACACACAGCTCCACTTCCTGTCGGCTGCTCAGTGAGCTCTGACTGCTTCCTGTCGCCTGCAGGTGGACGTCTGGTCTCTGGGCATCATGGTGGTGGAGATGGTTGACGGGGAGCCGCCGTATTTCAGCGACACGCCGATCACCGCCATGAAGAAGCTGAGAGACGATCCGGCGCCGAGTGTGAAGAACCAGAGGGTTTGTGTTTCTGTCACTGTGAAGACGCTGACGTAGAGTTCACAGATAAATATGAATATAAAGAGATATATATGTAGTTATAAGGGTCAGTAATACAGAATGGTTGGCAAGAAATATATGAACAGTGTTTCTACTGACTATTAAAAATCAGTTAAACTAGTTTTAAAAGCAGCATCAGGTTTGTTAAAATGTACATTTAGTATTTTTGTTGGTTTTCTAGATAAATTCAGACTGAACTCCGCAGCAAGACATCATGGACGTTACGCCCAGTTCAATATAATCAATATATTAAAATAAGATCAATAAGAGAGATTTGGTAAAAAAAAACATTTTATACCAAAAGTAAGACTGAATGCTCCTGAAAATGTCAAATGGTGTAACCACAAAAGAATGATCAATGTTAAATAATGTAATATTTAGAACAATAGTATTCCATTAGCTTTATTTAATATAAAAGTTATAATGTAAGATCATGCCACACTAGTTGATATGGTGTTAGGTAGGAAGGAAGGAAGGAAGGAAGGAAGGAAGGTAGGAAGGAAGGAAGGAAGGAAGGAAGGAAGGAAGGAAGGAAGGAAGGAAGGAAGGAAGGATGGTGTTTTATTGACTATTTACTGTTTTTAAGCAAGTTGAATTATTTGGTACAAAGTTTTTATGGTTACACCACTTAGACATTTTTACCATAATCCTCTAATATATTCTCTCTAAATGGATTAAAAGCAGAAATTTGATGCTGGGTCCACAAAAAAAGAATGTGTGAAGTTATTCATACGTTTATTTTAATATTTAACCCTTTAAATTTAAACTAAACCACATGGACACTAACAAACATCACTGAGCCGTGTGCAGGTATATAGCTGATGATGTCACGCTCAGCTGTTGATGATGTCATCCTCTCTGGTGTCAGGTGTCTCCGGTCCTGAAGGACTTCCTGGGCTGCATGCTGACTCGTGACACCCAGCAGCGCTGCAGCGCCGCAGACCTGCTGCAGCACCCGTTCCTGCTGCAGGCCGACTCCCCACGCTGCCTCGTACCACTGGTGGAGCAACACCGCAAACGCATGTCGCTCTGCTGAGCACCTGAACACCGGAATACACCATGAACACCTGAATACACCATGAACACCTGAACACACCATGAACACCTGGACATACCTGAACACCTGAACACCTGACCTCATCTGAACACACCTGGACACACCATGAACACATGAACACCTGAACACACCCGACCTCACCCGACCTCACCTGAACACACCTGAACACACCTGAACTCACCTGAACACACCTGAACACACCTGGACACACCATGAACACACCATGAACACCTGGCCACATCTGGACACACCTGACCTCACCTGAACACCTGAACACACCATGAACACACCTGAACACACCTGAACACACCATGAACACCTGAACACACCATGAACACCTGAACACACCTGAACACACCATGAACACCTGAACACACCTGAACACACCTGAACACACCATGAACACCTGAACACCTGAACACACCTGAACACACCTGAACACCTGAACACACCTGACCTCACCCGACCTCACCTGAACACACCATGAACACACCTGGACACCTGAACACACCTGAACACCTGAACACACCTGGACACACCTGAACACCTGAACACACCTGACCTCACCCGACCTCACCTGAACATACCTGAACATACCTGAACACACCAGAACACCTGAACACACCTGAACACCTGAACACACCTGAACACACCATGAACACCTGAACACACCTGAATACCTGAACACATCATGAACACCTGAACACACCTGAACACCTGAACACACCTGAACACACCTGGACACACCTGGACACACCTGAACACACCATGAACACACCTGAACACACCATGAACACCTGAACACACCTGAACACACCATGAACACACCTGAACACACCTGGACACCTGAACACACCTGAACACACCTGAAGACACCATGAACACCTGAACACCTGAACACACCATGAACACCTGAACACACCTGAACACACCTGAACACACCATGAACACACCTGAACACACCTGAACACACCATGAACACCTGAACACACCTGAACACACCTGAAGACACCATGAACACCTGAACACCTGAACACACCATGAACACCTGAACACACCATAACACACCTGAACACACCATGAACACACCTGAACACACCTGAACACACCATGAACACCTGGACATACCTGAACACACCCGAGAGCAGCTGATGATGTCACTGAGGGGAGGAAGTGATCTGAGAACAATCACCTACACGCTCACTGCCTGCATCTTATTTTGACACTTCCTGTCAGGTCACCTATCCAGGTAAACATTTCTGCTGCTTCCTGTTTGACCTTTGACCTCCTGCTTTAATTTGTTTTTAATATTTCATTTTCATAAAGTTATTAATGAAAAAAAAAACATTTCAGTTTCTAAATTCAGTAAATTAATCTCTGTTTAAATCTGTTTCCTGTTGTAAAAACCTCAAATTTATGTTAAGAACAACTGAACAGAGTCTGATTCACTGAGATAATACAGAGTAGTAAATTACATTCATTACGGTAAACTGCTAATATTACATTAATTACGGTAAACTACTAATATTACAGTCATTACAGTAAACTGCTAATATTACATTCATTACGGTAAACTGCTAATATTACAGTCATTACGGTAAACTGCTAATATTACAGTCATTACGGTAAACTACTGATTTTACAGTCATTACGGTAAACTACTGATTTTACAGTCATTACGGTAAACTACTAATATTCAGTCATTACGGTAAATTACTGATAATACACTCATTACGGTAAACTACTAATATTACATTCATTAAGATAAACTGCTAATATTACATTCATTAAGATAAACTGCTAATATTACATTCATTAAGATAAACTACTAATATTACAGTCATTACGGTAAACTACTGATATTACATTCATTACGGTAAACTGCTAATATTACAGTCATTACGGTAAACTGCTAATATTACAGTCATTACGGTAAACTGCTAATATTACAGTCATTATGGTAAACTGCTAATATTACAGTCATTACGGTAAACTGCTAATATTACGTTCATTACGGTAAACTGCTAATATTACAGTCATTACGGTAAACTGCTAATATTACAGTCATTATGGTAAACTGCTAATATTACAGTCATTACAGTAAACTACTGATATTACATTCATTACGGTAAACTACTGATATTACAGTCATTACGGTAAACTAATAGACAGTGTGTATTATCTCAGTGAACGTTAGCAGATCAACTTGAACATTTTTTTGCGGTCGATGCCGCGTTTCCACGTTTTTAAACACGCAGACTTTTAGTAAATCATAAAGTTCAGTAACATTAACGAGTTTAACCTTCATGTGTCTGATCATAAAGTTCTTTATATCACGATCATGATACTGCAACGGAAACTGTTTTCATCTGCAGATCTTATCAATAATAATCAATAATAAGGGTTAGCGTTAGCGTTAGGGTTCGTCCGTCCAACAGTCCAAATCATTTTCAGTCCGTTCAGGAAAGGTTAGATTTGTGTTTTCATTTCGCGAGCAGCTGAACTTCAGTCCTGAACCTGCAAAATCTTTTCATTGAATCCAGTTTGCATGTTTTCGTCGTTGTCATAGCAACACGCAAGTTATTTTCCCATGATGCTCCAGTGTTGATGATGATGATGATGATGATGATTGTTCCTTATTGATCCTTTTGTAAAACTAAAGATTTTATTTTTGCACATTTTCACTCAGAATGTGATTTTTGCACATTTGAGTTTTTATGTTTTTATTTTGTCTTTTATAAAAATGTTAATAAAACTGAAGGGACTTAAAAAGTGCCCACGCGTGTTATTTCTCTCCTCAGAGTTATATTATATTATATTATATTATATTATATTATATTACATTTACCCCAATATGGCACAATCCAGATGTTGAAATTAAACATTAACCAATAATAATTATTGAATAATAAATGGAAACAAACTGATTTTACACATTAAACATTTATTTGAAGACGGCTCACTGATATAAACCTTAAACAGAGGTGTGATATCAGTGATAACAGCTTCCTGTAATACTCACAGCTGCTGTCTGAAGGTAAAATCAACCTATCAAACACTCAGATTCTGTTAAACACTGACGATAAAAACTCTCCATTCAACAGAAAACATCTATTTATTTCCATAACGCTGCGTTCAGGATCACAAACATCACAGATCTCCTCATCATGAGTTCAACCCACCTGTCTCCAAATCACTCATTCATTCATAGCATCTGTCACTTCCACCTCTCTACCACAGATGTAATACTTATTAATGGACAGCAGGGGGAGACCTTCAACCACATATATCCATAAATAATATCAGAATAATTAGGTGAGTCTCTTACAGCCACCAAGGTAATTAATCAAACTATGATATCATAATATAATAAAATAAAATGTCTCAAACACAGCTGATGACGTCCTCAACTGTTTTTAGTCAACCCAAAAATATTCAGTTTACTGTCACAGAGACTAAAAAACAGAAAATATTCACATTTAACCTTCGTGTCGTCCTCCCGGGTCAAATTGACCCCGTCTGTCCTTCCTCCCTCCCTCCTCCTCTTTTTCTCTTCCTCTCTCTTTCCTCCCTTCCTTCCTTCTTTCTTTCCTTCCCTCCTTCCTCCCTCCCTCCTTCTCTTACTTTCCTCCCCCCTCCCTTCCTTCTTTCCTCTGTCCTTCTTTCCTTGCTTGCTCCCTTCCTCTTTTCCTTTCTTCCTCCCTCCCTCCCTTCGTTCCGTCCTTTCCTCCTTCCTTCCATCCTCCCTCCTTTCCTCCCTCCCTCCCTCCCTTCCTCCCTCCCTCCCTTCCTTCCTTCCTTCCTTCCTTCCTTCCTTCCTTCTTTCCTCCCTCCCTCCCTTCCTTCCTTCCTTCTTTCCTCCCTCCCTCCCTTCCAACCCAACAGGAGGGTTAAGAAGCTGAATCAGAGAATTTGGACTTTTTTTTTTTTCTTTTTTACAAAAGTGAATCTTAAAGATTAATTGATGATCAAAATAGTTTAGGAGTATTTAAAACACACATTTATTATAATCAGTATTTATTATACAGGCAGTTTTATATCAACAGTAATTAAATAGAGTTTAATGTTTGTCTGCAGTGTGTATGAGGACACATGTTATAATAATGAAAACAGAAAGAACTATTTATTGATCATGTTTTGCACACAGAGAGCAAACTTTGTGATCCAGCTGATAAAGATTTGTACTGTCTGTTAATGTTTGACTCTTGTTCCAGATTGTTGGTTCCAGAGTTCAGAGCTGCTGTTCTGTGATCAGATTCCCTTAAAGAAGACTTCAGGTTAAAGATGAATACAGAGAGTTGAGACCTTAAAAAGCTCCTGTAAAGTAAAAATGAATTTTAACCTCTTTTGATAAAGAAAAGTTCTCAGCAGATAAAATCAGAGAGTTTTCCTCTTTAGTTAAAAACCTGCACTTCCACACCTGGACAATGTTAACACCGATGTCAGGATGCTGTTTGTGGATTTGAAAACATCCACAAGCTGATGTCTTCTCCAGTTCCAGTTCCATTCCAAGTAAACGTGCTATCAGTTCATTAGGAGAGGGGTAACATACAGTACTTAAACAATATTTCTAGCAGAGAATTTACCTTTGAACAAACTCCAGTGTCCTTGCAGCTTCTTCTTTGCAAGTTGAACATAAAGTAGGTGGCGAAACTGCAGCGAGCCCTGTGATGAAGGTTTTTGTGATGACCTCACTGCTGTTCTCTACCCACGCTGTGATACACCGATCAAGTTCATGAGCATGTTCAGAACTGTACAGAGACTCAAAACCATGCAAACATCCAGTTCCAGATGTTTAGGTCATGCCTGATTGATTTTACTATGTGAAAAAACTATTTTTCTTGATGTTTTATGACATTTTACACCCATCTCAGGCATCTCAGACTGGAAAAATTTCCTAAGGTCACCAATAAGGATCCTCAAAAGCTCCGAGAGCTCGGCGACCTGCTTCAAGAGTTAGCATCAGCACAGCGTGAGGGGAACCTACCTGGACTGGCTTGCCTGGATACTGCGAGAGGCCTGATACCCATAGTAGAGAAACTGCCATTCAATCTCCAGGAAAAATGGATCTCTCTTGGGAGTAATTACAAAGCAAATTACCAAATTACAAATTACATTTCCCACCATTCGCCTACTTTGTCGAGTTTGTCTGTAGAGAGGCCTACATTCGGAATGACCCAAGTTTCTCTCTGTTCTCTTCAGCAGACACAATAATGAAACCGAACAACACAGTAAAAAAGATGAGTAGCTCTAGGAGCTTCGTCTCCTCACACAAGATAGAGGTCTCTTCTATGCTTGACCCCGACGACACAGGGACCCCTAGTGCTAGGCCAGATGTTAGTAGGCAATGTCCTATTCATAAAAAGCCTCACCCCCTTAAACACTGTAGAGGCTTTAGAGCCAAAGCAATCGAAGAACGCAAGGCTTATCTCAAAGAAGCTGGCATATGTTTTAGATGTTGTTCTTCAAGCAAACATTATGCCAAAGATTGCAAAATCGTAGTACAGTGCAAAGAGTGCAGCAGCGACAAGCATCCTGGACCAGCTCCGTGGCTTAGCCAGACTCCTGAGTCAGAACGGCGGGGAGGAGAAGGGTGATCAGTCTCTTACTGTGAACTCAAAGTGCACGGAGGTTTGCGGAGAGGGTAATGCCCCACGCTCCTGCTCAAAATTGCCTTATCACAGTTCATCCTAAGGGTCAACCAGACAGGTCAGTGAAACTTTACACCATTCTTGATCATCAGAGCAACAGATCGCTTACTCGATCAGAGTTCTTTGACCTCTTTGGACTGGAGGGCACAGAGTCACTCTATACTCTTAGGACATGTGCTGGTCTTTCTGAGATGTCTGGGAGGAGAGCCACAAACTTCATTGCAAAAACTTTGGATGGAAGCTTCAGCATAAATCTCCCGACTCTCATAGAGTGTAACTACATCCCGGAGGATAGGTCAGAGATTCCTACTCCTGAAATCGCCAAGTATCACACTCACCTGAACTCTGTTGCTGAGCATATTCCTCCCCTTGATCCAGAGGCTCAGATCCTCCTTCTCCTTGGTCGTGATGTTCTGCAGGTCCACAAGGTTAGAGAACACCGCAACGGACCTTACAGCGCACCATACGCCCAACGCTTGGACCTCGGTTGGGTCATCATTGGGGAAGCCTGTTTAGGCACAGCTCACAAACCCAAAGATGCTAACATGTTCCATACTCACATTCTTGAGAATGGACGTCATTCTCACTTCACACCCTGTCCGAACCATCTCACTCTTAAGGAGAAGCCCACTGTGAACAGTCAGAAGTCTCACAGTCCTCAAGTCTCAAAGGCTCACCACTTTCTCTTATGACAGTCCAACGCACTGAAGGTGACTCTTTGGGAAGTAAGATCTTCCAGCGCACAGAGGAGGACAATGAGATTGCCCCCTCTATTGAAGACAAACAGTTCATCGAACTAATGGACAAAGAGATGTTCATTGACGAAGGAAACAACTGGGTAGCCCCACTCCCATTCCGCCCTTCAAGAGTACGTCTACCGAACAACAGGGAGCAAGCTCTGAGTCGCTTTAAATCTCTCTGCCGCACTCTTGATAGGAAAACAGTGATGAAGCAACAGTTTGTCACCTTCATGCAACGGATCTTCGATCAGAATCATGCAGAACTGGCTCCACCATTAGTGGAGGGAGAAGAGTCCTGGTACCTCCCTACATTTGGAGTGTACCACCCGTGCAAGCCTGGTGACATCAGAGTCGTGTTTGACTCCAGGGCCAAACATCTCGGGGTGTCTCTAAATGATGTGCTGTTGACCGGGCCAGACCTGACCAATAGATTATTGGGGGTTCTGATGCGTTTTCGACGTGAACAGATCGCTGTCACCACAGACATCGAACAGATGTTTCACAGTTTTCTCGTGAGGGAAGATCACAGGAACTTTCTTCAGTTCATGTGGTTCAAGAACAATGACCCTACAGATGAAATTGTCGAATACCGGATGCGGGTTCACGTATTCAGCAACAGCCCCTCTCTAGCGGTGGTGACCTATGGCCTCAGAAGAGCTGCGCTGTACGGAGAACCGGTGTTTGGCTCTGCAGCAAAGGAGTTCATACATAGAGAGTTCTATGTAGACAATGGCCTCACATCTCTGCCATCAGAAAATGAAGCTGTCAGCTTACTCAAAGCGGCACAAGGTATGCTGGGTATGTCTAACCTACGCCTCCACAAGATTGCATCTAACTGTCCCGCAGTCATGCAAGCATTTCCGGCCTCCGAGTACACCAAGAACTTGAAGGAACTCGATCCTGATAGTGATTCTCTGCCAATGCAGATACAGTGTAGCTTAGGACTGAACTGGGACCTGTGCAAAGACACATTCACCTTCCGGGTCTCCAGCACCGAAAGGCCTTTCACAAGGAGAGGTGTGCTTGCTACTGTAAACAGTTTATTCGATCCGCTCGGCCTAGTAGCACCGATCTCCATTCAAGGAAAGTTTCTACTGAGAGAACTAACCCAAGACATCATCGACTGGGATGAGCCTCTCCCAGCAGAGCAGGAAGGAGAGTGGATTGCTTGGAGAGATTCATTACAAGCTCTTGAACACTTTGAGACTCCACGTTGTTACACTAGTGCATCTATCTCCAACGCCCAGCGTGTTGAGCTGCACATCTTCTCGGATGCGTCTGTAAAAGCCATCGCTGCAGTGGCCTACTTGAAGGTGTTGGATAGCAACGGCACAGACCACGTAGAATTTGTGATTGGGAGGCTAAATTAGCTCCTTTGACAGTCCATACGGCCCCATGTCTTGAGCTGGGAGCTGCGGTCCTCGCTGTTGAGATTGCAGAGCACAGGGTAGAGGGTAGAGCGCATCAGGAAGTTCTCAAGCCCTGAACAGTGGCACTACGTACCCACCAGTCAGAATCCAGAACATGTAGCGACTAGGTCAGTACCTGCGGAATTTCTCTCAACCACCAGCTGGCTCACCGGGCCCAAGTTCCTGCTGCTACCCATGAAAGAAGATGCACCTGTGGAGACATCTTACGACCTTGTGAACCCAGACTCGGATGCAGAAGTGCGTTCTCACCTCACGGCCTGCACCGACACAAACCTGGGCTCTCAGAGATTTGAAAGGTTCTCAACCTGGCAATCTCTCATCAGAGCCATAGCCACTCTGATCCACATCGCGGAGACCATGAGAGCCAAGAGTACAAGAGGAAAAACAGAATGTAAAGGTTGGCATCAATGTTCAAAAGTCCACACATCTGACAATCTGCTCAAAGCGAGACAGGTCCTCATCAGATGTATACAGAGTGAAGCATATCAGACTGAGATGTCTTTTCTGAAGCAAGGGATGGACATCCTGAAGAGCAGTCCATTGAGGAAGTTGGATCCTATGCTCGATAGTGATGGACTCTTGAGAACTGGAGGCCGACTTCGTCACTCGACTCTCAAGGCAGAAGAAATGCACCCTCTCATTGTCCCCGGTCGCAGCCATGTTGGTGGTCTACTCATCAACTACTATCACGAGAGAGTTAAGCACCAAGGCCGGACCTTTACAGAGGGAGCGATACACGCCGATGGCATTTGGATGGTTGGTGTCAGGAGATGCGTTGCGAGACATCTGTACAAGTGTGTGACGTGTAATAAGCTCAGAGGAAGGACAGCCGAGCAAAAGATGGCTGACCTCCCTTTAGATCGGTTAAGCGAAGAGCCACCATTCACCAACGTAGGCATTGATGTATTTGGGCCTTGGAGTATCTCTACTCGACGCACACGTGGAGGTGCCGCTAACAGCAAGAGGTGGGCAGTGATCTTTACCTGTCTCAGTGTGCGCGCTGTTCATATAGAGCTGATCGACGCCATGGACACATCAAGCTTCATAAACGCCCTTCGTCGATTTTTCGCCATTCGGGGTCCTGTGAAGCTGATACGCTCCGATTGTGGCACAAATTTCAAAGGGGCATGCAAGGAGCTGAAAATACTCCTTCAGGATGACAAGGAGCCTAACGTCTTCCGGTTCCTCAGCAAAGAAGGCTATACATGGATCTTTAATCCACCTCATTCCTCCCACATGGACGGCGTGTGGGAGAGGATGGTTGGGGTGTCCAGGAGGATTCTGGATTCCATGTTGTCCCAGATTCAGCCATCTAACCTCTCTCACGAGGTCCTGTCTACAGTCATGGCAGAGGTGTCTGCCATAATTAATGCCAGACCTCTGACGACCATCTCTACAGATGTGAGTGCTCCATCGCTCCTTACTCCAGCCATGATCCTTACCCAGAAAGTTTGCAGTCCTCCTCCTCCAGGCTGCTTCGTCGACGCAGATCTACATCGCCAGCAGTGGAGGAAAGTCCAACACTTGGCCCTAACCTTTTCGGAGAGGTGGAGGCGCGAGTATCTCCCTATGCTTCAGAGTCGGGCCAAGTGGCAGAGGAGCCGCCCTAACATCAAGGAAGGAGATATAGTGCTTCTTCGTGATACCCAAGTGGAGAGGAACCAGTGGCCCATGGCGCTGGTCACAAAAGCCTTCCCTTCGAGCGACGGGAAGGTCAGGAAAGTGGAGCTCAAGGTTGTCAGAGGAGAGACCTCTAAGACCTTCCTTCGCCCCATCACGGAGGTGGTGGTGCTAATGTCTCCCTAGGATGACATAGACTTTTCTTAACTCCCTAAGTGTTTGTCTTTCATAGTGGTATTGTGTTCAATACCAGGCGGGGAGTGTGGTGTTCTATGTGTTTTATTATGTAATATGTTATAGCACCTCCTATGGGTCATTAAGAGGAATGCAGCTCTTTTCTCAGTGTTTACATGTTTGCATTTTTATTGGTTGTTCAGGTCACATGATTAACCAGGTCACATGATCAGTGGTAGGAAGTAAGAAAAAACTAGAGGACCGCAGGGGTTGAAATTTTCTCTTTTTTTACTCGGTCTCATCTGATTGTGCAGAGCTTGGAGCAGCTTTGTGTGTGAGTAGAACGATTAATCTGCGTTTATAAAAAATATTTCTGCTCATATTTTGTTGTAGTTCATAAGATGTATTTACATTATTTCATTGCTATTTTTGTGTTGGTTTATTTACAGTTTCACATGATTAAAACAACTCGTCATAAAAACGCTGTACCTTCAATAAAACGGAGTTCATCTCGACAGCACGTCTTCCCTACTCATCATTGAAGATACCTAGCTACTTCAGTCGAGTTAAAAAATGTTTAGCTGTCTGGTGATGTGTGCAACGCTACGTGCTCAGGTGCCAGAACAGTGTGCGTTTGTATTTTATTTCTGGTGTGAACACATTCTTGGTTCCCTGACACCTAGAATTCATGAACTTCAAGATATTTGACTGATTCAGTCCAAGTCTATTAATTGTATCTAATTAATACCCCTGATTACGAGTTTAATATAGATTATAGATATTAATCCTTAATTCACAACAAGTCACAGCCTCCAAAGCCTCAGAGCAGATGAAACAAACTGGTTGTGCACTCTTGACCTTATGTAACAGAATAGTTCAGAATAAACATGATGATTTTAATAAGTGACAGTTTGAGCGGGAACTGAATGTGCGATCAGGAAGCTGAACAGAGACACATAACTCTGTATGTGGTGGTGAAACGTGTCTGTTTGAAAGTGAAATGTGACTTTACATGAATGTGTACGTGATGGGTTGAACTCTTGTGGTAGCTGCTGTTTTGGGTGTAAACTGAAAGTATGAAAGGTTTGTGTGAGCTGTTTCCAGACTGCAGGACAGAAAAGAGTCTTAACTGGCTCCAAAGGGACCAAAGGAGGTCCAGGTTGTTGGTGCTTTGGTCTGTGGCTTTAAAGATTCCCTCCAGATCAGATTTAAGAGGTATGTAAAATACTTTGAATAAGAATTTGTGTCTGATGTGATTTTTATACAAAACAAAGTTAAATCATCTTATTGAAATCCTAAAAATGTATGTATGTATTTTATTAAAATAACATCTACTACTACCTTATTAAAATGTCCAAAAATCTGTGAATATGCACTCTTTAAAATTTCATTTAACAGCTGGACTCAGTGAAGTAGGAGATGAGACAGACAGATAACGTTACTTTTATAAAGTTATTTTAACTTCAGTTTCTCTTTTAAACGTGTTTTTGAAATATTTGTATGACGCAGAAACAAAAGTAGAAAACCAAACCAACATACAGGCATCTGATAAACTTCTCATCATACAGCTGAGCATATTTCTTCAGACTATATCAATGATCATTTATTATACTAACATTGTAATGTCTGAGCTGTGCATTAAAATGCTCCTTGATGTGAGATCATTGTGATTATTCCTGAATAACATTCAAACTACATCAGCTAGTGTTGAGAGAAGCTCCCAGTAGAACCAGTGTGTCAAATAAAGTGCTGGGACTGGACTTAGTCATATGACCCTTCCTTCTTTCCTCTGTCCTTCCTTCCTTCCTCCCTCCCTTCTTTCCTTCCTCCCTTCCTTCCTTCCTTCCTTCCTTCCTTCCTTCCTTCCTTCCTCCCAGTAGAACCAGTGTGTCAAATAAAGTGCTGGGACTGGAGTTAGTTGTTGTGAGGCTGTTTGTATTCTGCTGCTCTTAGACTGTGAAGATGCTCTTTGTGAGTATTGAGAACCGCAGCCTGCAGGTTTAACATGATTTATGACGAGTAGTCTGCAACCTGCTTCCATTTTAAGCTTTGTAATGTTTTTATGAATATAATTTAAATATGAAATCTCCATTCTTTGATAATGACTTCCTGTCCTGATCCACAGTTCTGTTCTCAGCAGTGTAACTCATCTAGACTAGAGCAGCAGGCTGTTTGTGACTTCATCAGCAGGTCAGGTGGTTCAGAGATGCTCAGAGTTGATCAGAGTACAGCCAGCCAGTGTGTCTCAGTTCAGGAGTCACAGCCTCCAAAAACTGTGAAGTGTTCATGTTTTTTTGTCCCTTTGTCCTCCAGCTGCTGATCAACACTCTGTTAAACACATGATAGAAATAACAGGCTGACTCTGATAGTAAAAACATCATCCTTTATAATATATAACATAATCTCCACAGTCTCAGAGCAGATGACACAAACAGAAAAGTTCAGAATACACATGATGATTTTAATAAGTGTTTGTTAGAAGGAGGACCTGAATGTGAGAACAGGAAGCTGAACAGAGACACATAACTCTGTATGTGGAGATGAAACGTGTCTGCAGGCAGTGATACGTGACTTTACATCAATGTGTACGTGATGGATTGAACTCTTGTGGTAGCTGCTGTGTTGGGTGGAAACTGAAAGTATGAAATGTTTGCGTGAGCTTTCTAGAAACGTTCTACTTTGAGATGAAAGTGAAAACAAACGTAAAACATTTAACTGAAGGAACAAGAAGAAAACCTTTTTTTAAGTGGAGGGGAAGAAAAAAAGATGATGATGATGAATCCAGTGTAGAAATGTGTTGAACTGATCAATTCTGTCTTCAAAGAACATGATGACCTCTTGACCTTATGTATGTTTTATAGGCTGTAAGCACTTTGTTCTGGTTTGAGTCCGATGTCTCACTAAGTTCATGCAGTTTGTCTGGTGGAGATGAAATGAGTCTCATCTGTTAGGAAGAAGAAACAGAAAAGTTCAGAATAAACATGATGACCACAATTTGATATTTAACAGGTTAGAGCGAGACCTGAATGTAAGAACAGGAAACTTTACTGGAAGGTGTGACTCCATATATGGAGGTGAAACATGTCTGCAGACAGTGATACGTGAATGTGTATGTGACAGGTTGAACTCTTGTGGTAGCTGCTGTGTTGGGTGGAGACTGAAAGTATGAAATGTTTGTGTGAGCTGGGTTAGGGTTAGGTTTTTTTTAGAGAAACTTTCCACTTTGAGATAAATGTGAAAACAACAGAAGCCTGAAAAGAACAGAAGCTCCATTGAAAGCCTCCTTAGAGACTCTCAGTTGTAAAAACTGTCCACTTTTAGTATTGGAGAACGGGGTTGGCTGTCATTCATCAGAACTCGCTGTTGTTAAAAAGTGTTGGTACTGAAAGTTTCAGAGTTTCGGTGAGATGTTAGTTCAGAGGTCATTTCTGGAGTAAACTGCTTGACATTGAGCTGAGAGGACGTTTAGTGTTATGTTAAAATGTAAATATAAACTCTTCAGTGTTTCTCTTCTTTTACACAATGAGTTTATAATAAAACATCATTAGCATTAAAAAGTATGAAGAGAGAGGGATAGATAGGTAGGTTTTATTCTTAGCTATGTTAAAACATGTGGTTGTTAACTTTGCTGGTAGCAAAAAATCCCATTTTTAATTTCTAAGATTGTCTACATGTTTTATTTTTCCCCATTAAATAACAGAGACAACCAACCCTATGATGGGGACGGTTGTCACATATTTGACAGTCCACATCATTTAAACAGAATCAGCTGAAGGAGAGTCAAACCTCTCTATTCCTACCTCACACTTTAGAATTTCATTACACATTAAAAGTTCAGTATACAGTTTATGAGGAATTTAAAGGAAAGTAAAAAGTTCTCCTCTACATCAGTCATCCACTCAGCACTGTTTATTGAGAGAAAACCCAAATCAATGAAACTCCATCCACGTTTTCACTGCTACCAACGGCTTTGTTCATATCGTGCACATGCGTGCACGTACATATACACACAATTTAATTTAATCATACCTTCAAGCATACTGACTGTAATAATAATAATAATAATAGTAGTTTTTTGGATAGGGACAGTGCATATAGATGAACATAAATGTTGGACATCTCTATAAATATGCCGGATTATAGCCTCAAACATATTTCAATCAGGAGAGACCAGAGAATGAAGTAAAATAATGTTTATTATGCAGATGATATTAATGATTAGGAATTGTTAAAGTCTTTGGTGCTTGGACTCTGCAGGGAGAATTTATTTGAATCAAAGGACGTAAATCCTGAACATCAGCATGATAGATTCTCCTATGGAGTCCAGACACTGTTGGTGGTTGATGACATCGATCAATCAGTAATCTTGAGGCTGAAACTGATCCGCTGCAATATGATGACAATAAAGGTGTGTCACTGTGCTATTGGTTAGATTTTACCAGGTGATGTGAATAGCTGATGTGTGAATTGATGCTCCAAAAATAACAGCAAGTAAGATATGAGCTTTGACAGAGATCAGTATGAGCTTTGACAGAGATCATTATGAGCTGTGAGAAGGATCAGGATGACTGAAGAATGAGAAACAAAACTAAGATGTGAGCAAACTATAAGGGGGTCTTCCTGTCTGAACTTTTGCTAGCCTCATGTCTCATGTGAAAGGGTGGTTCTGTATCACCTGACAGAGGGGGTAATGTCTGCCTTAAAGAAAGGAAAGATTTCAATTAATTTCAAGTTCTGTTTGCTTTTCTATTTTATGATGTTGTACTGTACAGAGTGATGTGATTATGTTCTGACAGATTTGACATGAAATTAACTCAAACTGGTTCAAAGGGCTTCTTCCTTCATCACGTTTAAACTGCTGCATATTTTAATCAGCAGTGTCACTCAGTCAGTGAGGAACACTGTCCACAGTCCAGCACAATGCATTCCACAGAACCTGCTGATACTTAATAAACTAGCTGGCAGCTCATTTGTTCACCTCATCATGTTAGAATCATGTTTGAGTATCAGGTTACTTGTTCCATGGAAACATCATCATATTCTCCACATAGATAATAATCAGAACCAGGATATGGATGATATGTGTCCTCAACTCCATAAAAGAGCCTGATGATAAACAAACATCTATGAGCTGAACTCTGCTGCAAGCTTCACTGCTTTAATATCATCTTGATGCTTTTGGACTTTGACTGTGAAGTCATGAGAGTGTGACAGCGTCCTCATATTGATGATGAAGGACTGATGAAGGAGAATCAGCTGCAGCTTCTCTCTGTGTTTCCTCTACAGGTGAAGGTAGAACCACTCTGTGACCACATGTGGATCTGAATTCACCTGGTGAGTATTTTCTTCTTTCTGACACACAGCTGGATGAAAATAGATGCATGTCATCAGTTTTTAAACACAAGTGAACTATAACTTGCTGCATATGAGCTCTGTAGTGGACAAAAATACAACTGTATGAAAAGGAATCTAGTTAATGCAGTTTCTTCAACATGTATCCACAGTGGAAATCTTACAGTAATGACTAACTGTGACGCCATCTGGTGGTAGAATAAAGAATGACAGTGTGATAGACAGCAGTGTGTGTGTGATGTGCAGCTGGTTGTAATGAATGAGCATGTTGTTGTGTTTGTGTGAAGGTGTTTCTCTGCTATGGATCAGAGTGAGGACAGAGAGGAGGGAGTCCCTCCCTCTAAAAGCTCTCTGTGTGGGGAACATGACAGCCAGACCAAAGCTCAGAGGTGAGATGAGGATCTCTAACTGTCCATCACTGTTCTCCACTCACATCACTCCACCATCATTATTCACACTCAAAGCTCTGTGTGTGTTGTGTTGAAGGACAAAGAAGCAGCTCAGACCAGACTCTGATGGACTCAGCCAGCTGTCTATCAAGAATCTGCGGTTGATGTTTGAACCTAAGAAGTTCAAACATGAACATAAATCTGCTGATCAGAGGTAAGAAGTAAAATCTTTGTTTCTGTTAGTTTCCATCACACCTCAGAAAATGTTGAAGTCTTTGTCATGAAGTCATGAACCACTTCTCATTCTTTCTCTGTAGTGTTAAAAACATGAAGTACAGCACCACATCATCAGATCTCAGTATGTTTTAAGGTTGATATGATCGTTCTGACTGATTGTCTGACTGCAGGTTTCTTCTTACTGATGTCACTGTGGTCCCACATTTCAGAGTTAATTTAATGAGCCCAGTGTTGTTAGTTCTGATAGAAATGAGACCAAACTCATAGCAGGAGATCATGTTTGAGCAGACTGTGTCCTGGAAGATCAGAGATGCATCTGTGCTCTCTAAGCTAGTTAGCCAAGCTAACAATGTCAGTTTGTTGTAGCTGTGTGGATCAGTTTCTTACTGCAGGTTTATGTAGAAACACCTGATGTGTCGTAGCTGTCGTCCAACAAAACACACAATCTTCAGGATCAACACTGTAGTTACACTTGTTTTATCTCTTCTCTGTTTCCATCAGGATCCATCAGCAGAGACCAGATTCTCCTGAACCCAGCTGTGTGTCCATGAAGAGTGACCGGTCTATGGGTCAAATTATTGACTTCAAACATGGACATCAGTCTGCTGATCAGAGGTCAGACTAACTCTCATATCTAAGAAAACATAAGACATTGAATTCTTGACCTCAGTGATACATAACTGCAGTAAAAACTCTAAACAGTTTTACTAACTTAGTTCATTCCAGAACTTTCTGTTGTATCCCATGGTCTTCCTCAGTGAATGAGACTTACTCAGGTATCATCAAGTCAGATGTGAATGTCCTCTTTGATCTTTCTCTGACTGTCCATTGACTGCTGGTCAATGACCTTTGACCTCTTCCCAGTGGATACTGTGGAGTATTGTGTGTATTAAAGTCTCATATATCTTATTATTCTGATGTTGTTCAAAAACTATTAAAACAGGTCAGTGAGCCACAACTTCCCAATGCAGCTTTCAGCTTCACCAGCTCGTTGTGGCTCTGCACGAGATTTCTTGACAATGAAAAAATATAGAAAATAATGACCATACCTGAACAAATCCATTATCTGATGAAGGCTATGGGATACAGTTGAGAGCTGCAGGAATGACAACAGATGTTGAACTTAGAGTATTTACCACAGAAGAGCCATGAGAATAATTATGACTGGGTTTTTATTTCCATCAGGATCCATCAGCAGAGACCAGATCCTCCTGAACCCAGCTGTGTGTCCATGAAGAGTGACCGGTCTACGGGTCGACTTATTACCTTCAAACATGGACATCAGTCAGCTGATCAGAGGTCAGACTTACTCTCATATCTAAGAAAACATATGATTAACCCTTGTGTCGTCCTCCCAGGTCAAACTGATCCTGTCTCTTTTGACTGTTCCTTCTTCCCTCTTTCTTTCATTTTTCCTTCCTTCTTCCCCTCCTCCCCTCTTTCTTTGCTCCCTCCTCCTTCCGTCCTTCCTTCCTTCCTGTCTTCCTCATTACTCCCTTCCTTCCTTCCTCTTTTCTTTCCTTCTTTCCTTCCTTCTCTCATAAATTCCCTCCTCCTTCCATCCTTCCTCCTTTCCTTCCTCCCTTCCTCCTTACTCCCTTCCTTCCTTCCTCCTTTCCTCCCTCCGTCCCTCCTTCCTTTCCTCCATCCCTCCCTCCTTACACCTTTCCTTCCTTCCTTCCTTCCTTCCCCTTTTCCTTCTTCCTCCTGTCCTTCCTTGACCTGAGGACAACAGGAGGGTTAATTTAGAAATTCATTCTTGACCTCAGTGATACATAACTGCAGTAAATACTCTAAACAGTTTTCCTAACTTAGTTACAATACGATATACTTTATTGTCCTGCTTAGGGAAATTTGTCTTGGACTCAGCAACTGCACCATTAATGTCTTGACAGCCACAATGACAACAAACAAAACATCACCAGCCTCACCATCCCAACAACAATTACATAACAGTATTGCACATATCCCATTACATTACACATAACACATACATACACCAATGGGAAAAACACATGCTAAAAGATCACCATAATAAAAGCACTATAAAATTATTGCACAATCTTCGGCCTTTAAGGTAGAATATGTAGAATGAGCAGAACACCGCCATCTAATGTCTCGAGATCGTAGTTGCAACAACCAAAAAGTAATTCCAGCAGTCGGGTTGCCAGGTTCGTTGCTGAGTGCGTCAGTCGATTAGCCTGCGTCATGTCAAGTGATGAATCAAACAACGACCAATTAATTCTACAACAGTATTTAACGTTAGCCAGTCTTCAACTGGAAGTCTTTCTTTGAGTGGTGTGTAATTGATTAGCTAGCTAGCTCCCAACTCAAAATGATTGCTTGTTTCTGTAGCCTGATCGGCGTGAGCAGACCAGTCAGTAAACTACACGATAACCCATAATGCATTTCGTTCCTACCCAACCTGAAATCAACAGGCTGAAGCGGATTTTATTTTAGCTCTAACTCTGTAAATATACCACTTTATCCACATGTCTAACCTTTTTAGGAAGAAAGTAAAGTATCCCTTTAGATCCACAATGTGACGCTAATTTGTCCAAATAACATCTGCTTAAAGTTTTGTTCCTGCGAATTCGGAGCCACTCAAGTTAGCCGTAGCGAGTAACGCACTTCCGGTCATTTTCACAAAATAAAACACCCGTTGCCTTTTATTATTAAGAAAACCATAATGATAGAGTTGGTGCTTTTATTTTGAAAACAGGAAGCGAACATACCCTCGCTGTAACTAGAGTGCCTCTAGCTGTAACTGACTTGAAACCACTGAGGTACATTACATTGTAACGCCAGTGGGAGTAGCAGTTAAACCTGGGGAGCGTACCTATGTTCCCTGATCGCTGCTAACTCAGCGACTAACTCGGCGCCTAACTCAGCTAACTGGCTAACTGTAGACGGGATCATCCCTATGTTCCCCGGTCACATACAAAGCGGGGAACACAGGACCCGGGGAATATAGGGATGATCCCCTAATGATGTAGCAATACAGTCATACTGCACGTCAGATTAAACAGGAGAAACTCCGCTACAAGCACGTCATTTTTACACACACCAAACACAACTCACACACCAAGCATATTCATGATCAAATATCAAAATCCGAATAGCGTCAGAAAGTCAACCCACTCTCCACATTTCCATTGCTGCCGTTTTGATACTTCATGGTACACAAACAAATAGCATCTCATATGAAAGCTAAGACCCTGGCGAGTTCAACAGTACCACTATTATTGAGCTAAAAACTCAGTGAACCAGCAGCCAAAGAATACAAAGGTAAACAACCACTTATTTACAGCGACTAACAGATATTCTGTCTTACCTTCGAAGTTTTGTGATGAAAAGTTGTACTTGAAACGCTGGTTTTAGTGAGTCCAACGCGGCTCTGCTTGTTTACAACTCCATTTCACCCAGTGCCAGCCTGCAGTAGCTGCACCGGAACAACAGACAACCCTGGCAACCCGCACTTCCGGCCGCTAACTGGCTGGTACAATGTACGCAGAACGTCATTGTTGAACCCGTCAAAAAATTTTAAAATGATTAATTCAGACTAAATTTTTTTTTATGGAAAAGCAATACTTTCATTCTGTACCCCTCAAAACGCCACGTGGATGTATTATTTAAAAAAAAAAACATAGCTTTTAATAAATATTCTACATATTCAACCTTTAAGCAGCGTTGTTTAGGAGTTTGATGGAAGTTGGAACAAATGAATTCTTAAAACGGTTGAGTTTGCAGTTAGGGACTCTATATCGTCTGGCCGAGGTGAGGAGCTCATATTATGGGATGGCTCAGTTACTATCCTCATCGGTCTGCTGATCAGAGGTCAGACTGTAAAATGTGTGTCTGTTATGGGTAAGATACATGGACAACATCTGTCACTCATGATGAAGGCGAAAAACCTGATTGGCTTCAGGAAAATTCCTCCATAGCCCCCTCCCATTGGGCAGCCTATTCCAACTTAATGGATTTTCAACAGAAGATCAAACATGCTATTGATGAATTAGTAACATAACTTCAGATTAGATGTAACATGCTCATTTGGGTTTTGGTATGACCGCAAAAATTATTTTGTTATACTGCAGACCTAAAACACATTGAATATGAGAAATGCAAACTCAAAATACAAATGTGAGCATGGAATGCAAAAACACAAAATTAAACACATTTGAACACAATTGATTACATGATATAGTGACAATGATATTGTATTCTGATCACAGTCTCTCGTAAATACAAGCACACACACTACTCCTACAAACAATATTCTAAAAACCACAAACTCTATCTATAGAACAGTTTTTAAACAGAGGTACAAACTCAAACCCACATTAAATGTCCACAGTGGTCTCTGTGTGTCCTCTGTCCAAAGCTGTGTTCAACATGTTTAATAACTGGATAAACTAATATTAGGGGAGGGGAAATATATCCATTATACGATGCAACACGATGCAGACGTAGTCGACTCTGCATCAATTCACAAAAGTCAAGAATCGATTATTTAAAGTTAGTTAATAGAAAAGTAAAGTAAAATAATATTCTATTAAAGGTACAAGACTCACAAACAGGCATGAAAAACATGACAAAAACAGCTGCTACAGTTGGCTTCAATCACCACATTGTCTCCAATTTTGTCAGCTGAACTGTCATGTCGTCAATGTCCAAAACAATCCAATGTCATTGACTGATATATATCAATTCATTTTTTACGTATTTCTTTTTTTTCATGCATCTTTCTAGTCTTCTTCAAATCAACAATAGGAAGAGAAATTAAACCAAAACAGGAAAACAATATGATAATGTGGTCATTGGCTATGTTTGCTATAGATAGATAGATAGATAGATAGATAGATAGATAGATAGATAGACAGCAGTGTGTGTGTGTGTGTGTGATGTGCAGCTGGTTGTAATGAATGAGCATGTTGTTGTGTTTGTGTGAAGGTGTTTCTCTGCTATGGATCAGAGTGAGGACAGAGAGGAGGGAGTCCCTCCCTCTAAAAGCTCTCTGTGTGGGGAACATGACAGCCAGACCAAAGCTCAGAGGTGAGATGAGGATCTCTAACTGTCCATCACTGTTCTCCACTCACATCACTCCACCATCATTATTCACACTCAAAGCTCTGTGTGTGTTGTGTTGAAGGACAAAGAAGCAGCACAGAACAGACTCTGCTGGAATCAGCCTACCTGAACCTGGACCTAGACCTAAACCTGAAGCTAAACCTGGACCTAAACCTGGACCTGGACCTGGACCTGAACCCAGCTGTGTGTCTGTGATGAGTGACGGGTCTATAGATGATCAGAGGTCAGAATATATTTTTCTTTGTCTGTTTCTCTCCTGTGAAGAGGTGTGATGTCATTGTCATGATCACTTCATTGATTCTTCACTATTGACTCTTTATTATTAATTAATGTCACATTTGCAGATCTCAGTACAAATATCAAACCCAGAGTTAAAACAGTTGGATTCTGGTTTGAGAGACTGTAAGAACATTTAAACTTAGCACAGTTCTTCATCATGTGACACATTCACAGATCTCAGCATCCATCATCTAAACCTTTGTATGTTCTCAGGAGCAGCAGCATATTGAGTTTCAGCCTGTTTCTGTGTCACTCTGACAAACTGAGGAACACTGCTTCATGTTGAACAGCAGTTAGGACTCATGTTGGATAGAAAATCATTCTGACTGTGTTTCTTCCTCCAGGGTGGACCATGGTGGGGAGCACAGGTTAAAACCTGCTGTGAAGAAGTGTAAGTGTGGATTGAATTTGATTCATGACAACTAAACAGCACACAGTCAGTTTCTCTTTAAATACAAAGTTGGTCTTTGTGGTATTTATTCATTAAAACATTACTGACAAAATGTGTCATCATGAAACTTTATAGAAATGAACAACAGATCAGAAGTTAAACAGAGAATAAATCCATCAGGTGTGTCAGATGATAAACTGCTGCTGTGTTGTTTCTTCTTCTCTTCATCAGATTTCTGTGAACTCACACTGGACACAAACACAGTACACAGAAACCTCAAACTGTCTGATAACAACAGGAAGGTGACAGACGTGGGAATAGATCAGTCATATCCTGATCATCCAGACAGATTTGACTGCTGGCATCAGCTGCTGTGTAGTAATGGTCTGACTGGTCGCTGTTACTGGGAGGTCGAGAGGAGAGGAAGTGTTGATATATCAGTGAGTTACAGAAGAATCAGCAGGAAAGGAAACAGTCATGACTGTTTGTTTGGATGGAACGATCAGTCCTGGAGTCTGATCTGCTCTGATGCTCATGGTTACTCTGTCTGGCACAATAAGAGACAAACATCCATCTCCTCCTCCTCCTCCTCCTCCTCTTTCTCTAACAGAGTAGCAGTGTATGTGGACTGTCCTGCTGGCACTCTGTCCTTCTACAGAGTCTCCTCTGACACACTGATCCACCTCCACACCTTCAACACCACATTCACTGAACCTCTGTATCCTGGGTTTGGGTTTTGTCTGCCTGGTTCCTCAGTGTCTGTGTGTCCTATGTCTGAGTGAGAGTCTCTTCCTGTGGAGACAAACAGTCACACTGCTGACTGAAGACAGCTGCTGAAATCACTGTTCACTCTGTTCAGCAGTGAACAATAGAAACAGGAAGTGACAGCAGCTTCCTGTGTTTAAATGTTGATGGTGGACGACCATTTTATCAGGATGAAGTTTTTCCTGAAAATGTCCACCAGACATCCCAGTCTGTTTGACATCAGCTCAGTTTGTATTCAATCATTAACATCAACGTATGTTTCTATGTGATGTATGTATATAATAACATGTATGGGCTGCTTTCCTTTAGGTTTTCTTGCCTCTGCAGGTGATGTAAATATTGGGCCAGATCCAAGAACCACTCATACGCACAGATTCGTTTTTAAACCATGCGTACAAGTGATTTATGAGGGTTTGCCGCATTCACCAATTTTCTCGTATTTTGGATTTTCTCTTAGGTACGAACAACATTTAAGAGTGGTGCATACCTGTCGTACCTGTCACACACAACCAACCTGCAATCCTCCAAAGCAATAAAACATGGCTGTTACTATCTAATTGTCTAATGTCAGTGTGCCAACGATATTATGTCTTTTGAGGGAACTCAAATTTTCCAGGGTGGGGTGACATCATATACTAGATAAGCAACATATGATAATCAATTGATGAACACATAACACCTCCACACAGGTATCAAGACCAAACAACAACTGTATGATACAATACAGCCAAGCACGATACGGTAGCTATACTGTGATGTAACCTACTGTGTCAGGACAAATAAGACACATAGAGGTTGAGGTGTTGAACTGTTACCCTCATCTCCAACTTCTTCTGCCAGCTTGCCCTGCCTTGCTCTGCCTTGTCATCCCGGGTGTTAGCAGGTCCGGCAGCAGGTGTAACATCAGGGGTTGAGCTTCAGAGTCAACTGACATCACTGTATGCTGACTACCGCTTAACCGAGAAATGAATAATATATACAGTATATATATATATATATATATGTTGTCAGTATTTTAGAGACCCCTGAGTAATGGGTGTGAACTGCAGATGTAGGCAATGAGCAAGTATGTCCCGTTCATTAAATTGCACTTCTGCAACCATAATCATGATGACATTATTCTGTTTGTAAATTATTAGGTTATTTAGTGTAAAGAAGTAGGCTATAAACTGACAATTGAAACTATGATATAATGCAAGCTTACAATATAAATATTAGTGGCCGAAACTACAAAGTGACTTGTCCATAATATAAACTGACTATTTATTAATAACTTGTATTCATTTAATTGAAATATTGCTTATCGAAGTAATAGACAGCGTTCACAGCGCGGCTCATTTTTCCTCATTCTTTGTCTTTCTTAGTATTTTGAGGGCATCAATCATGTTAATTTATTATTCTCTGTTGGATTCATCAAGTTTACGAAGGTCATTTACGACTGTTTCCTGGTGATATGAGTGTTTGGTTAATCCGACGTGGCACCCTCGTAAAATCCACCTCACGAAAAAAGTATGACAGATTTATGAAGAAAAATACAAACATATTCTTGCATCTGGCCCAATGTCTTGTAAGCCCATGTTTGCTGGGCAGCTTTGGCTGTTTTATACTTGAATAAAGATATTAATTCACTACTTATTCAGAGTAAGTCACTTGTTTTATTCATGGACATTGTTTTTTCTCTGTGCTGTAATCGATGTGTAATGTAATACTACTTATACTTCTATATTTCTCTAATTAGAACATTCATCTTTACAGATGATGCAGATATTTCTCACATTGTGATGTTTTATGGTCTTTCTTCATTTGACATTGTCATACTTGATCATGAGATGAAAATGAAAAGATCCTGTCAGGATCCATCCAATACGTTTACTCAGGGAACAGGACTGAGTAAACCTGCTCTGAAACACCTTTCACACACACAAACACACACTTTAGATTTTATATATAACAATCTGTCAAACGCATCCAGCACATATTGTAGATTCTCAGGAAACTAAAACATTGTACAGAGTCACTGTTGAGAGTGTGATGACATATATTTCATACCATTTAAGTGAGAACCACATGACTGCAGAGAGTTCTCTGATAAGACTCCTTTCTCTGTTTTAGTCACCCAATCTTCAGGTTTCATCTGCAATTCAAAACCTTTGTCTCCCAAACACAAACAAACAGCACATAAAGGCAAGGCAGTTTTATTTATATAGCGCATTTCATACACAATGGCAACTCAATGTGCTTTACATAAAACAAACATTTAACAGTAAGAATTGGAAATGAACAAACATAAAAACATGCAATTTGAGAAATGAAAATAATAGTAAAAACATGGAAACATTAAAGCATACAATTATCTAATAATAACTGCTAAAGCTGCAGGCTAAATTGGAAGATAAGCTAACATATAACATTCGTGGAAAATCTGCTGAGGGAGAAACTGGAGCTGCCTCCAACCCACGACCTGAAGATTGAACGTGTGCATCGCGCACTGGGACCAAAGCCCCCGGCCGAGTCTCCCCCAGTCTCCAGCAGCAAAACTAAAGAAGAAATTCTGAAGCTGGTATGGCGGGAAAAGGGGTTTCTATACCAGGAGAGAAGAGTTTTTGTGGATCACGACTATGCACCGGAGACCCCCAAGAAACGCTGCGAATACGTGGAGGCGAAAAAGGTGCTGCGGGAGAATAATATACGGTTCCAAACACCTTTTCCAGCCAGAATGAGGGTGTTTTATGAGGCAGAGACGTGCCTGTACAACTCTGCAGAGGAGGCCACGACGGACATGGTGAAGAGAGGTTTGTCTGTGACGATATTTAAAGGTTGAATATGTAGAATATTTATTAAAAGCTATATTTTAAAAAAAAATAATACAGCCACGTGGCGTTTTGAGGGGTACAGAATGAAAGTATTGCTTTTCCATAAAAAAAAAAATTTAGTCTGAATTAATCATTTTAAAAAATTTTGACGGGTTCAACAATGACGTTCTGTGTACATTGTACCAGCCAATTAGCGGCCGGAAGTGCGGGTTGCCAGGGTTGTCTGTTGTTCCGGTGCAGCTACTGTAGGCTGGCACTGGGTGAAATGGAGTTGTAAACAAGCAGAGCCGTGTTGGACTCACTAAAACCAGCGTTTCAAGTACAACTTTTCATCACAAAACTTCAAAGGTAAGACAGAATATCTGTTAGTCACTGTAAATAAGTGGTTTGTATTCTTTGGCTGCTGGTTCACTGAGTTTTTAGCTCAATAATAGTGTTACTGTTGAACTCGCCAGGGTCTTAGCTTTCATATGAGATGCTATTTGTTTGTGTACCATGAAGTATCAAAACGGCAGCAATGGAAATGTGGAGAGTGGGTTGACTTTCTGACGCTATTCAGATTTTGATATTTGATCATTAATATGCTTGGTGTGTGAGTTGTGTTTGGTGTGTGTAAAAATGACGTGCTTGTAGCGGAGTTTCTCCTGTTTAATTTGATGTGCAGTATGACTGTATTGCTACATCATTAGGGGATCATCCCTATGTTCCCCGGGTCGTATATTAGCAGCCGAGTTAGCCGCCGAGCTAGCAACCGAGTTAGCCGCGATCGGGGAACATAGGTACGCTCCCCAGGTTTAACTGCTACTCCCACTGGCGTTACAATGTAATGTACCTCGGTGGTTTCAAGTCAGTTACAGCTAGAGGCACTCTAGTTACAGCGAGGGTATGTTCGCTTCCTGTTTTCAAAATAAAAGCACCAACTCTATCATTATGGTTTTCTTAATAATAAAAGGCAACGGGTGTTTTATTTTGTGAAAATGACCGGAAGTGCGTTACTCGCTACGGCTAACTTGAGTGGCTCCGAATTCGCAGGAACAAAACTTTAAACAGCACAAATTAGCGTCACATTGTGAATCTAAAGGGCTACGTTCTCGCCTGAAAAGGTTAGACCTGTGGATAAAGTGGTTTATTTACAAAGTTAGAGCTAAAATAAAATCCGCTTCAGTCTGCTGATTTCAGCTTGGGTAGGAACGAAATGCATTATGGGTTATCGTGTAGTTTACTGACTGGTCTGCTCACGCCGATCAGGCTACAGAAACAAGCAATCATTTTGAGTTAGGAGCTAGCTAGCTAATCAATTACACACCACTCAAAGAAAGACTTCCAGTTGAAGACTGGCTAACGTTAAATACTGTTGTAAAATTAATTGGTCGAAATTAGTCATTACCCTGTATGATTCATCACTTGACACGGCACAGGCTGATCGACTGACAAAACTCGGCAACGAACCTGGCAACCCGACTGGTGGAATTATTTTTGGTTGTTGCGACTACGATCTTGAGACACTAGATGGCGGTGTTCTGCTCATTCTCCATATTCAACCTTTAAACCACCGGCGAGCTGGGCTGATAGAGTGAAAAACCTGATGTGGCGCAAACCTGATGTGTGGAGCAGAGCAGCAGCCAGAGACTTTGCGGGATGGTTTTAAAAAGAGACTGGACGTTTTCAGACGGACTGATCGCTGAACTTGTTATATCTCGGCGCGAACTCTCCACGGTGAGGAGGCATAGTAGTAGTGGCTGTGAAGCAAAAAATAATAATAATAAACTACTACCGTGGGAGGCGTTTGAGTTAGATCAATGACATTAACAATATAACATGTATGATCGGGGAAGATCTGACTGAGCTAAAACAGCGATCATTTTGAAAACTTAAAAGGAGGGCCTTCCACAGCTCGAGACGAATGGAGGCTTTCCCTCCGAGCCGGCAAAACATCTCGGCTCCTTCAGGGTCACAAAGCAGACCTCAAAACAGGAAGTTCAACTTGAGTCACTGGTAAAAAGTATTAAATTCATGTTTTCTTGGGACTGTTCTAGTCATGTTCTTTTTTGTCTTTGTGTTCTTATAGTGTTTGAGTGGAGGGGGGGTAGTAAGATTAAAAGTGACACCTGATTTATAATGGAAA
Source organism: Scomber colias (assembly GCA_021039105.1). Classification (NCBI taxonomy): domain Eukaryota; kingdom Metazoa; phylum Chordata; class Actinopteri; order Scombriformes; family Scombridae; genus Scomber; species Scomber colias. The sequence continues at coordinate 255,922 of JAJDFG010000193.1, forward strand.
GTCCAAAAGTTACACTTATATTGGCCTCTTACAATGTGAAGGGTGTACTTAATCCGGTAAAAAGAAGTAAAATTCTGGGCAAAATGAAAAAAGACAAGGTAGATATAATATTCCTGCAAGAGACCCATTTAACTGATACTGAACACGCCAAACTTTAAAGGCACGGCTTTAACCAGGTTTACTCGTCGTCCTATAAAACAGGGCACAGAAGGGGGGTGGCAACACTGATATCGAAAAGAGTAATTTTTGAAAAGATATCAGAAATCTCGGACAAAGAAGGAAGGTATAACAGTAGGAAAATTAGAAGGGTCAGATGCCACTCTCTTAAATGTATAAGCACCCCCAGGTGCAACGTGGGGGTTCTATAGACAAATCTTTGATCTAATGATTACAAAAGCCCAGGGAATGGTGATCTGTGGTGGTGACTTTAATTTGAGACGGAACCCTAAGTGGGATGTGTCAAGTTTCACTCAGACTAACACAGTAAGTAATAAGGTGAGAGTTCAATCCTACAACTAGAGACTACACCTTTTATTCTCCACCACATAAAACTTACTCGAGGATTGATTTTTTTTTTTTGTGCAGTAAAGATATTGGTTTTGTAAGGTCTTGTAAAATTGGGATAATGGACTTGTGGGACCACAGTCCAGTTTACCTAGATTTACATTTTAAAACTAACAAAAATACTTTTTCCTGGAGACTTAATTTAAATGTACTTAAAGGAAAAATGAAGGACGAGCTTCAAGAGGAAATTCAGTTATACCTGTCAGAAAATGATAATGGGGAGGTATCCCCACTTATGGTATGGGACGCAGGTCTTGAGAGGGAAAATCATCGCGAAATTGGCACTACAGAAGAGGCTCAGACAGGAAAAATTGAATAAACTAGAAAAAGAATTAGAAAATTTGGAAAAAAAAACATAAAAAAGATGTCCAGTTGGATACTATGCAGAAAATTAAGGATATTAAAGACCAGATCAAAGAAATTTGTGAGGTTGATATTCAGAAGAAACTAACCTTTTTGAAACAGAAGGATTATGAAGTAGGTACTAAATCTGTTAAAAGTCTGGCTTATAAATTAAAACAACAACAAGCAGAGAGGGTAGTACATAAAATCAAAGACCCAAGCACCAAACAAATGAAACTTGACTTTAAGGACATTCATAGCAGTTTTGAAAAATATTACAAAAACTTGAGGACTTCCGGTTCCGGCGAGCATGGAGTAAGCGGGTTTTTTCGAAGAGCTCCACTCAACCCCAAGAAATTTTATCAATAATTAACGGAAAAGAGTCCCTTTACGTTTGAGGCAACCAGCACAACACTGCAGAAAGCTGACTTAACAAAAATGCCAAACAAACTGAAGAAAAGTGAGAAAATGGCGACGGAGGGTGCTGAACAACTCAGAGCAGACCACAATGCTAACGAGGGAGGCGGCGAAACTAGCTCCAGTTCACCTAGCATTCAAGATGTTATGGATGCCATAACCAGTCTGACTACGACATTTGGTGTGAAGTTTGATGCTATTGCGCAGACCTTAACACAGGTGAAGGTGTCAATGACTGACATCATCGTCAGGCTTACTGAAACGGAACAGGCTATGGGCGTATATGAGACCCAAATCGCTAACTTGGAGGCACGCTACACGGAGTTCGCTGCAGAGTGCAAGAGGCTGCGGGAGAAGACGTGTGATCTTGAGGCTCGGTCCAGGCGAAACAATATACGCATAGTTGGCATCCCAGAAAAGTCAGAGAAAGGTCGTCCGACAGATTTCGTAGCAGAGCTGCTCCCAACTGGGAAAGAACAACTTTGCTGAGCCTATGAAAATAGACAGAGCACACCGATCATTACAGAAGCCAAATAATGAGAGACCAAGAGCGCTTGTTGTGCGTATTCATCACTACCAAGTACAGGAGCGCATCCTGAGCCTAGCAAGGCGGTCGACGCTGGATTACCATGGGAAAAAAGTTTACGTATTTCCCGACTTGGCGGAGGACATACTGAAACAGCGACATCGATTTGACAGCATTAAGGTTAGATGCAGAACCAGGGGCGTCAGGTATGGATTTCGACATCCTGCCACATTCATTGTAGCGGCGAAGGAGGGAGGATAAACCAAGACATTTGAGACACCTGAGGCTGCAGAGAGCTACCTGTCTGCTACTGTTGACAACTGGCCTGCTGGAAAATAGACCAACCTCTTAACGGAACGGACCCATGTCGGACTTAACAGAGTAACGCATTGGGACACTTTAATTTCAACGTTGAAATACATGTGTAGAGATTAGTTTTGGACTAATGGGGTGAGTGAGATGTGTATTTTTTTTTTGTGCTATACAAACGGAACGAGGAATAACGACGTTGCATCAGGTGTGAGTAGACCGTCGCGAACGTAAATGTTGACGTTTTCACCCTTTCGAGGGAGTGAAGGGGTAGAGAGGGGAGGGGGAAGAATATGTAAAGTTCAGGTGAAGTTTTCGTTATTGTTCAGGTTATGTGCTTTGCTTAGAGGGTTCAGGGGGCATGTCTTTTGGTCCCAGACGTTCTTGTGGGGCTTAATTTTAAGAGAGAGGTTTTGGATGTCACAGACTACATTGCAGATGATACAGAGAATAATAAATGAGTGATAAGAGTAAGGCACGTGGGGATGGCACTATACGCTTGCTCAGCTGGAATGTACGCGGATTGAATAATCCAGTTAAAAGACATAAGGTTTTTGCCCACGTCAAATGTCTACAAGCTGATATCCTTTTTCTTCAAGAGACCCATGTTAAACATATGGCAAGAGCGCTTATAAAACCAGTGTGGGAAGCCCAAGTATATCGATCAAATTTTACTACAAAGACAAGGGGAGGGGCCATTATCATTAGGAAACATGTTCCATTTATTCATAAACAAACTATATCGGACACAAATGATAGATACATAATTGTTATGGGGGAAATAAATTTGGTTGAACTCACTCTGATTAATTTGTATGGACTGAATTATGACGATCCTTTGTTTTAAAAAGGTAATAGACAGCATTCCTGACCCTACTTTATCTAAAGTAATTATAGGAGGGGACTATAATTGTGTCTTGAATCCATGAAAAGATGCACATCCAAATCGCACTGTTAAAAGTAAATCAGCAGCGATGTTAAATACTTATCTAAAGAATCTTAATCTGGTTGATGCATGGAGACGCTTACATCCTCTAGATAAAGAATACTCCTTCTACACAGCAGTGCACAAATCATACTCCAGAATCGATTTGTTTGTTGTTGATTCCAGTTTATTGCAGTTAGTAAAGGCTGTTGAGTATCATAACAGACTGATATCTGATCATTCTCCCTTATCATTGGATCTCAACCTAAGAATAGACAAAGGCTCATACAGTTGGCGATTTGATAACTCATTCCTGAATGATAATTCATTCCTTACGTATATTAAAGAAAAAATGTCCTTGTTTTTTTTACAGAAAACGACATTGGCAATGTTACAGATTCAGTCTTATGGGAATCATTTAAAGCGGTCATCAGAGGGGATATCATATCCTTTCAGATAAGGAAAAAAAAGAAGAAAATAGGAGATTGACTGAAATTGAACATCTAATTACTGAACTGGAGACAAACCATAAATCAAAATTAGACCCAGTAATGCTGAAGAAAATGATTCCACTTAAAAGTGAATATAATTCAATTCTTTCTAAAAGGACAATCAAAGTACTTAATCAGGTTAAGCAAAGATATTTTGAACTGTCAGACAAACCCCACAAACTACTTGCTAGGCAACTTAGACAATTGCAGGCGACACAAGCTATACATAGAATCTGATCTAAAGATGGCACTATTTTAACTGAAGCCAAAGCATTAAATAATTGTTTCGTTGAATTTTACAACAAAGTTTATAAATCGAGAGGAGAGTTAGATGCGGATGCTTTAGATACATTTCTAACAAATGCTGATCTTCCTAAATTGAGTGAGGAGGCTAGGAATTTATTAGAAGGGGATATCAAATCGGAAGAGATAAATGAGGTGATTGCTCAGTTGCCTAATAATAAATGTGCAGGACCAGATGGTTTTAGTGCTGAATTCCATAAGGCATTCCGTGCGACACTCAGTCCCATATTACTTCGTATGATCATTCATTCCATGCTCCAAGCAGAACTCCCACCAACATTATACAAGGCAAATATAGCTTTAATACCAAAGCCAGGGAGGGATAAGCTGGAGGTCGGTTCCTATCGCCCAGTGTCCCTTATTCCCATTGAGACTAAAATAGTGAGCAAGGTTTTGGCTAACAGACTTAAAAAACACATATGTTCTATCATACACAATGATCAAACAGGATTTATGCCAAACAGACACATACAATCCAATTTAAGACGACTTTTCAATATCATATACAACAAACAGGACACAGAGGCATGTCTGCTCTCGCTCGATGCACAAAGAGCATTTGACCAAATTGAGTGGCCATATATGTTTTCAACCCTTGAGGAATTTGGATTTGGAGATAATTTTTTGAAATGGGTAAAAATTTTATATGCAAAACCTGAGGCCTCAGTAATTACTAATCAAACTGTATCTTTAGGTAAACTTTTAGGTTACATCGTGGGACAAGGCAGGGATGTCCCCTGTCTCCATACTTGTTCGCAATAGCTATGGAACCGCTTGCCAACAGCATTCGGCAAAGTACTGATATAGCTCCTATCATGATAGAGGGCCGACAACAACACATTTCGCTATACGCGGACGATGTAATTTTGTTTGTAGCCGATCCAGAGACCTCAGTTTCCCCTCTATCAGACCTTCTGGAAACCTTTGGGACTTTCTCCGGGTTCAGAATAAATTGGAATAAGAGTGAACTGATGCCTCTTACTGCAAAAATAGATCAACATTTCTTAGATTCAGTCCAATTTAAAATAAACTATAACCACATTAAGTACCTGGGAATCATAATTACGAGGAAACCTGAGGATCTGCTGCAAGCAAATTGGCATAAGAAGATAGCTGAACTCAAGGCGAATGTTGCATTTTGGAAGACACTGCCCCTGTCCATGGTAGGGCAAATCAACGCCATCGAGATGGTAACACTTCCACATTTCCTTTATTCATTTCAATCAATTCCATCTTTTATACCATTGAAATTTTTTGTGAATTTAGACTCAATAATCATCCCTTTCCTGTGGAATTATAAATCAGTAAGAATAACCAAGAAACTAACATCTAACAAAGCCAAAATTAGAGGGGGGTTTTGGTCTTCCCAATTTTAGAAGATACTATTGGGCTGCCCATCTCCATAATATAGCCTGGTGGAGAGAAACACAATCAGAAAAGAATGTTGAAACCCCAGAATGGATCTGTATTGAACAGGCCTCCTGTAAAGGGACATCCCTGTGTGCATTGATCAATAGCCCAACCAAAGTTGAAAGGGCTCTGTATAGTGGAAATGTTATTCTTAATACCTTAAAGATATGGAAACAGATTAGGTCATATCTCAAGGTACCTGATACTTTGATTTGAACAGTCCAATATGTAACAATCGTGCATTCATACCGGGTATACAAGATGGAGTTTTTTCTCGATGGAAACAGAAGGGTCTAGCGACCATGCAGGATTTGTATGTTGACAGTAGTTTTGAATCATTCACTCAAATTAAACATAAGTACAACCTTCCACCCAGCGACTTCTTTAGATATTTACAGGTCAGGGATTTTGCTAGGAGACATCTCCCTAACAATATCCATTCAGTTGTTAAAAGCATAAACAAACACAACCCAATAGACCGGGGGGCAATCTCCTACTATTACACTATTCTGTCAAGTGAAGACAACACAAATACAGACAAATTCAAAGAAGAATGGGAAAGGGAGACGTCTATCCCGATATCTGGGGAAACCTGGGGGGAATGTCTTAGAAATGTTAGTAGATGTTCCATAAATGTCAGGTATATGTTAATCCAATTCAAGATCATGCATAGACTACATTATACAAAATCAAGATTACATAAGATGTATCCAGCTGAATCTCCTATATGTGGTAAATGTAAGAAATATGAAGGTACACTACTTCACTCTCTGTGGTCATGTCAAAAAAATCAGCCATTCTGGGAGAAAATATATGACTTTGTGTCCGGAGCATATGACATCTCTCTGAAGCCAAATCCATTAATAAGTGTTTTGGGGGCCACGCTTAATGAGGGTGATAAATTTCAATCACAAGCAGTTTTATTTATTATGGTATTGGCAAAAAAAGCTATTCTTAAGATGTGGAAAGAGGAGTTTGCGCCCTCTTTTGAGATGCGGCTTAGAGAACTGAGCAGTGTATTATATCTGGAAGAGCTCAGATATCATTTAAACATGAAGCCTGAGTTATTTGTGAAAATTTGGAAACCGATTAAAACTTTCATGACTAGCAGGGCTTGCTAATCTTATAACCTATCAGGTGTTTCTGTTTTCCTAATGTAGACTTGCCTTGCTCATGTTAACATCCTTCTATTTTTGCCTGAGTCCCATGTGCATAAGTGCCTTTGCTTCGTAAGCATCACCAACATGATATGTCTGACATCCAAAGATCAAAAAGCCTTTTTTCTTTTCTTTTTTTTTGCTGTTGTTTTTTTGTTTTAACTTACAAGTTAGAAGTAATTGTATTGCATAGCAGAGGGTTACGTGAAGTCCTCTTTTTGCCTGTAGCTACCCTTTTCCTTGATAATCCACTTATACTTAGACAGTTAGAAGATGACTGTACTAGGATGGGGAGGGGGGGCATTCTGTTTAAATTAAGACAACATCTGAGTATTGTCGGTTAACTATGGGTATAGTTGGTGAAATAACATTCGAACCACAAATCACAGGGCTGACTGTATGAATGTTTACCCTGCTGTGAATGTATGTGTAAATGTTTGTTTACTTTCTGTGGAAAAAACAATAAACACATGTTTACAAAAAAAAAAAAAAATTACAAAAACTTATATACCCGGATGGCCAGCAAGGGGGATAAATCACCTGAATCTCTGCTTGCTTCACTTAATCTCCCCACAATTACAGAAGACCAGAATAAAGTCTTGTTGGCCAATGTGACTATAGAAGAACTTCAAAAGGCAATCTCTAGACTCAAACCTTATAAGTCACCAGGTTCCGATGGGTTTACAGCGGAGTGGTATAAGACTTTCAGTGATTCACTATCACCATTGTTACTGAGAACATTCAACTGGGTAATTAAAAAAGGAGATATTCCTCCATCTTGGAGGGAAGCGATCATTACTGTAATACCGAAAGATGGTAAAGATAAAGCAGATTGTTCTAATTACCGTCGTTTGTTGAACCAGGATTATAAACTCTTCACATCAATTCTAGCAAAATGCTTAGAAACAATACTTCCAGATATTATACAGTTGGATCAAACAGGGTTCATTAGACAGAGGCAAACACAGGACAATGTTAGGAGGACATTACATGTAATTAATCATATAAATAAAAACAAATTATAGGCTGTTTTGTTAGGGTTAGATGCAGAGAAGGCCTTCGACTCTGTTGATTGGTCATTCTTATATAAGACATTAGAGAGGTTCCAGTTCCATGATGATTTTGTTAAAATAATACAAGCTCTGTACTATAAACCAACAGCTAAAATTTGGATTAATGGAGAATTATCAAATAATTTTGAACTCGAAAGGAGATGTTGACAGGGTTGCCGTGTCCCCGCTCTTGTTTGCCATTTTTATAGAACCCTTGAGTCAGTGGATAAGGCAGAATGAGAAGATAAAGGGGATCATGATGTCGCAAGAAGTACACAAGATTGCCCTGTTTGCTGATGATATTTTGATATACTTGGGGCACCCATCCTCCTCCCTTCCAGAATTGCTCACTACCCTGAGGGAATATGATTTATTATCAGATTATAAACTAAACACCCACAAATCTCTCACATCAATTGGGAATCAAAGTCAATTAAATATCTAGTTGTGAATATTCCAAAACACCTGAACATGATTATATCAGAAAATTATGACCCACTATTTTTCCAATATTAAATCTGATCTGACCAGGTAGAATCTGGTTCCTTTTTTAGGACTTGGACTAGGATGAATTTGTTACCCAGGTTATTATAGTTGTTCCAAAACATACCAGCAAAACTTCCAATGGGTAAATTTCAAGAATTAGACAAATTAATATCACAAGAATTCGCTATAACACTCTCCAGCTTGCAAAAGACAAAGGAGGCCTTGCTATCCCGAATATTAAAAATTATCACCAAGCGGTGCAGATAAAATTTCTGGCTAACATTTGCAACCCTTCCTATAAAGCGAAGTGGAAGGACATAGAATGTCAGATATCTAATGATATTCCATTACAAGCAATTATAGGGGACAGAGGGTTGATTACATGTCTAAAAGACACAAACCCATGGATTAAAATGTCACTGAGGGAGGGGGCGCTGTTGAGTGAGTAGGACGCACTCTCCTGTGGCTCTCGCAGATTTTAAGTTTAAAACTCCGTGTCAACAAAACCATATGGACGAAACTTTGGGAAATACCCAGTAATAGTTTGAGAACTCATATATGAGAACGGGCACGTCGAAAAAGTAGAGAAAAACTAATGCAAAACATGACCTGAATGAGGAGATGGGCCTGCATGAACCTCGGGCTTGGCTACGGAGACGAGAGCCGGTGAGAGTGCCCAGCAGACGGATAGCAACAACGTGCTAAAGGCCATAACATCACTCCACGCAGAGCTAGCACATGTGAAGTCGGACATTTGCAACAAGATCAAGGCGGATATTTCAGAGGTAACTACCACCTTGAGAGGGGAGATACCTGCGCTGAGAACCGAAAATGACACAGCAATATCAGTGCTTAATACCCAAATGGGCGCACAAAACCAATCTTTGAAGGAGCTATCCGATGCTGCTAATGACACTTCAGACAAAATGCAAGAGTTAGAAGACAAAGTTAAGAGATTCTCTGGGCAAGTTGAAGCACTATCAGAGAAATGCCTTGATCTGGAAGGCCCCTCAAAGCGACAGAATCTGAGGGTGGCCGGAGTTAAAGAGGGGAATGAAAGTGGCCAAAAGCCGAGAAAGTTTGTGGCTCAGCTGTTAAAAGAAGTGCTAAACCTCACAGAGGCACCAGTTATAGACCGAGCCCATAGAGCCCTGAGGAAACGACCTGGCAATGATGAACTCCTTCGACACTTTATAGCAAGGCTGCATTACTGCCACGCTTATGAAGATATAATGCAGAAGGCGATGTCCGTCACAGATCTCATGTACCAGGGCCAACGGATACAGGTCTTAAGAGACCTGCCACCTGGAGTCGCAAGACGCCGAGCTGCCTTCACCCCAGTCAGAAAGATACTACGCGACAAACCTGGGGTTAAGTTTGGACTCCTGTATCCTGCTAAGCTACGGGTTACAGCGGGTCAGAGAGGCTCTTCACAGATCCAGAAGAAGTGTGCAAATACGCAACCCGCCATTTCGGGTCATCAGAGTGAGGTGATCGTGAGACTATAACAACGGTCCAGATATGTTTAAATCTTATTTCTTGAGATTAACTGAATCTGAGGACAACAACAAGTGACCAGAAATCACAGCATTTGCCGGTGTTTTGTTTACATTTAAAGCCACAATTAATGTTATCAGTTTCAGTGTGTTATACGATATTCCTATCACATTTTGAATTAATAAACTAAGCCATGGGGTTGAGCATAGCTCAGTGGGTAGAGCACCCGCCCCATGTGTAGAGGCTACAGTCCTCGCTGCGACACCGGTTCAAATCCTGCACCAAGCGGTTCTATCCTGCCTGTCTATCTCTACTAACCTGTACAATAAAGGCAAAAAGCCCCAAAAAATATATTCTTTAAATAAGCTAAGACATTTAAAGGTTCTCTTGCTGAGTTGACAACAGGGTTAGAACCTCTTCCCAATCCATGCCCCTATCCATGTGGTGCTGTACATAAAATTCTGCTTGTTTGTATGCACATTTAACCCGGATTAGATGGTGGCATCAGGAGAGGGACTAAAGACTGTGTCCTAAGATTCTCTATTCATCATTTGAATATGAATATTCCCAGGTATCGTTAGAATCAATATTACCACAGTTTGTTAAGATTTTTGGTTGTTTACACAACTGCTGAGCTACACAGTTACTGTAGGAGCAGAATTAAGATTAAGAACAGGTTTTTTGATAAGAGTCGGGGAGATTGGACCTCCAGGGAGGAGGCCTAGTTTCACTCTCAGGTTTTTGACTGTAGTTTGACCCGTGGGGAGGCGGGCTTTTTCTTTTTGTTGGGGTTTTTCGTCACTGTGCGCATCGGGACAGGGGCAGGGTGGGCAAAAGTGATACTTAGAACAATATACACAGAAATAGAGATGCCATGTCAGAGATCACAGTTGGAGCAGATGTGCCATCATGACTACATCATGACACATACTGACATAGTAGGGGGAGATGTGAACAGGAGGAAATCTAACATTTTGCTTGTGGAATGTAAATGGAATTAATGAACCGGTAAAACGAGGGAAGGTACTATCTCATTTGAGACAAATCCAAGCGGATGTGATTTTTTTTACAGGAGACACATCTGAAAAATTAAGCACACAATAAAATTAGAGCCAGTTGGATAAACCAAGTATACCATTCCACATTTACAGCCAAAGCAAGGGGAGCAGCCATAATAATTTGTAAAAATGTTCCCTTTCTACATAAATCTACCATAGCTGATAAAGATGGGAGATACATCTTGGTCGCAGGAGAGATACATTCCATACCAATCACATTACTGAACGTGTATGGACCAAATTGGGATGACCCAGAATTTTTTAGAAAGACTTTTAGTATGATCCCAAATATTTCAAGTACAAATGTCATTATTGGTGATTTCAATCTGGTTTTAGGCACCTATCTGGACAGATCATCAAATCAGAGATCACCCCAATCCAACGCTTCCAATTTTCTGAATTCATTTATTAAAAATACCAACTTGGTGGACGTGTGGAGAATCTTAAATGCTCAAACTTCTATCTGGGGCAAATAATGTTAAATATCACAACATAATAATCTCAGACCACTGTCCGGTTTCTGTCTCACTGAAGCTGTTTGAGCTGAGGAGAAACTTTAGATCCTGGAGGCTTGATCCGCAGTTGCTAACAGGAAAACGATTCTGCAAATATTTGGAGACTCAGAAATATTTTTTGAAACAAATGATAATAATAGAGAAAAAGATAATAATAATAGTAATGCATTTTATTTAAAGGCGCCTTTCAAAGCACTCAAAGTCACCTTATAAGGTACATATAACCCAACAACAGTACATCAAACAATATAAACCAGGTAACATTTAGTGCAAAGATAAAGAATAAATATGAACGTGACTACAAAGTGCATTAATACAATAAATAAACAAGAATAAAGATTACATAGTCAGTGAGAGACAGAGTATGACACTCTATAGGAGCGTTTTCAGGCAGGATTTAAAGGTGGAGACAAAGTCAGAAGTGCGAATGTCTGGTGGGAGAGAGTTCCTGAGGCGAGGGGGTTAGGGTTAGGGTTCGGGGGGACAGATCGGCTGAAAGCTCTTGACCCCATGGTGGTTAAGTTGGCAGATGGGGCGATCGAGCTGGTTGGCAGAAGAGGATCGGAGAGTTTGAGAAGGTGTGTAGATGTGAATAAGTTCAGAGATATATGATGGTGCCACATTTTTCTGTGTGTGTGTGTGTGTACGTGTGTATGTAAATGTGTGTATGCGCAGCTACAAATGGAGAAGTTACATTGTCTTGCACTTTCCCATCCATACTAGGATGTGTGCGTGTGTGTGTCCCTATAAATAAAGGTTTAAAAAACCCTCCCACTGTCAGTTCCATGCTTGTTCTTCTTCTGGTTGGTTTCCTGCTTGAAGCTGCTGATTCATTTCACCTTCACTCATCAGCTTGATTCAGATCATTTTCAGCATCTAAAGGTAACGTAAGCAACAGTTTCATCATGTTTGTGTCAGCAGCTGTTAAAATGATCTGATAACAGTACAGATGGAAGTTATACTGATGACTTATGTTCATTTCTTAACTATACTGTAATTTTATGCTTTAAAATGTTTGAAACACGATTTTTTTTGACAGATTGATTCGATTATTACTTCTATAAAGTTATTTTAACTTCAATTTCTCTTTTAAACATGTATATATGTCTAGTTTATTGCCTTGATTCTGGCCCTTCTGCCAGAAGAGGCAGAAGGGCTCCTCAAACTTGCCCCTTTATCTGATGAGACTGACAAGTCATAAATTGGGACCCACAGGGATGGAAATGAAGTGAGACTTTCTCCTCACACGTCCTCCCAAATCACAGGAGAGGTGTAAAATTTACATCTGTAATGAATATTCAACCCGGAGTTAAGATCTTAGGGTCTCAATGTGGGAAACGCCAAGAGGATCAGACCGAAATCCTTTCTGTCATTATGTGAAACAAAACATGGACATTTGTTGGCACAAACACATTCCTTTGTTTCACCTCTGAATGAACTCTTCTCCTGTCACAATGCAGTGGACAATCAAAATACCTCCTAAGAATAAGTAGTAAGCCATTTGATAATGTAATAATATTCTTTGATGTTTTTAACTGTGATTTCATACTGAACGAACAATGCTTGAAACTCCAATTCTCTGTAAGTGCAAACTACTGCTAAAAGTCAAATCACAGTAATTCAGAAAGTGTGGTATCGTTACCTGAATCAGACAGGCTCAGGTAAACATGGTATAATGTTGTTTATTGAGAACAGAAGACTTTCAATAGCCATTACTGAGAATATTCTCTGTGTTTAAGTTGATCATATGAGTATCATGACGTAAGAGCATTTCTGATAGGATGTCAATTCATGTCTGTTATATCTGTACCAAAATGAAGGATACATTCTTTTTAACATGTACAAATGTGACAGCAGTGATGAGGAATTAAAGAATTAGGTTTTAATTTATAATTAAAAATATGCCAGGGACTAATTCACATCTCTCCCCCCTTTTTTCTGCAGTGGGGAGGAGAGAAAACAAGACAAACCCCCAAAATTAGTCCCCACCCTCACGAACAAAAGCATCTGTTTCAAGCTTGCTTACTCTCTTGTTACTCTTATTTTCTCATCCTCTTATTCTCTTGTTATTTCACCTGGCCAGTCGATCCACAGTTATTAAAACAATAGCTAATTAAACCAGCATCCGCTCATCTAAATCCCAGCCTGCATCCTGAGCACCACAGCTTTGAAGAGACGACCCCTGTGCCTCGGTGGTTGAAAGACCAGCCGTCCCAGGAACCTGCACCATCAGAACCGACTTGGTCCAGCGGAGTTCGCCGAGAATCGCATCTTGTCTGACTTCGCTCCATCCCGACCCGCTTCCAGCTGTCTCCATCTGAAAAAGTAGGCTAAAACCATCTTTCATTGTGATCAAGCTGGTGATAAATATAAGAGCTTATTGCTGACTAAGGTCCAAATTACACATTTCCATTTTTATTCCTAATAGGATAATACAATAATCTAAACACAATTAAGACATTTAGACCATCTCACTTATCACTGCTGTGACATAAGTAATCTTGTTATTATCTCTCCTCCTCCCTCTCTCTCTCTATCCATCCATCTATATCCATTAACATTCATGTTCTATTAATGCATTCAATAAGCTAAACTTCTTCCCCGGAGTTGTCTGTGCTTTCTGGTCTCACAGGTAATCTGGGCCTGGAGACGTCCGGATGACGGATTCCAGTCTAGCTTCATTGTTGACTTTCATTGTGCTTCTCTCCTCTGTCCTTCCTCTCTCTCTCCTCTCTACTCCAAACGGTCCAGGCAGATGTTCTCCCACTCTGAGTCTGGTTCTGAGGGTTCTTCCTGTTAAAAGATGTTCTCCCACTCTGAGTCTGGTTCTGAGGGTTCTTCCAGTTAAAAGATGTTCTCCCACTCTGAGTCTGGTTCTGAGGGTTCTTCCTGTTAAAAGATGTTCTCCCACTCTGAGTCTGGTTCTGAGGGTTCTTCCTGTTAAAAGATGTTCTCCCACTCTGAGTCTGGTTCTGAGGGTTCTTCCTGTTAAAAGATGTTCTCCCACTCTGAGTCTGGTTCTGAGGGTTCTTCCTGTTAAAAGATGTTCTCCCACTCTGAGTCTGGTTCTGAGGGTTCTTCCTGTTAAAGGGAGTTTTTTCTCTCCACTGTGACCAAGTGTTGCTCATGTGGGAATGTTGGGTCTCTTTAAATGAAACCTGAAGAGTTGGGTTTAGACCTGCTCTATGTGGAAAGTGCCTTGAGATAACTTTGTTGTGATTTGGCGCTATACAAATAAAGATTGATTGAGATTGATTGATTATCTATAATCCCTATTATTGCCTTGACCGCTTATTATTCTTGCTTAGTTAATAAATATTCTGTGAGTATTATTGACAAGTGTGTGCGTGTGTATTTTATCTCTGGTGTGAACACATTATTGGTTCCCTGACGCCTAGAATTCATGAACTTCAAGATATTTGACTGATTCAGTCCAAGTCTATTAATTGTATCTAATTAATACCCCTGATAAGGAGTTTAATATAGATTATAGATACTAATCCTTAATTCGCAACAAGTCACAGCCTCCAAAGCCTCAGAGCAGATGAAACAAACTGGTTGTGCACTCTTGACCTTATGTAACAGAAAAGTTCAGAATAAACATGATGATTTTAATAAGTGACAGTTTGAGCGGGAACTGAATGTGCGATCAGGAAGCTGAACAGAGACACATGACTCTGTATGTGGTGGTGAAACGTGTCTGTTTGACAGTGATACGTGACTTTACATCAATGTGTACGTGACAGGTTGAACTCTTGTGGTAGCTGCTGTGTTGGGTGTAAACTGAAAGTATGAAATGTTTGTGTGAGCTGTTTTTTTTTAAAAGAAACTTTCCACCTTGAGATGAAAGTGAAAACAAACGTACATTATTGTACACATAAAACATTTAACTGCAGGAACAAGAAGAAAACCTTTTTTTTAAGTGGAGGGGAAGAAAAAAAGATGATGATGATGAATCCAGTGTAGAAATGTGTTGAAATGATCAATCCTGCCTTCAAAGAACATGATGACCTCTTGACCTTATGTATGTTTTATAGGCTGTAAGCACTTTGTTCTGGTTTGAGTCCGATGTCTCACTAAGTTCATGCAGTTTGTCTGGTGGAGATGAAATGAGTCTCATCTGTTAGGAAGAAGAAACAGAAAAGTTCAGAATAAACATGATGACCACAATTTTATATTTAACGGTTAGAGCGAAAACTGAATGCAAAAATAGAAAGCAGTGAAAGACATGACTCCATATGTGGAGGTGAAACATGTCTGCAGACAGTGATATGTGACTTTACATCAATGTGTACGTGACAGGCTGAACTCTTGTGGTAGCTGCTGTTTGTGGAGACTGAAAGAAATGTTTGTGTGAGCTGTTTCCAGACTGCAGGACAGAAAAGAGTCTTAACTGGCTCCAGTAGTCTGCAACCTGCTTCCATTTTAATCTCTGTAATGTTTTTATGAATATAATTTAAATATGAAATCTCCATTGTTTGATAATGACTTCCTGTCCTGATCCACAGTTCTGTTCTCAGCAGTGTAACTCATCTAGACTAGAGCAGCAGGCTGTTTGTGACTTCATCAGCAGGTCAGGTGGTTCAGAGATGCTCAGAGTTGATCAGAGTACAGTCAGCCAGTGTGTCTCAGTTCAGGAGTCACAGCCTCCAAAAACTGTGAGGTGTTCATGTTTTTTTGTCCCTTTGTCTTCCAGCTGCTGATCAACACTCTGTTAAACCCATGATAGAAATAACAGGCTGACTCTGATAGTAAATACATCATCCTTTATTTAGAGTAAAATAAGTCTGCATTCAAAATAAAAAAGTGGATGGATCATATTGGGCTCTTAGATGGTTCCTGCTTTCTGTTCCACAGATTTGTTCTTTATCTGCAGTGATGCTTCATAATCTCCACAGTCTCAGAGCAGATGACACAAACAGAAAAGTTCAGAATACACATGATGATTTTAATAAGTGTTTGTTAGAAGGAGGACCTGAATGTGAGAACAGGAAGCTGAACAGAGACACATCTTGTGGTAGCTGCTGTTTGTGGAAACTGAAAGTATGAAATGTTTGTGTGAGCTTTCTAGAAACTTTCTACTTTGAGATGAAAGTGAAAACAAACGTAAAACATTTAACTGAAGGAACAAGAAGAAAACCTTTTTTTAAGTGGAGGGGAAGAAAAAAAGATGATGATGATGAATCCAGTGTAGAAATGTGTTGAAATGATCAATTCTGTCTTCAAAGAACATGATGACCTCTTGACCTTATGTATGTTTTACAGGCTGTAAGCACTTTGTTCTGGTTTGAGTCCGATGTCTCACTAAGTTCATGCAGTTTGTCTGGTGGAGATGAAATGAGTCTCATCTGTTAGGAAAGAAGAAACAGAAAAGTTCAGAATAAACATGATGACCACGATTTGATATTTAACGGGTTAGAGCGAGACCTGAATGTAAGAACAGGAAACTGTACAGAGAGACATGATACCATATATGGAGTCGTCTTTAGCATGATACAGCAAACATGTCTGTTTGAAAGTGAAATGTGACTTTACATGAATGTGTACGTGACAGGCTGAACTCTTGTGGTAGCTGCTGTTTGTGGAGACTGAAAATATAAAAGGTTTGTGTGAGCTGTTTCCAGACTGCAGGACAGAAAAGAATCTTAACTGGCTCCAAAGGGACCAAAGGAGGTCCAGGTTGTTGGAGCTTTGGTCTGTGGCTTTAAAGATTCCCTCCAGATCAGATTTAAGAGGTATGTAAAACACTTTGAATAAGAATTTGTGTCTGATGTGATTTTTATACAAAACAAAGTTAAATCTTCATATTAAAATCATGAAAATGTATGTATGTATTTTATTAAAATACATCTACTACTACCTTATTAAAATGTCCAAAAATCTGTGAATATGCACTTTTAAAAAATAATTCATTTAATAGCTGGACTCAGTGAAGTAAGAGATGAGACAGACAGATAATGTTACTTTTATAAAGTTATTTTAACTTCAGTTTCTCTTTTAAATGTGTTTTTGAAATATTTGTATGACGCAGAAACAAAAGTAGAAAAACCAAACCAACATACAGGCATCTGATAAACTTCTCATCATACAGCTGAGCATATTTATTCAGACTATATCAATAAAAAAAAAATAACCTTAATTTTTAGTTTTAACTCGAGCTCACGGCCAAACCGTAAAAAGGAGACAAATAATTTTTTGTCAAAATGTAGACATAGGTGTTGGGATTCATAAAATGTGTCTTTGACAGGCGGGGTCTGCACAAAATTTAAACGAGAGGGCCGAGACCGGCGGCAATACCTGTCTCACTCGTCATTGACCCTGATGTAATCGTCTTATTTTTTCAAAAGAATCTCACTCTGTGTTCATTTTAAGGAATATCTGAATAAAGAATCTGCCGGCTTCTGTGTCTCTCACGGTGTTTTCGGTTTTTGGACAGGAGTTACGGTTTTCTCATAGTTTGCAATTGCTCGGGACCTTGTCAGAAGCCAAATTCTTCCGAATTTTGAGACTTTTTTCAAGGCAGATCCTCAAATCGCCATAGCAACCGCAGGGCCTTAGCTGACCTTGGCAACCTGTTGCTGGGCAGAAACTGACCTACTTTTTGTGATTGGCTAATTCTACTTGTCTGTCTGTTTTGCCAGTTAACCAAGCTAATTCATTTGAATGAAGTCATTAATTAGTGCCAAGGGTTCTAGCCCCGAGGCACTCCACTCCAGAACTATTAATCTTCGTCATACTTATTCTTCCGCTTCTTCAGCTGTTTATCGGCGCGTAGCTCCTCCCGCAGCTTTGAGAAAACCCCGACAATATATACATCAAAACGTGCGGCCCGATCGGGGGATGGGTGCTATGACTTTTGGTGTTGAAATTCCAATTTTTCCCAAAGTTATTCCCAAAAAAACGTGAGATTTCTCCATTGGAAATGAATGGGAATTTTTTGAAAAAACCCAAAAATTTCACCTTTTTTCAGAGTCACCTAGCTTTCTCATACCTGCACGTAGAAACGTGATTCAAACTTTAAAACAGAGGAAAACTTGTCCTCTCTGGAAAAATACCAAACTGTTTTTACATAAAATATAAACATTTCAAACTATGAGCAGTCAAACGAGGAGTGGAAATCACTTTTTCTTCAAAGTTAGAGTGGAAGCGGCAGTTAGCTTGAGTGAGAGAAGCAGTAAAAAATAACCTTAATTTTTATTTTTAACTCGAGCTCACGGCCAAACCGTGAAAAGGAGACAAATAATTTTTGGTCAAAATGTAGACATAGGTGTTGGGATTCATAAAATGTAACTTTGACAGGCGGGGTCTGCACAAAATTTAAACGGGGGGGCAGAGACCGGCGGCAATACCTGTCTCACTCCCCACTGACCCTAATGTAATCGTCTTCTTATTTTCAAAAGAATCTCACTCTGTGTTCACACTGAGCTTACTCGCTCATTTTAAGGAATATGTAAATAAAATAAACACTGTCAGAATCTGCCGGCTTCTGTGTCTCTCACGGTGTTTTCGGTTTTTGGACAGGAGTTACGGTTTTCTCACAGTTTGCAATTGTTCAGGACCTTGTCAGAAGCCTAATTCTTTAGAATTTTCAGAATTTTTTCCAAGCACATTCTCAAATCACCGTAGCAACCGCAGGGCCTTAGCAACCTGTCGCTGGGCAGAATCTGACCTACTTTTTTGTGATTGGCTAATTCCTGTCTGTTTTGCCAGTTAACTGAGCTAATTCATTTGAATGGAGTGATTCATGTTTACTGTGGACAAAATAAATACTTTTATTGTTTTGTATTGTTTGTGCTGCATAACAAAATTCAACATTTATCAATAGATGATGAACAAAAGGTACATAATATAATTTCATACAACCAAGTAATTTAAAATAAATGATATGAAGATTTACTTAATAATTTCATAACAGTGATGTTCCTGTCTGTGAAAAAAATGAAGTAGACTTTAATTAATTAAGTTTAAATAAATATTATTTATGATTAAATATGATTAACATTCACTTAATATCTTCAGGGATGTTAAGTTGAGAATAAAGTACATTCATAAGGAAAAAATAAATCTTGTACTCGTCCCGGCAGTAGCCCTGTGGCACTCAAAATGTCCCTGGAATTTTCTAGTTCATTATACTAACATTGTAATGTCTTAGCTGTGCATTAAAATGCTCCTTGATGTGAGATAATTGTGATTATTCCTGAATAACATTCAAACTACATCAGCTAGTGTTGAGAGAAGCTCCCAGTAGAACCAGTGTGTCAAATAAAGTGGTGGGTGTCACAGTCTGCTCTGCTCCTCCCCTGCTCTGCTGCTCAGCCACACCCCTCATCAGTCTAACAGCCTTCACCTGCTGCTCTCACCTGCTCACCATCTCCAATCAAGCCAGTATATGAGCAGCCTCACTCCACTCACTCTTTGCCAGATTGTCTTTGCTTCCATGCCTGACTCTCCAGTACTTACTCCCGGATTGCCACCGACCACCGCCTCTCGTCTCAGTCCCGGTAAACCCACCAGCCTTCTGTCCCTGACCTCGAGTATTGCCTGTCTGTTTTCTGCTCCTCGTCTGCCTGTGGCTGGTTGGCACTGGGCCGGTTTCTGCTCCTCAAGAAACCCACCTGATCAGCTTCACTTCTCCAGTGGGACTTCCATTAGCAGTGAGTTTCCCCCCTTACCTGCCATGCTCACCTGGACCTGGTTCTCTGCTGCCATCCTCTGACCTGCTGTGCTTATTCTGCTGAATAAAGACTGTTTCATACAAGTTCCTGGTTCTATTGTGCTGCTATTGGGTTCACTCCATACCCGTTACAGGTGGGACTGGAGTTAGTTGTTGTGAGGCTGTTTGTATTCTGCTGCTCTTAGACTGTGAAGATGCTCTTTGAGTACTGAGAACAGCAGCCTGCAGGTTTAACATGACTTATGACGAGTAGTCTGCAACCTGCTTCCATTTTAAGCTTTGTAATGTTTTAATGAATATAATTTAAATATGAAATCTCCATTGTTTGATAATGACTTCCTGTCCTGATCCACAGTTCTGTTCTCAGCAGTGTAACTCATCTAGACTAGAGCAGCAGGCTGTTTGTGACTTCATCAGCAGGTCAGGTGGTTCAGAGATGCTCAGAGTTGATCAGAGTACAGCCAGCCAGTGTGTCTCAGTTCAGAAGTCACAGCCTCCAAAAACTGTGGTGTTCATGTTTTTTTTTTTTTTTGTCCCTTTGTCCTCCCGCTGCTGATCAACACTCTGTTAAACCCAAGATAGAAATAACAGGCTAACTCTGATAGTAAATACATCATCCTTTATTTAGAGTAAAATAAGTCTGCATTCAAAATAAAAAAGTGGATGGATCATATTGGGCTCTTAGATGGTTCCTGCTTTCTGTTCCACAGATTTGTTCTTTATCTGCAGTGATGCTTCATAATCTCCACAGTCTCAGAGCAGATGACACAAACAAAAGTTCAGAATACACCTGATGATTTTAATAAGTGTTTGTTAGAAGGAGGACCTGAATGTGAGAACAGGAAGCTGAACAGAGACACATAACTCTGTATGTGGAGATGAAACGTGTCTGCAGGCAGTGATACGTGACTTTACATCAATGTGTACGTGATGGATTGAACTCTTGTGGTAGCTGCTGTTTGTGGAAACTGAAAGTATGAAATGTTTGCGTGAGCTTTCTAGAAACTTTCTACTTTGAGATGAAAGTGAAAACAAACGTAAAACATTTAACTGAAGGAACAAGAAGAAAACCTTTTTTTAAGTGGAGGGGAAGAAAAAAAGATGATGATGATGATGAATCCAGTGTAGAAATGTGTTGAACTGATCAATTCTGTCTTCAAAGAACATGATGACCTCTTGACCTTATGTATGTTTTATAGGCTGTAAGCACTTTGTTCTGGTTTGAGTCCGATGTCTCACTAAGTTCATGCAGTTTGTCTGGTGGAGATGAAATGAGTCTCATCTGTTAGGAAGAAGAAACAGAAAAGTTCAGAATAAACATGATGACCACAATTTGATATTTAACAGGTTAGAGCGAGACCTGAATGTAAGAACAGGAAACTTTACTGGAAGGTGTGACTCCATATATGGAGGTGAAACATGTCTGCAGACAGTGATACGTGAATGTGTATGTGACAGGTTGAACTCTTGTGGTAGCTGCTGTGTTGGGTGGAGACTGAAAGTATGAAATGTTTGTGTGAGCTGGGTTAGGGTTAGGTTTTTTTTAGAGAAACTTTCCACTTTGAGATAAATGTGAAAACAACAGAAGCCTGAAAAGAACAGAAGCTCCATTGAAAGCCTCCTTAGAGACTCTCAGTTGTAAAAACTGTCCACTTTTAGTATTGGAGAACAGGGTTGGCTGTCATTCATCAGAACTCGCTGTTGTTAAAAAGTATTGGTACTGAAAGTTTCAGAGTTTCGGTGAGATGTTAGTTCAGAGGTCATTTCTGGAGTAAACTGCTTGACATTGAGCTGAGAGGACGTTTAGTGTTATGTTAAAATGTAAATATAAAATCTTCAGTGTTTCTCTTCTTTTACACAATGAGTTTATAATAAAACATCATTAGCATTAAAAAGTATGAAGAGAGAGGGATAGATAGGTAGGTTTTATTCTTAGCTATGTTAAAACATGTGGTTGTTAACTTTGCTGGTAGCAAAAAATCCCATTTTTAATTTCTAAGATTGTCTACATGTTTTATTTTTCCCCATTAAATAACACAGAGACAACCAACCCTATGATGGGGACGGTTGTCACATATTTGACAGTCCACATCATTTAAACAGAATCAGCTGAAGGAGAGTCAAACCTCTCTATTCCTACCTCACACTTTAGAATTTCATTACACATTAAAAGGGAATCTGTTCAGTATACAGTTTATGAGGAATTTAAAGGAAAGTAAAAAGTTCTCCTCTACATCAGTCATCCACTCAGCACTGTTTATTGAGAGAAAACCCAAATCAATGAAACTCCATCCACGTTTTCACTGCTACCAACGGCTTTGTTCATATCGTGCACATGCGTGCACGTACATATACACACAATTTAATTTAATCATACCTTCAAGCATACTGACTGTAATAATAATAATAATAATAGTAGTTTTTTGGATAGGGACAGTGCATATAGATGAACATAAATGTTGGACATCTCTATAAATATGCCGGATTATAGCCTCAAACATATTTCAATCAGGAGAGACCAGAGAATGAAGTAAAATAATGTTTATTATGCAGATGATATTAATGATTAGGAATTGTTAAAGTCTTTGGTGCTTGGACTCTGCAGGGAGAATTTATTTGAATCAAAGGACGTAAATCCTGAACATCAGCATGATAGATTCTCCTATGGAGTCCAGACACTGTTGGTGGTTGATGACATCGATCAATCAGTAATCTTGAGGCTGAAACTGATCCGCTGCAATATGATGACAATAAAGGTGTGTCACTGTGCTATTGGTTAGATTTTACCAGGTGATGTGAACAGCTGATGTGTGAATTGATGCTCCAAAAATAACAGCAAGTAAGATATGAGCTTTGACAGAGATCAGTATGAGCTTTGACAGAGATCATTATGAACTGTGAGAAGGATCTGGATGACTGAAGAATGAGAAACAAAACTAAGATGTGAGAAAACTATAAGGGGGTCTTCCTGTCTGAACTTTTGCTAGCCTCATGTCTCATGTGAAAGGGTGGTTCTGTATCACCTGACAGAGGGGGTAATGTCTGCCTTAAAGAAAGGAAAGATTTCCATTAATGTCAAGTTCTGTTTGCTTTTCTATTTTATGATGTTGTACTGTACAGAGTGATGTGATTATGTTCTGACAGACTTGACATGAAATTAACTCAAACTGGTTCAAAGGGCCTCTTCCTTCATCACGTTTAAACTGCTGCATATTTTAATCAGCAGTGTCACTGTTTCTCTGCCTTCACACAAACACTCATTATTCACACTCAAAGCACTTTTGCTATTTTAACAGCAGAAGAATGGTCAATGTGTCAGGTACCTGGTCCAAAAGGTTTGGACTTAAGTCCCCTCATTAATCATGTCACGGGAGAAAAGATACCGAGTCAAAGTTAAAACACACTAGTGTCTCCTCATTCTCCCTTATTCCACATTGCTGCTCTTTTTGTCAAGCAATATGTTTCAAGAATGAATTTACTGAAAATAAAGTTGGCTGATGACTCAGACTAGATTGAGATTGAGTCTCAGGTGGGGACAGTAGTGACAGGTCAGACAGGATCAGGTACCTTTCTTACCTTTTAGCTATGACGAGGCCCAGGGCAGGACAGATAGCAGATAGTCCAGGAGAAGCTGCAGGCAGTCATTAATGAGGCTCACAGCAACAGGAAGCAACTCACTAACAGCTGGATGTGAATCTGACACAAAACTACACAACTAACACAACAAGTCCTCCACATTCAATTAAAGCAGTGCTTTGATCATGTGACTCCAGGTTTCTAATGTGGTGCCTCTATCAGCAGTAATCAGCAGGATGACATCATCATGTGTCAGTTCCTCATCGCTGTTAATCAATAATGATGTTTGAGGGGTGTGGCCATGCCACAGAGCTGAACACACGCTTATTTCTGAGCTCCCGGTGATATTTGGCTAAAATCCTTGAATATCTCAAAAACACGGACCCAATTCAACCGACGCTGACAACACGCCTACAACTCGTTAAAATGCCGAAAAAAATTAATAAGAACAGGAACGCAGCAGACTTGACTCCGACTGTAGATGACGACGAGTGGGATGCTAGTAGCATGGCTAGCTTCGCAGGAGATGCTAGTCCCTCTTCCCAGCCAAATGAAGCCCCTGTTGCGGCCCCTAACATGGAAATTATTCAAAGACTGGATCTGATGAATAAACACTTTAGCACTAAATTCGACAGAGTGCTGGATGCAATCAAGGAAGTCAACAAAGAAGTGAGAGACTTTTCTGGCTGCATGGACGAGGCAGAGGGACGGATCAGCAAGGTCGAGGACGCGGTTAACTCGGGGAAAGCTAAAACCGCAGACCTGGTGAAACAAGTTGAACTACTCACTCACAAGGTAGATTATCTTGAAAACCGCTCGAGGAGATCAAATCTCAGGTTGGTCAACTTACCCGAAAAAGCTGAAGGATCCGATGCGATCGTTTTTCTTGAAAAATGGTTACCAGAAGCTCTGGGTCCGACAGCGTTCCCCTCTCCCCCCATCATCGAGAGAGCCCACAGGATTCCCTCCGGAACACAACACGCTCCGACCCGGCCGAGAGTCCTCATCATTAAATTCCTAAACTTCCAGGACAAAGTCAGAGCAATGCGTGCGGCCAGATCTAAAGACAAGGTGCTGTATGGCGAACAAAAAGTTATGTTCTTTCCGGATATATCCGCGGAGCTACAGCGCCGGAGGAAACTTTTTGACGGGGTGAAACAGCAACTAAGATCCATGGATGTTCGCTACGGGCTGGTGTATCCTGCGAGGCTTCGCATGACTGTTGATGGACGAACACACGAATTCAACACCCCAGCAGACGCCGAAAACTTTATCAAAGGATTAAAACGTCCCAGCAATATTGAGGGGACTTGAACTGAACACTAGTCGGACAGGCATTTTCTGAAGCTAAGTGAGTACTAATGTCATTGGGTAAACATCGATCTAATGATTGAGACTTCATCTACAGAAAGTAATCATCCCGCCTCTTAATATTGCGATAATGAGGTTGTTATTGAATATAAGGTGGGGTCTGTTATTCACACTTAAACCAAGCCATAAGGGATAAGGGTGATTTTCTTTCTTTTCTTTTTTTCCCCCTCCCTATCTTTTCCATATCACCCGTGAGGTTTGATGCTTTTTATTTGTTTACACTTATGGCTGGTTACCACCAGAAACTATTATAGATAGATGCTGTGTGATGGGGTTTTTTTTATTTATTTATTTTATTTTATTACGACCCAATCCACTGTTAAAGAGATAAATATTTCACCATCTCATTTTCTTGTTCGTGGAAATACTGAATTGTTACCGGGAGACTCAGGATTCTCACATTTATTTTGTGTGTTTTTTATTTGTAGGCCTTTTGCCTCAGTTGGTAAAGGTGCTCTGAGACCCTAGCTCAGTTGACGGCTCCCTTGCGTTGCACTGGATCCGTTCCAGCGTATGGCCGTATTCATATTTGAGCGGGAGGGGGGTGGGGGGGTTTAAGTAGCTGTAGTGTTTGGGACAACAGTGAAAGGGTCTTGTTCTTGGCAGCATGTTATTATTTTGTCTGTTCTTTTTGTATCCTCTTGTATCCCCCATGACACATGTTTTATCACACCCTCCATGCATGGTATATGTAACCATAAGGCACCAGATGTCTTCATTTATCAGAGGATCGATGTTGAGTTGTATACATCAATCTAAAATATATACAGGATGACCTCAGTTAAGGATTTAAAATGCACATCTTGGAACGTAAGGGGGATGGCTAAACTAATCAAGCTGAAACAGGTTATCACTAGGCTTAAACAATTAGATTCCTCAATTGCCTTTGTTCAAGAGACCCATTTGCTCGAGGACGAAATTCTTAAAGTATGTAGGAGATGGCCAGGCCAGGTATTCTCTTCATGTTTTTCATCACACTCTAGGGGGGTTCTGGTGTTGATCCACAAATCGGTGCCATTCCAAGTTGGCAATACAATTTCAGACAATGCAGGTACAGTGCTGGCCGAAAGTATTGGCACCCCAGAAATTCCGTCAAAAAAGGCCCAATTTCTCCCAAAAAATGAATGCAATCACAAATGCTTTGACATTAAAATGTTCATTTAATTTATCTTCAATGAAAAATCACAAAAAAGAATTGTCAAAAAGCCAAATTGAATATAATTCTGCACCAAACATAAAAAGGGGGTGGACAAAAGTATTGGCACCCTTTGAAAGATCATGTGCTGCTTCTCTAATTTTAATAATTAACGGTACCTGGTACTCACCTGTGGCACACAACAGGTAGTGGCAATAACTAAATCACACCAACAGCCAGTTAAAATGGATTGAAGTTGACTCAACCTCTGTCCTGTGCCACACACACACCACACTGAGCATGGAGAAAAGAAAGAAGACCAAAGAACTCTCTGAGGACTTGAAAAACAAAATTGTGAAGAAGCATGAGCAATGTCAAGGCTAGAAGTCCATCTCCAAAGATCTTGAAGTTCCTGTGTCTACTGTGCGCAGTGTCATCAAGAAGTTTAAAGAGCATGGCACTGTGGCTAACCTCCCCAGATCTGGACGGAAAAGGAAAATCGATGACAGATTTCAGCGAAAGATTGTGCAGATGGTGGAAAAAAATCCTAGACTAACATCCAAACAAGTTCAGGCTGCCCTGCAGTCCGAGGGTACAACAGTATCAACCCGTACTATCCGCTGGCGTCTGAATGAAAAAGGACTCTATGGTAGAAGACCCAGGAAAACCCCATTTCTGACCCAGAGACACAAAAAAGCCAGGCTGGAGTTTGCCAAAACCTACCTGAGAAAGCCAAAAACATTTTGGAAGAATGTTCTCTGGTCAGATGAGACAAAGGTAGAGCTTTTTGGGAAAGGGCATCAACACAGAGTTTTCAGGAAAAAAAATGAAGCCTTCAAAGAGAAGAACACGGTCCCTACAGTCAAACATGGTGGAGGTTCCCTGATGTTTTGGGGTTGCTTTGCTGCCTCTGGCACTGGACTGCTTGACCGTGTGCATGGAATTATGAAGTCAGAAGACTATCAACAGATTTTGCAGCATAATGTAGGGCCCAGTGTGAGAAAGCTGGGTCTCCCTCAGAGGTCATGGGTCTTCCAGCAGGATAATGACCCTAAGCACACTTCAAAAAGCACTAGAAAATGGTTTGAGAGAAAGCACTGGAGACTTCTAAAGTGGCCAGCAATGAGTCCAGACCTGAATCCCATAGAAAACCTGTGGAGAGAGCTCAAAATGGCAGTTTGGAAAAGGCACCCTTCAAATCTCAGGGACCTGGAGCAGTTTGCCAAAGGAGAGTGGTCTAAAATTCCAGCAGAGCGTTGTAAGAAACTCACTGATGGTTACCGGAAGCGGTTGTTCGCAGTTATTTTGTCTAAAGGTTGTGCTACCAAGTATTAGGCTGAGGGTGCCAATACTTTTGTCCAGCCCATTTTTTGAGTTTTGTGTAAAATAATATTTGATTTGACTTTTTTTCATTCTCTTTTGTGTTTTTTCATTGCAAGAAAAATAAATGAAGATATTAATGCCAAAGAATTTGTGATTGCAATCATTTTCTGGAAGAAATTGAGTATTATAGGACGGAATTGCAGGGGTGCCAATACTTTCGGCCATCACTGTAGATATTTGGTGGTACAGGGCAAGCTGTTGGGTGATAATATTAACTTAATTAATGTCTATGGCCCCAACGACGACAATCCCTCATTTTTTGAAAATTTATTTCTGTTAATTGCCACCCTCTCAGGTACATCGTTGATAGCAGGGGATTTTAATTGCACAATAGACCCAAAACTCGATCGCTCCTCTGGGGTGGATACTTCACACCCTCACAGTAGGAAGAAACTACAATATTTTATAAACGAACTGAATCTCTGTGACCCTTGGAGAGTGCTAAACCCAACAAAAAAGGAATTTTCATGTTTTTCATCATCATTTAAAACCCAATCTCGTATAGATTATTTTTTAGTTTCCAGATCCCTACTACCCAATATTTCAGGTTGTCAGTATGATAGCGCTGCTCTGTCAGACCATTCTCCCACGTCATTATTTTACAGTGGTGCCCAGCTACCCAGAAGGGCCACCAGGTGGCGCTTGCACCCTAGGTGGTTACAGAACTCAGAGTTTATTCAATATGTGGGTGAACACATAGATGTATATTTTACTGTTAATACAAATCAGACTTCAGCGATCATCAGATGGGAGGCCTTTAAAGCATATATCCGAGGTCAGATGATTAGTTTCACCTGCTCAAAATTTAATAAGTTTAAACAAAAAATGGCAGAATTGGACTCAGAAATTAGGAAATTGGAGAGGGGGGTGGATCTAGACAATTCAGCGGCAACTAAACAGAAATTACTAGCCCTTAAGGCTGAATATGAAGTACTCTCCACACAAAAAGCAGAAGGTAGTCTATTAAGACTTAAACAAACCTTTTATGAACAAGGGGAAAAACCCAGTAGGCTGCTTGCATGGCAAATAAAAAAACTTGATACAGAGAAAACTATAAATGCAATTACAAATGAGAATGGTGACATTACAAATATTCCACGGGAAATAAATCAAACTTTTGTTTCGTTTTACAACAAATTATATCAATCGGAATATCCAGCAAATTCTATAAACCAAAATATCTTTCTGGATAACCTAGAAATTCCTTCTATTTCGGAAGAGACAAAACTGGAATTAGACAAAAAATTGGATGCTACAGATATTAATGCTGCCATTTGTAATATGAAAGGTGGAAAAGCTGCAGGACCGGACGGACTGCCAATCGACATATACAAAATATTTAAAGACAAACTAATAGCCCCTTTGTTAGAAATGTATACAGAAGCCTTTGAAGGTGGTCACCTCCCTCAGTCACTACAAAATGTACTGATCTAATTTTGAAACCAGGCAAGCCGCCGACTGAATGTGGATCGCATCGACCAATTTCTTTGATGAACTCTGATGCGAAAATTATAGCAAAGTCTCTGTCTATGAGACTTGAGAGAGTCCTACCTTTCATTATACATGCTGACCAAAATGGTTTTGTGAAGAACCGTCAGGGTTTTCATAATGTGAGGAGAGTGCTTAATATAATTCATGCTCATGAAGGGTCCGCAGATATGGCCATTCTTTCACTCGACGCTGAAAAGGCATTCGACAGAGTCGAGTGGCCATATCTGCTAGAAGTACTTAGACGTTTTGGATTTGGTGACTATTTTTGTAAATGGGTGGACATTCTGTTTTCTGATTCTACTGCAGAAGTTTGCACTAATTACATAACCTCACATCCATTCGGATTGTCTCGTGGCACAAGACAGGGCTCTCCGCTTTCACCTCTGCTTTTTGTGATAGCGTTGGAGCCATTGGCAATAGCAATCCGAACTCATCCCATGATATGTGGTATCAACACTGGAGGCCTGGAACATCGAATTGCATTGTTTGCAGATGACGCTATAGTATTTATTTCGGATTTGAGAAGATCAATACCATCCCTTTTGGAGCTGTTGAGGGAATTTGGTGTCTTCTCTGGGTTTAAGGTCAACAAAGATAAATCTTCAATTATGTTCTTAAATGAAAAGAGAAAGAATCCTTTGATACCTCACCCTTTCATAAATGCAGTAGACTATTTTAATTATTTGGGTATCAAAATAACCCCAAAGATAGTTAACATTAGTTCAACAAATTATGAACCCATGTTAGCCTCAGTTACAGATAGCTTTACAAGATGGATGACCTTACCTCTCTCTCTACTGGGTAGGATTAATGTGATAAAAATGACAATTTTGCCTAAGTTTTTATATTTGTTCCAATCAATCCCTTTAGCTCCGCCACCCTCATTCTTTTCTAAAATCAGTAAGCTGATGTCAAATTTTATTTGGAGTAACAGGAAGCCGAGACTTAGATTATCTCTTTTATATTTGCCGTACGACAGGGGTGGATTACAATTACCTAATTTCCAATGGTATTACTGGGCGGCCCAACTGAGGGCCACCATGTTCTGGTTTTCAGAGGAAATCGATTTTTATACTTTGCCCCCTTAAAGACCCTGTTGAAAAAAACAGTCAATCCCTTTGTGAAAAACACTATTGGGGTCTGGTATGAGGTACACAAATATCTAGATGACTTGCCAGTGTTATCTTGTTTTTCTCCGATCTGGGGCAATGACCTTTTTAGCCCTGCCAAAAATGATTTGGGATTTAAAAGTCGGCTAAAAAAGGGTGTAACTAAGCTTTTGGACCTTTATAAAGACAATACTTTGTCATCATTTGACGATCTAAAGGCAAAGTTCAATTTCCCAAACAAACACTTCTTTAAGTACTTGCAGCTTAGGAGTTTTATTTTGTCTCGCCTAAATCACTCAGTGCAACAACCTCAATTTTCCATACTAGAATCATTTTGTATGCAGAACTGTTTCGGTAAGGGGCGGGTTGCCCAAATATATAAAATTTTGGTAAATAACAATAAAGATAATTCGGAGAGAAGGAGACAGGACTGGATAAAATATTTAAACGAAGAAATATCACAGGAAGAATGGGGCACTATATGCTCCGAGGCCCAATCACAGACCATCAATACCCGATTGCGCCTGATCCAATACAAATGGATAATGAGACTATACACTACCCCTGTAAAATTGAACAGATTTAACCCTCAGATTCCAGATCTTTGTTTCAAGTGCAGTGAATATCAAGGTACATTGTTCCATTGTTTATGGGAATGTGACGAAATTCAGAAATTTTGGAGACGGGTGCTACATTATATCTCACAGATTACCTCTACTTTGATCCCTCTGAACCCCAAATTGTGTGTTTTAGGTGTATATCCTGTTAATTGTATTTTGACTAGCAGGGAGTTTAAGATGGTAGATTTGTGTCTTCTTCAGGCCAGACGTTCAATTGCTATGTGCTGGAAGAATGTTAAAGGTCCTACCCTCTGCCTTTGGCTGAGAAATCTAACATCAAGTGAGTGTGGCTCTGGAAAGACTCACCTATATTATCAGGAGGAAGACCTCTGCATTTAATGACATTTGGGAAAGATTTTTGAATTTTGTCAAACATGGAGATATTGATGATGCTTTGTAAATGAGAGTGTATATGTGAGGTGGAGTCATGTGTTAGTTTGATACAATATGGGGATAAAAGTAAATGTCCAAAGTAAATGTCCAATGAGTTATGCTGCCTGTTTGTATGGGGAAGTTCATATGTTTTGTTGAGTGGATGTTGTCATATGTCTACATGGTTGTTATAATGATGTGTCTTAATGCAAAACTCATGTTTAAAAAAAAAATAATAATAATGATGTTTGATGTGACAGCGCTGTGGTAAACGTCTGGTTAGATTTATAAAGATGATGCTTTGTGTTGAAATCATCACTTTGTCAAGGCCTCATAGCAGGAGATCATGTTTGAGCAGATTGTGTCCTGGAAGATCAGATATGCACCTGTGCTCTCTAAGCTAGTTAGCCAAGCTAACAATGTCAGTTTGTTGTAGCTGTGTGGATCAGTTTCTTACTGCAGGTTTATGTAGAAACACCTGATGTGTCGTAGCTGTCGTCAAACAAAACACACAATCTTCAGGATCAACACTGTAGTTACACTTGTTTTATCTCTTCTCTGTTTCCATCAGGATCCATCAGCAGAGACCAGATCCTCCTGAACCCAGCTGTGTGTCCCTGGAGAGTGACCGGTCTAAGGGTCGACTTATTGACTTCAAACATGGAAATCAGTCTGCTGATCAGAGGTCAGACTGTAAAATGTTTGTTGTTGTAGTGATCTGAGATTTAGCATGCGCAACAGTAATGTTTACGAAGCAGTGGCGATTTGAGATCTGTGTATGTTCCCAATTTGTTAAAAGTTCAAAAGCTGAGAACTATGACTGTTCATTGAACATTACAATATCCTCATAAACACAAACACACACACTCCTCCTACAAACACTTTTCTAGAAATAATTCACATTCCATCTTAACTCCAACATATTTAACCCAATAAAATAAAAGACGGTGTAACCAAATTAATAATAAAAAAATTCTGCCAAAGGATACATCTTACACTAGGATCATATAAACAAACCCTTTCTACAACACTCTTACAGGTTATGCTCTCTCGCGCTCTCTCTCTCTCTCTCCCTCTCTCTCTCTCTCTCTCTCACTCACTCACTCACTCACTCACTCTCTCACACACACACACACACACCTTTAGATGCACTTAAGAAAATGCAGCAGAACAGTGTACAACACAAGGGCAAGGGATAACCAGGCATTTTCAGTTTTTTCCCAATATTCTATCCCAGTTCAGTTTTTTGTGCGTCTTTACATGATACATATACATACCAAATTTCGTTCATCTACATCAATCTGGAGGAAAGGGCTCAATTTCCTTAATCTTCTATAGGGTGCAGTGGTGCCGTTTCGCCAGCAGTTCCTGTTTAATGGCGAAACATCAAAATTCCTCACATCGCCACGAAGCAACCAAATTCCTAATCAGAAAGTTTTTTATAACTTTTCATCTCCAATGTCTCAAGATGTTTCTGAGTGAATTTGAAGTTGGTTGGATGAAATCCCTAGGACAAGTTCGTTAACCTCTTAATAAACACCTCTGTTTTTTATGTTGTTAGCCTAAACGTCATGCCCAAGTTGTGAGCAGCACAGATCCCACATAGTTAGAGACTCAGAGATGTGTCTGGTATCATTGGAAAGGAAACACTCTCAGGATTCTTGTAAAAGTGTCTGTGTGATTCTGTGACTTACTGACAAAGAGAGGCAGAGGTTACAATGATGGGGTTGTTTACTCGCCCATAGGTTTGCCTTTACAATGACATGTGTACAGACATTCAGGGACCTCTCAGCAGGATATAGACACAATGAGGCCAGAGCCACAGGTCTTGGCTTCATGCAGTCCAAATTTAGAGTCAAAAGACCAAAAGATGAATTTTTCAGAGTTATTTTTCAACAGGTATATCAATGCGTATTCCTTAGGTCCTTTTTGGAGACTCCAAATGGACACTTGGTTACCAAAGCTGTATAACCACAAACAAACACCTATAACTTTACAACCCCTTTGCCTACAAAATCTTGGTCTCTAATGAAAGCTGACACCATATTATTATTATTATTATTATTACATAAAACCATATTTTTTTGTTTGGCCATATCTATCTATCTATCTATCTGTTTATTTTGCTATAAGTCATATGTCAAGTCGAAGAAGAACCAACCGTGTACCAAAATGCCGTGTGCGTAATGATATATGGTTCAACTCTTTTACGCACAGGGCGCACGCCGGTTACGCTTTGAGTTTGTTTATGGACAGCCAAACCTGATAGCTTAGTGTCATACACCGTTGGAAACCTCTGACTATTGGCTAAAAGGTTATCAACTTCATTTCACCGAATATTTCCATAGGCTAGAACAGTGTCAATCAAAGCCATGTCGTCATTGTCGTCGGTCACATGTCCTCACTGGCTTTGGAGACGTGTACTGCCTAATCCTAAACACCGATTGTGTGTGGTGTCGTCAGAAGCAGGAGAGGCTCACGGTCGTAAACATCTAGTCACGTGTACTCTGAGATGCGCGTGCAGGTCAGGAAATGACGTAAACGGACCGTATATGGTTTGTTATTTGTGTTATTACGTTACGTGTTGGACTAAATACATGTTGACATATTGAGGAAAGTATTTTGGTTTTATGGAAACGGTCAAAACAGCGTTTGTTTTGTGAGACTAATAATAATCTCTATGATTACAATAGGGCCTTCGCACTGTATAGTGCTTGGGCCCTAATTAAAGCTGCAAGCATCAATGACCGAGCCCAAGCTCCCCCGCCACGGCACGACTGAGTGAGACTTGCTGCGACGCATCGTCGGAGTCAAATGGAGGCAAACCAAAAATCGAAAATTCAATTCAAAATGGCCGACTTCCTGTTGGAGTGAGGATATGGGTGCAAGAGACTTTTTTGTGCGTCTTTACATGATACATATGTGAGTTCAGAATTGACATTATATATGGTATACTAGACTCTGGGTTACGCACATACAGGAGTAGATCATTTGCATATAATGAAACTTTGTTTGAAATTCGTTTATTTGGATAAAACCCCTTGAGATGTACCATCTCGTTTTCAAGGGGGTCCAAACATATAGACAAACATGTTCTCAACAATATAGAAAAACAAACGAGACAGAGCATGCTTGAAAATACCAAGAGAGGAACTAGATCTGATATTGGCAGGAAGGTTGTTCCAATCTGCTGGTGCTTTAAAAATAAAAGCTCTTCTACCAAATGATTTGATGACATTGGGAACAGAAAAAAAGGGCTGCGATGAATGTCTAATATGATAACTTGTTGTATATGGTGTAAGATACTGCTGTAGATAGGATGGGTAATTAAAGTAAATGCATTTGTATATGAGCTGTAACCAGTGCATGTGTCTTCTCATATTTAGTGATGGCCAGTTGAGTCTAGTGTACATTGTGCAGTGATGGGTAAAAAAAGGGCATCCAAGGACAAATCTACAGAGTCTATTGTAGGCTATGTTAAGTGAAGCAAGGTCTGATTTATGAGCACTTTGATACATAACATCACAATAATCTATAATTGGGAGTATAAGTTGAGTGGCCAGTTTTTTACGTACATTAAATGAAAAACAAGTACGAGAACGATACAACATATTAATCCCAAAATTGACTTTGCGTAAAAGATGATTAATGTGAGGTTTAAAAGTAAGTTCAGAGTCTAGCCAAACGCCAAGATATTTGAAGGTGTCAACTTTATGGAGAGGAGAACCATCATTACAGTTTATAACACAAGAACCAGGTATGGATTTAAGTTTTTGTCTGGTACCAAATATCATAATATAGGATTTTGATTTATTAAGAAGAAGTTTGTTTTACGTGACAACCATTCCTGGACAGAAATAAAATCGGACTGAAGGGAGGACTGAATTTAAGTTATATCAGACTTGGATGTATATATGACGGTGTCATCAGCATAAAGTTGAACACGGCATTTAGCAAGAGTTGTTGGGAGATTATTTACATAAATCGAAAATAGAAGTGGGCCAAGAGTTCCCCCCTGAGGGACACCACATTGTTGCATAAGAAAATCAGATTGATATCCATTTAAGACAACACACTGTTTTCTGTTGTGAAGGTAAGAGCTAAACCACTGGACTGCATTGACAGAGAGACCAATATTGTACAGTTTGTCTAATAGAAGATAACGATCAACAAAATCAAAAGCTTTACTTAAATCAATAAAGATTGCACCAGTGAGTTCACCATTTTCAGCAGCAGAGAACACATCATTTGTAAATTTCAAAAGAGCAGTTGTTGTTGAGGAGTTTGACCTGAAACCCGAAAGGTGATAATATATTGTTAGTTGTGAGGTAGTGAGAAAGTTGATTATAAATTAACTTTTCAAATACTTTAGCGATGGAACATATGATTGAGATTGGTCTGTAATTATTAGTGTCAAGTACATCGCCTCCTTTATGGAGTGGGGTGATGCGAGCACATTTCCAGACAGTTGGTAACTCACAGGTGGACAATGAAAGGTTAAATAGATCAACGAGAGGATATATGAGAACATGGGAAGCTAATTTGATGTACCTGTTCTCTAAACCATCAAGTCCTGGACTGCTATTCACCTTCAGGTCATTGATGGTATTCTGAACTTCTAATGGTGAGATTTTCCTAAATGAAAAGGAACTGGAACTGGGACAGGCTGAAATATGGCTAGAGGAGGATATAATATTGGATTCAGGTAGCAATGAGGAACATACAGTCGAGAAGTGCTGATTGAAAGTTTGGGGAATAGTTAGTGAATCATGGATTATAGTATCATCAGCTCTTATTTTATTAATGGAGTGCTTGTAATTGTAATTGTAATAATGGTTTTAATTTGATTCCAGAATTGTTTAGGATTCTTAAAGTTGGATGTGAGAGATTCTTTATAGTAGTTGGATTTTGCATTACAGGTTTTTGTTTTGCTCATATTACGTAGTTGCCGGTACACTTCCCAATCTGCATTGTCACGAGTTTGACGATAAATTGCCCACGCTTTGTCCCTCTCTCTAAAGAGACTTATAAGATCAGAGTTGATCCATGGGAGATGTTTGCCCTTGACTTTGACAGTTCTCCAAGGTGCATGTCTATCAACAACATCAGTAAATTCATCATACAAAAAATCCCAAGCATCCTGAACATTCGGTATAAGTTGGTATCTGTCCCAGTTAATATTAATCAAATCATTAATAAATAGAGCAGAGTTCAGTTTCTTATATTGTCTAATTTTGATTAACTTAGGGGGTAATTTAGCTAATTTAATTTTCTATACACAAAAAATTATTGAATGGTCACTGAGGCAGTCAGACATGATACCAGCCTTTAGGATTCTATCAGGGTGTGACACAAGAATCCAGTCAAGCAATGATTGTGTTCTGGGGGTAATACGGGTTGGCTCCTTAATTAGTTGGGTAAGATTTATACTATTAAATAATTTTCTTTCTTTATCTGCTGACTTATCCAACCAGTTTTTGTTGAAATCCCCAAGTAAGATTAATTCATTGCTACCGGAGATGGAGTTAATGGTAGAGATCATGGAGTTAAAGGACACAGCTGGAGATGAGGGTGGCCTATATATGCTACCAATAGTGAGACATTTATTTACATGAAAATTTAACTTAATGAATATGCTTTCAAAATGTAAGGGCTCAATTGTAACAATTGGCACAATTAGCTCACTCACAAGATCAGAAGAAAAATAAATAGCAACACCTCCACCCCTGGAGCACCTATCAGATCTATACAATACATAGTCCGATATATTTAATTCATTATCAGAGGTGCTATTATTGAGCCAGGTCTCAGAGAGTGTGATGATGTTGGGTTTATGTTGAACAATCCATGCACGGAGTAAGTCAATTTTAGGCAAAAGACTCCTGATGTTCATATGAATTATTTTTAATCCCTTAAATTCATCCATTTTGGGAGAAAAGAATTCATGGTGGTACTGTTTCTACTCAGGTGTACATGCCATACCAGGTTGTAAAGTTTGCAAAAGACATTAAGTACTGTGGGACGGACAGACAGAACAAGACACAGATACAAACGTAAAGAATAGAAAAAGAATAAAAATAAAAGATACAACAAGAAGGCCCAGTAGCCCCAGAGACCAAATCCCAGAGCCTTTCCGCAAGTAAACCTAACTGCATAGGTGCAGGCCATCAAATCAAAGCACAGTCTGCATTGAGCAAAGGGAAAAAGATGTAGCTCAAAGATAACCAGATAACATAAGTAGTGGTAAATAAAGATAAAAATAAAAACCTGTCGCTAGGGGGCAGTGTAACAATAGACGTCTCTGTCATGGCAGGAAACGGAAGTAACGTCACACTGTCACAAACGGTAAACAAACAGTGTAATTGAAAGAGACAGGTACAAGTTACCTGTTGCACCTAAAACACACACACAAAATGTGTCTCAAGATCAGTTACAAAAAAGTGAAAACAGAAAAGAAAAAGAAATGAGTCGGGACGAGAGAGTCACCGTGTGTACGTGTAGTGATAACTGGATCATCATTAGGAAATCGAAGCCGCTAGCCATTAGCCGCTAGGCTAGTGACGGTAGTCACTGCCATGGACAACAACTTCACCTCAGGTGTCAAGGAGAGTTTGAGGCGGACATAAAGACAGCTTCAGCGTCTTTGTGGGTGGAGAAGCGTTGCTGTTTGCCATCCACACAGCGTGGCGGGGAAACGGAGGAAGTATTTCATATTGAGTTCACAGAGCTTACGTTTGACTGGATCAAAGCTCCTGCACCTCCTCGTCAGGTCAGGGCTGAAATCAGGATAAATGAAGATGCGCTTCCCTTTGAACTCAAGGATCTTCTTGTCCCTGGCAATGCGAAGACTTTTAACCTTATCCTGAAAGTTCAGCAAGTTGATCAGGATGGATCGAGGGCCAACTTGATCACCTTGACCTTGACTTTGTACTCCAATCCCCACCTCCGGATACCCGGAAATCTTGTTTTGGATTTCAGCGCTATTGAAAGTGGCTCAATGGCAAATGCAAATAAAACTGGGGAGAGAGGACACCCCTAGCGTCTATCACGAGAGAGGGGGATTAATTTAGAGCGATGAGTATTTGTACATACTGATGCCTGAGGAGAAGTATAGCGCAAACAAATCCAGGAAATGAAGCAGTCTCCGAAGCCTAAGTGTGGAGAACAGGCAAGTCCACTCCACCCTGTCGAAGGCCTTTTCGGCATTAAGGGATGTTATTACCTCCGGATCTGTGGGTGAAGATTGAGTGTGAATGATGTTGAGTAGCAAATATTTGTGAACGAGTATCGCTGCCTAATAAACCCTATCTGATCTTCAGATATGATTGAGGGCGAATTGATGGGCGAATGCCTTGGCAAGGATTTTAACATCAGCTGATAGAAAAGATATTGGACGAAATGATGAACAATTGAAGGGGTCTTAGCCTCCTGCGACCCTTCGTCCTCACATGTGGACATTACATTTTGGTTTTGCCAGACCTTACACTTCATACTGCTGAACATTGACCCCTTGTCCTTGTTAGTAAGTTCGTTTTTGTGCCACCTAGTGAAAATGCAGAACAAACTAAAGCACAGGTCTCAGGACGTTAAAGATGAAAGAAATAGAAGCCTGCGCAAGAGTGGGTGGTAAAGTGCCCTGCTGGTGGGATTGTTGAAGCATCTCTAGCAAAAGTGAAAATTTCAGGCCCAGGGGATTTTCCGTTTTGCGTTGATCTGATTGCTTTCGTAATCTCTGAAAGTTTTAAGGGGCTGTCAAGTTATTGCTGATTCTCCAATGTTATTTTGGGCACGTCTAGCTGTGCAAAGAATTGTGACAGTTGAGTTCCATTATCTGGGCATTCTGAAGTGTAGTAGAACTCCCTGAACGCGTGGTTAATCTCACCAGGGTCAAAGGTAATTGCACCTGTATTTTTACGAATTTGTGTTATCTGGTTTGAAGCATTCCTAGATTTCAACTGTTGGGCTAGCAGACGGCCTGCTTTGTCTCCCGATTCATAGAACGCGCCTCAGGAGTGTTGTAGTAATTGTTGGGCCTCCCTTGTTGACAAAAGGTCAAGTTCAGTTTGAAGTTTCAATCTCTCCTTATAAAGATGAGGTGACTGGTTGATTGAATGTTGGGCATCTATATTAGCAATAGAGTCTCCTAATTCCTTCTACCAGTACCAGTTCACCCAATACGCACACTACGCACGTTGTGTAGGGCCCCGCAAACTCATAGAGGCTCCGTGGGGAAAAAAAAACAAAAAAAAAACCTGACAATGTGACCGTCCATCGCGCTGCTTGCGCACGTCAGATTGCCAATGCATGCATGTTCATCAACGGCATCAGCAAGATGAAGCGGAGTTATCCCTCGGGGAGTGAAAAGAGAAAAAAGAAAGTGAATGAAAATGAACAGCGGGAACAGCAGTCAGGTAATTTGTGAAAAAATACATAGAGATGCTGCATTGTTTTACTAATACATGCAAAATGTACATTACAGGATTTGCTTTAATTTGATCAATGTGGTATCTCACATTCAAACATTGATTCTTACTTAGGACATCCTGCTTCTCTCTTAGAACGACCTTTGCCATTGCCGACCTCTTCATCCACACAATGATGGCACGTATCTTCATAGTCCATTGAGCCACTAGGCTACTGGAGTAGAGGCTTTGTGCTGCTAAGTTAAGGGAATGGGCGAAGCAGCTGATTTTCACAAACTGCAGCCGTTTTATTGCTACGTCCATATTGGCCGCATTATCCACTGTTACAGCCACTATCTTTTCACACACGCCAAACTCTTTTAGGATGTCGCTGATTTCCTCAGCTACCACAATTCCTGTTTGGGCTGTGTAGACGGCCTTTGTTGTCAGGACTTTTTGCCTCATGCTGCCTTCCACTAAATAGTGCACTGTGACAGTTAAGCAGTTGTCTTGCTGTCACAAGTTAGAGCAATGTTGCTGACCTCACTCAGCTCTGAGATAATATTGGATTTTTCTACCTGATACCAAGATAGTATTAGTGTATTAGCTAAGTAGTCCCTTGTAGGGGGTGTGTACTTAGGGTTCAAGGTATGGGTCATATCCCTGCAAACACAAAAACAAACATAAGTTATAATAAATAAATTTCACTTAGCATTTAACTTTTATACAGAGCATACAGCAAGACAAGGAAACTTTAGTATAGCACCTTTTTCTTTCTTTCTTTTTTTCTTACAAACACTTAAGCACATGTCCATATGTTGTGATGTTTGTAAATGAAATGAGCACTGTGCCAAAGACAAATCTGTCTAAATAAAGTTAAACCTGAAAGTTACTGTAACATTAGATCAGGAGTAGATAACAAGCAGATAAGTTAGTTAGCTTAACATTATTCTTATTTACCTACCTAAATGTGTGAGATTCAACCTCTGTGAGAGGATGCAGCCTTTTCACGACATGGGCTGTCACTTTTCTGTGGCATTCCTGGATTTGTTCTTCATACAACTTACCCCTTGCTGCTAGCTTGAATGGGATCACGGACATGGTGTCACGTCGTTTGCCTGGCGCTGCTTGTTGCAGCAACAACTCTGCTCGCTGACCGGTACTGTTAGCAGCAGCAGGCTGGCTAACGTTAGCCTGACTGAGCGAGTGTTCAACAACATCTGTGAACAGATTTGACACAGTTTTAGCAATTGATAACATTAGTCTATTACTTCTGCTAGTCTGTTAAAAATATAAGACAACAATCATTTTCACGTACCTGATTCCATCTGAAACAAGGCTGAAGGTTGACTGTCCGAAGTGGAGGAAGCGACTGGAGCAGGAGATCGACGCAACGAGTCACTCGAGTACACTCCTCCTTAATTATGATACCATGCAGGCGAAGGTGTTTTGCCATGTTTGTTGTGCACCCTCCTTTGGCAGTAACAAGTTTTTCACAGAGGTTCATCCATCTTTTTTCAAATTAAAATGAAGCTGAACGTTTATGGTGGGTTCTTGACAGAGATGGCGGCGTAGAGGTTCGCTCTGGAAAACCTGACACCACAAACGAAACTATCGATAACTACTCCCATTATTTCACACAGTGTATAGTGGCTCAGTATCAAGGATATATTTTCCTCCCTTCGAGAACAAAGATACAAATGTCTAGTCGAGAACTCCGGAAGATTCAGCCTGTCAAAAATACACCACTGCCACGGTCGGTGAGAGATAGCAAGAAAATGGACGCTTTTGTTAGCAGGTCTTCAAACGACACGCCAGCTATGTCATGTGCAGCTGCAGAGGAGCACTCACTGAGTTTCCTCGCTACAGAGATGAGAGAAATCTGTATGTCCACACAGAACATCAAGCAGGACACAAAGGAAATTAAGGCTACCGTGGAGGACATTGAAGGGAAGATTAGCACTCTTAGCTCCCGCATGGACGAGGCGGAAACACGAATCGCCGCACTGGAAAGCACCGCTGACACATCCAAACAACATGTCAAAGTCTTCCAGGAGAAAATACAACAACTCCAAGAGTGCGTCGAGGATTTGGATAATAGAGGACGACGCTGCAATATCAAAATCCTGGGCATACCGGAGCTAAAAGAAGGGAAGGACTTGATTCAGATTTTACAACAAGAAATCCCAACCATGCTGGAGCATCGATTCCCGACACTAGAGATACAGCGCGCACATTGAGTCCCCACTGGCCCGCTGAGACGAGAGCAGAGAGAGGGCGACCGGCCCCGGCCCGTGATGGTCAACATGTTACGCTACCAGGTGAAAGAGGAGATATGTCGAGCGGCCAGGGAGAAAGGTCAGATCATGTGGCAAGGAGCCAGGATCATGTTTTTCCCGGACTACTCTAGGCAGACCATGGAGCGGAGAGTTAAGTGTTCTTCAAGCAAGTTAAGACTGATCTGAAGAATAGAGGAGTTGAATACATGCTCTGCTTCCCCGCCACCTTGGAGATTAAACATAACGGAGCGCGTCATCGTTTCGCCTCCCCTGAAGAAGCATTGGAGTTCGTCAAGAAGAGGATTATAAAGGAGAGCTGAGTTAAGACAGATCCTAGGGTAAATATTTAGAACCGTGACAGGCTCCCAACTATATTGTGATGATTGTTATGCTGACACTAAGATATGGAGCCTGTCAATTTTCTTTCACTTTTTAAATTTTTCCTCTCCTTCTGATAATACTTCCTCTGCTGTTTTATTATACTCCACCTATTTACGTGATCACTTATCTACGTAACCTAGACAGCAGCAGTAAGTCAAATTTTCTTGGTTAACCTTAGTGTTATAATAGCTCCCATCACATATAATAGAGACTCAGGAAGGCCACATTTAAGGCTTTTCTTTTCTTTTTCTTTTCTTTAGTTTCTTTTCTCTTTTTCTCATTTAAATCTCTTTACACAATTAATGTTTAAGTTTTGATAATCCCCATTTAACACAGCTGATAAGGGACTAAACACATAGGCCTATGCAAGTGTTGGGTTCACGGAAAGTCGGTTTGGGTGACATTTCCAGGTTTCCTAGTTTTACCGAGTTTATGACTTGGTTTTCATGTTTATATCCCGGTCTTTTAAATGTGACTGGGTTTGTACATAGTTTGTTTTTTATGTCTATTATTTGTTTGCCACCACTCTGTGCTTTTTTGGTAACACACACAAGATTTATGTATGCTTTACTACTCCATGGCTAGCACAACTGATTTGAAAATGGCCAGTTGGAACCTTAAGGGCCTTAACGATGTAATTAATGAAAAAGAAAATCCTCACATATTTGAAATCGTCTCAAGTTCAGGAAACGCATCTAAATATGAAGGAATCCTTGAAATTAAGGTGCTCATGGGTGGGGAAGGTCTTCCACTCTGATTAATAAGACAGTTAACTTTAATGAAACAGATGTGTTAACAGACTCCAATGGTCAATATGTGATAGTGCATGGTCAACTACTGGATACGCCAATTGCTCTTTGTAATATCTACGCACTTAATTTTGATAAGCCAGAATTGTGTCACAACTTATCACAACTTCTCTTCACGTCGTGATAATCAGATAATAGTAGGTGGAGATTTTAACCAAATACTAGATCAAGATCAGAATACAGAAAGCAGGTCAGCAGCTGCCATCAGACAGCTTGCCACTAATTTAGGTTTAAAAGATATTTGGAGGTTAACGGTAGAGATTACTCGATTTTTTCTTCTCCCCACAATGTCTACACAAGGATCGACTATTTTTTAATTTCTCAATCATTAGTTGTTTTTTCTCTTAGTTCGGATATAGGTAATATAATAATTTCAGATCATGCCCCGGTTTTCCTCTGCCTAACAAAATTTTCACAGACACCTAAAAGTCGGAGATGGCACCTAAACATATCCCTACTGAAAGATAACTCATTCCTCGAGATGATACGCAATGAACCATCACTTTTTGAGGAAACAAATAGTAAACAGGATAGCCCCATTTCTATTTGGTGGGATACTTTGAAAGCCTATTGGAGAGGGAGAATTATTTCTTATGCCTCTTTCAAAAAGAGATTAGCTAACGAGGAATCCAACAGATTAGAGAGTGAATTTAAAATGCTTGAAGTCTCATATTCTCGGACCAAGGACAGATCCACACTTAACAACATAATTGCCACTAAATTTCAATTAAATAAACTATACCATAAAAGAGCCGAATATGCCTTGTTTCAAACCAAACAGGCATACTGGGAAATGGGTGAAAGGCCTGGTCGCCTACTGGCCTACCACTTAAAGCAACAGAACAGTATGAACCATATACCCGGCACATGACAACCAGATGGCCATATCTCTACCTCCTCTAAACAGATAAAGGAACGTTTTAGATCTTTTTATAATACCCTTTATTCATCACAAGGTGATTTAGATAAACAGAAGTTTGATAGTTTTTTTTGCTGATCTTAATCTCCCACAATTAAATGCCAGAGACAGAGACATTTTAGAAGCACCAATGAAACTAGAGGAGATCTCTCAAGCAATCAGAAGCATACCACTAAATAAATCTCGCGGGCTAGATGGACTGCTTGCTGATTTTTATAGAACATTTGAAGATATTATAAGCCCTATGTTGCTCGAGATTTACTCTGATGCATTTAAAGCTGGCACCTTACCACAGTCTATGCACACTGCAGTTATATCTTTCATTCACAAAAAAGGAAAGATGATTTAGACACTAGTGGCTATCAACCTATTTCCTTACTCAACTGTGATCAAAAGATATTAGCAAATCGTTTGTCAAAAATCATTGGAGTAAGTATAATTCACAAGGACCAATCAGGCTTCATCCCAAATCGATATAGCTCCGATAATATTAGACGGCTTGTCAATTTACAAGGTGGTTTGGTTTCCATACTGCTGGGGATGATTGTATTAAATGCAGAGCTGAAGTCAAAAAACCGCAGCCTCACAGATGTTCCAGGACATTCCAGATAGGACTGTGTTTATGGCATCCTCTGTCAGCCTATTTACTTTGTAGGCAAACTGGTGCTGGTGGATCAGGAAGTCTCTCCACAGTTAAATTGTCTCCTGCTCAGTGGTCAGCTCTGGTCTTCATCTTAATGTCATCAGAAAATGATCTGGACGTGTTTGACCTGAAGAAATACTCTACTTCAGAGGAGGTTCTACTTCTGAGGCTGCTGCCAGTGGTCAAAGCTTCACATAAAGCTCTGTAAGTGGATGAAACACTTGATATTTGAACAATATCAAATATGTTGAATAAAAATATGATAAATTAAACATTTTGTGCTCATTACTAACCCTTTCTTCAGGCTGAGTGGCTGTCACCTCTCAGAGAGAAGCTGTGTAGCTCTGTCCTCAGTTCTCAACTCCCAGTCCTCTAGTCTGAGAGATTTGGACCTGAGTAACAACAATCTGCAGGATTCTGGAGTGAAGCAGCTTTCTGCTGGACTGGAGAGTACAACCTGTGAACTGGAAACTCTCAGGTCAGGATAGAGCAGCTATAATCCAGTTGTACTGACCAATGACAATAAATATTGATTTTTATTATTCTGTTCATAATCTGTAGGATTCTGGTACATATGTGATTAAAAACATTGTGTTATCAA
Organism: Scomber colias; assembly: GCA_021039105.1. Taxonomy (NCBI): domain Eukaryota; kingdom Metazoa; phylum Chordata; class Actinopteri; order Scombriformes; family Scombridae; genus Scomber; species Scomber colias. Next base: position 300,739 of record JAJDFG010000193.1, read on the forward strand.
CCATTTTATATTTCCAGTCTGTCAGGATGTCTGATCACAGAGGAAGGCTGTGCTTCTCTGGCCTCAGCTCTGAGGTCCAACCCCTCCCATCTGAGAAAGCTGGACCTGAGTAACAACAACCTGCAGGATTCAGGAGTGAAGCAGCTTTCTACTGGATTGGAGAGTACAAACTATGAACTGGAAACTCTCAGGTCAGAATAGAGCAGCTATAATCCTGTTGTACTGAACAATGACAATAAAGATTAATGTTAATTATTCTGCATATCTGTAGGATTCTGGTACATATGTGATTAAAAACATTGCGTTATCAACCTTTTTATATTTCAAGTCTGTCAGGATGTCTGATCACAGAGGAAGGCTGTGCTTCTCTGGCCTCGGCTCTGAGCTGCAACCCCTCCCATCTGAGAGAGCTGGACCTGAGTAACAACAACCTGCAGGATTCAGGAGTGAAGAAGCTTTCTGCTGGACTGGTTAGTCCAAACTGTGAACTGGAAACTCTCAGGTCAGAATAGAGCAGCTATAATCCTGTTGTACTGAACAATGACAATAAATAATAATGTTAATTATTCTGCATATCTATAGGATTCTGGTACATATGTGATGAAAAACATTGTGTTATCAACCATTTTATATTTCCAGTCTGTCAGGATGTCTGATCACAGAGGAAGGCTGTGCTTCTCTGGCCTCGGCTCTGAGCTGCAACCCCTCCCATCTGAGAGATCTAGACCTGAGTAACAACAACCTGCAGGATTCAGGAGTGAAGAAGCTTTCTACTGGACTGGAGAGTCCACACTGTGAACTGAAAACTCTCAGGTCAGGATAGAGCAGCTATAATCCTGTTGTACTGAACAATGACAATGAATATTAATGTTAATTATTCTGCATATCTGTAAAATTCTGGTACATATGTGATTAAAACATTGTGTTATCAACCTTTTATTATTTCCAGTCTGTCACAATGTCTGATCACAGAGGAAGGCTGTGCTTCTCTGGCCTCGGCTCTGAGCCACAACCCCTCCCATCTGAGAAAGCTGGACCTGACTAACAACAACCTGCAGGATTCAGGAGTGAAGAAGCTTTCTGCTGGACTGGAGAGTACAAACTGTGAACTGGAAACTCTCAGGTCAGAATAGAGCAGCTATAATCCTGATGTACTGAACAATGACAATAAATATTAATGTTAATTATTCTGCATATCTGTAGAATTATGGTACATATGTGATTAAAACATTGTGTTATCAACCTTTTATTATTTCCAGTCTGTCACAATGTCTGATCACAGAGGAAGGCTGTGCTTCTCTGGCCTCGGCTCTGAGCTGCAACCCCTCCCATCTGAGAGATCTGGACCTGAGTAACAACAACCTGCAGGATTCAGGAGTGAAGCAGCTTTCTACTGGACTGGAGAGTCCACACTGTGAACTGAAAACTCTCAGGTCAGAATAGAGCAGCTATAATCCTGTTGTACTGAACAATGACAATGAATATTAATGTTAATTATTCTGCATATCTGTAGAATTCTGGTACATATGTGATTAAAACATTGTGTTATCAACCTTTTATTATTTCCAGTCTGTCACAATGTCTGATCACAGAGGAAGGCTGTGCTTCTCTGGCCTCGGCTCTGAGCCACAACCCCTCCCATCTGAGAAAGCTGGACCTGACTAACAACAACCTGCAGGATTCAGGAGTGAAGGAGCTTTCTGCTGGACTGGAGAGTACAAACTGTGAACTGGAAACTCTCAGGTCAGAATAGAGCAGCTATAATCCTGATGTACTGAACAATGACAATAAATATGTATGTTAATTATTCTGAATATCTGTAGCATTCTGGTACACATGTGATTAAAACATTGTGTTATCAACCTTTTTGTATTTCCAGTCTGTCAGGATGCCTGATCACAGAGGAAGGCTGTGCTTCTCTGGCCTCAGCTCTGCGTGCCAACCCCTCCCATCTGAGAGAGCTGGACCTGAGCTACAATCATCCAGGAGACTCAGGAGAGACGTTACTGTCTGCTGGACTGGAGGATCCACACTGGAGACTGGACACTCTCAGGTATGTGTAGAGATCTTTAAAATATAGATAATTGTACAAAAATGAAAGGAAGTGTGTTTTCTGTAAACTACAGATAAATTCATTCAAAGACTACATATACCATGATCCTTTGTTTTCTTGTGGGTTTCTGTCCTGTTTTTTGGGTATGTTCAGAATGCTAGGAGTGATGTAATCTAAACCAGTAAGAGATCATTTTGGGGGAGGCAGACTGTAGCCACATGTGTGTGAGGAGAGCTGTGTGTGGGTGTGAAGTAGAAAACTAAGGGTGAGGCTGAATAGTGTTTTTTGTTTAGGAAGCTTCCTAACTGAGTGAAATGATCCAGAAGTATCTAAATGGCATCTATGACAAGAGCTGGTTGAATTCTCTAAATGCTCAGGAACGATGATTCAGTGCTTCCTTTCTAACCTCCTTTAGCACAGAGTACACCTGACCATCCTTTATGAAAGGAGAGGAGATAATACTGTCCCACAATTCCTTGTGGCAGCAATATTTAACACGACCAAGTGACGCAGCATTCACAAACTCAACGTAGTCGACTCTGCATCGATTCACAAAACATTCTACGTCTTTGAGTCAGTTTAAAAACAGAATTTCATGTTTTCATCTAAAATCAACAATAGGAATAGAAACTAGAAAATTCCAGGGAAATTTTGAGTGCCACAGGGATACTGCCAGGACGAGTACATGATTTATTTTTTCCTCATGAATGTACTTTATTCTCAACTTAACATCCCTGAAAATATGAAGTAATGATTATGATCATATTTAAGCATAAATAATATTTATGTACACCAATTAAAGTCTACTTCATTTTTTCCACAGACAGGAACATCACTGTTATGAAATTATTAAGTAAATCTTCAAATAATTTAGAGTAGATTTTATGACTTAATACTTTTTATTTTAAATTATGAAATTATATTATGTACATTTTGTTCATCTTCTATTGATAAATGTTGAATCTTTTTATACAGCACAAATCATATAACTACAATACAAATCAATACAAAACAGTAAAACTATTTATTTTGTCCACAGTAAACATGAATTAATCACTCCATTCAAATGAATTAGCTCAGTTAACTGGCAAAACAGACAGGTAGAATTAGCCAATCACAAAAAGGTAGCTCAGATTCTGCCCAGCAACAGGTTGCCAAGGCCCTGTGGTTGCTAAGGGCAGCTAAGGCCCTGCGGTTGCTAAGGGCAGCTAAGGCCCTGCGGTTCCTAAGGGCAGCTAAGGCCCTGCGGTTGCTAAGGGCAGCTAAGGCCCTGCGGTTGCTATGGTGATTTGAGGATCTGCTTGGAAAAAATGCTCAAAATTCTGAGCATTTGGCTTCTGACAAGGTCCCAAACAATTTCAAACTGTGAGAAAACCGTAACTCCTGTCCAAAAACCGAAGACACCGTGAGAGACACAGAAGCCAGCAGATACTGACAGTGTTTATTTTATTCAGATATTCCTTAAAATGAGCGAGTAAGCTCAGTGTGAACACAGAGTGAGATTCTTCTGAAAAAAAAAGACAATTACATTTGGGTCAATAGGGAGCGAGACAGGTATTGCTGCAGGTCTCGGCCCTTCGTTTAAATTTTGTGCAGACCCCGCCTGTCAACTTCACATTTTATGAATCCCAACACCTATGTCTACATTTTGACCAAAAATTATTTGTTTCCTTTTTACGGTTTGGCCGTGAGCTCGAGTTAAAACTAAAAATTAAGGTTATTTTTTAATGCTTCTCACACTCTAAAAGCTAATTGCCGCCTCCACTGTCACTTTGAAGAAAAAGTGATTTCCACTCCTCGTTTGACTGCTCATAGTTTGAAAAGTTTACATGTTGTGTAAAAACAGTTTGGTGTTTTGGAGAGAGCACAAGTTTTCCTCCGTTTTAAAGTTTGAATCACGTATGAAAGAGCTAGGTGACTCTGAAAAAAGGTGAAATTTTTGGGGTTTTTGAAAAATTTCCCATTCATTTCCAATGGAAGAAATCTCCTGGTTTTTTGGGAATAACTTTGGGAAAAATTGGAATTTCAACACCAAAAGTCATTTCAGTCCATTCCAGCTTTACTGGAATGGAGTGCCTTGGGTCAGAGCACCCGTGGCACTAATTAAACCAAAACCAGAAAACAACTTGCTTTCCTCTGTTATTGTTTTATCTATATGTTATGTATGTATGTAGCAGTTATTTAATAAAAGTTGTGCCTCTATTTATATTCCTTCAATTGAGAATCAGTTGTGAATGAATAAAACATTTTGTCCCAAAGCATCCAGAGAAAAGCCTTCGTAAGGTTTACATACTGACACTGAAGATACTTACCATTGTTTCTAGCTCATAGTTAGAGGAGACAGAGTGCTGTTATTTACTGGTTATTAAATATATTGTAACTGCATACACTCTGTGGTCATTAGAAACATAGTTTTGTCTTCTTATTTAAGCCTGTACCAACATCTATAAGTAAACTGGAACATTTAACCAGCTCAACACTGCTAAGAACTCAGGATCCTGTTAACTGATATTTTAAATAGTAGCTCAGTTTAATATCAGAGACATCCTAGATACTGCTTTACTGGACTCTGCTGGTCACAGCATGTAACTGGAAACAGAAGGTTACATAAGGACAGACAGGTGGACACTCTCAGGTCACATTTAACAGTAAATGTAGTTTTAGTCATAATTGAGTCATGTACATTGTTTTAGTGGACTAAATATCATTAGATTATAGATTATAGTCTATATAATATAATAAAGTTTAAAGGATAATGCTTTTTTAAAGTTAGTCTTGAATGAGTGAAGTCATTACAAAATCATTATCATGAACTTTATTTAGAACTTTCTAACTTGTGGTTGTTTCTTCTTATTGTGTCTTTCAACTATTATTATTATTATTATATATTCAAACCAAATGAATGAACACATGGAATAATTACAGTCAAATGTTTTGCTGTCTTATAGCTGCATTTATTCTCTGATCACTTCAAAAATGCTCCTTTTGTCTCCTTTTGATATTGAAGTGATGACTGGCTCTATCCTCAGGACAACATGCAGAGATCAATATTTAATCTAGTGATTTATCATGTGGGAGGACATATTTGTTCATCACATCTTCTTCTTCAGGTCTTTTCCTCTCAGACTTCAGTGAAAGAATCCAGCAGACAGTTGAGACAGATGAGTTTCAGCCTGTTTCTGTGTCACTCTGACAAACTGAGGAACACTGCTTCATGTTGAACAGCAGTTAGGACTCATGTTAGATAGAAAATCATTCTGACTGTGTTTCTTCCTCCAGGGTGGACCATGGTGGAGAGCACAGGTTAAAACCTGGTCTGGAGAAGTGTAAGTGTGGATTGAATTTGATTCATGACAACTAAACAGCACACAGTCAGTTTCTCTTTAAATACAAAGTTGGTCTTTGTGGTATTTATTCATTAAAACATTACTGACAAAATGTGTCATCATGAAACTTTATAGAAATGAACAACAGATCAGAAGTTAAACAGAGAATAAATCCATCAGGTGTGTCAGATGATAAACTGCTGCTGTGTTGTTTCTTCTTCTCTTCATCAGATTTCTGTGAACTCACACTGGACACAAACACAGTAAACAGAAACCTCAAACTGTCTGACAACAACAGGAAGGTGACACATGTGGAGGAGGATCAGTCATATCCTGATCATCCAGACAGATTTGAGTCCTGGGTTCAGCTGCTGTGTAGTAATGGTCTGACTGGTCGCTGTTACTGTGAGGTCGAGAGGACAGGAGGAGTTGATATATCAGTGAGTTACAGAGGAATCAACAGGAAAGGAAAGAGTAATGACTGTGTGTTTGGAGAGAACAATCAGTCCTGGAGTCTGATGTGCTCTGATGATGATGGTCTTTACTCTGTCTGGCACAATAAGAGAGAAACACCCATCTCCTCCTCCTCCTCCTCCTCCTCCTCTGTCTCTAACAGAGTAGCAGTGTATGTGGACTGTCCTGCTGGCACTCTGTCCTTCTACAGATTCTCCTCTGACACACGGATCCACCTCCACACCTTCTACACCACATTCACTGAACCTCTGTATGCTGGGTTTGGGTTTAGGTCTGGTTCCTCAGTGTCTGTGTGTCCTCTGTCTGAGTGAGAGTCTCTTCCTGTGTGTGAAGATGTAAATAAATAACTTTGAGAAGTTTGAGTAACATTATTTTCATTGCTGGTTAAAATTCAAGCAGAAGCAAACACAACGAGCTTCTGTAACATTGATCTGATTATTAAAATAAAAAGCAGTTTGAACTTGAAGCTTTTGGTTTTCTGTTTGTTTTTGACACCAGCAGGACTCCGTACATCTCAGCTCTCTGTTTTTACTTTATTGAACAACAGCAGAATATACAAACATACAGATAAACATTAATATCAGTTAAATATGTAATAATATGAGGAAATTAACAACATGAGAGGAAATATTAAAGTCATTACATTAAAATAAATAGATGAATAAAATAAATAATCAGTATTCAGATATATTTAGTCAATATAGCCGATAATATATTGAAATGTATTTATTTGGATAAACCCCTTGAGATGCATCATCTCGTTTTCGAGGGGGTCCAGACATATAAACAGACATTGATTCAACATACAAGCAAATAAATAAATAAAGAAGAGACAGAAGAGAGAAAAAAGGACAGACCACAGTAACATCATGACGACATCAGAACAAAACAACCATTAAAAAATAAAAAAGGCCACAATGAAAAAAACTGAAACTGAGACAACAGATAATGAAAACAATCACTTCACCAAATAAGAAAGTTCATGCAGCTTCAATGAAAACCAGAGCAGAAGACAGAGCACGCTTAAAGATAACAAATGAAGGATCTGATATTAGCCGGTAGGTTATTCCAATCTGCTGAAAGATTTATTAACATTGGGAACAGAAAGATAGAGATGGGAAAAATGTCTGATATGGTAAATTGATGGTATAAGAAACTGCTGTAGATAAGGTGGATGATTAAGGTCAATACATTTGTATATAAGCTGCAACCAGTGCATATGTCTTCTCTCATTCAATGAACTGGGCGTAACGTCCATGATGTCTTGCTGCGGAGTTCAGTCAGAATTTATCTATAAAACCAACAAAAATACTAAATGTACATTTTAACAAACCTGATGCTGCTTTTAAAACTTTGGAAATGTAGTTGGTTACAATTACAAGTTACCCTCAAACTAACTAATTACATTTGATTACATTTTGATTACTTTTCTTAATTTTGAATGAATGCTCTCGACTGTTCACCATTTTCACATTTTAAGACCTGATAAATACCTTTTAGCAGTACTGTTTCGACTACTACCAACCTGCAAAAACTAATTCAACGGAAGAAGACAGAAGAGAGAAAAAAAGGAACAATCCCAATTAATATTGATCAAATCATTAATAAATAGATCAGGGTTGAATTTCTTATATTGTCTGATTTTTAATTTAATTTAGTTAATTTAATTTTCCAAAGGTTCTCAACCTGGGCTCTGGGCCCCAACAGGGCCGCCAGGTGATCAACAGGAGAAATCAATAAGATCAAAGTGGATTATTGATCTGCTATCAGTAAACAGGATGTTACTGTCTAAATATCAAATCACTTTCTAACAAACACTGCTAGTTAAAACTTTATTTAACTCTTAATCTGTCTTGAAGTGAGTGCTCATGGGAAATGTAGTCCACTGATTAATGTCTGTGTTCAGTTTAATGTGAAGTCAGTTAATCAATCATCAATCTATCAATCTTTATTGATAAAGCTCCAGATCACAACTGAAGTCATCTGAAGGCTCTTTACTCTCAGAGCTGGGGGGTTTCCAGGTAGGAGGTTCAACAAACTCTGAGTCTAACCCTGAACTCTGAGTTGACTTACTCTGAGATGGAAACTCTGAGTATCCGGTTCCAGAACAGCTGATCTGAATCAGTTCAATCAACTCTGAGTATGTTCACCTTGATCATCAATGAACTACATGTGATGTGTGATTTCTCTGACACTGACTGGTTAGACTGGTTTTCACGTCACTCTGATGTTGTTTAGACTTGGACTGTGAAGTTATGAGGATGTGACAGCGTCCTCAGATCAAATGCTCACAGACAGCAGGGCTGACGAGGGAGAATGAGCAGCTTCTTCTCTCCCAGTGTTTCCTCTACACATGAAGGTGGAAAGTGTCTGTAAGTTGACCTGAAGTGAGTTCAGCAGGTGAGAATCCTACCAGAGAAATCTGTAAATGTCTGATGAACACTGTTGTGTCAACTGAGAAGGAAAAGAAAAAGGAAAAAAGAACCCTATCCCTCCAAACCTGCAGAGGGCGACCCCAGAGCCAAAATACCAAAATAATCAGGAACAGGAACAGGAAGTGGACCACATTCACCTGCACACCCAGGAGGTTTGAAATGTTTGTCTGCACTTTCAGTCAGGCCCTCTCACCTCACACACGACCGCAACTGTTGGTTGACCGAAGGACGCAACTGGTAGCAACTGGTAGCAACTGGTAGGGGAAATCAAATTTTAATTGTGGATATTTTGTGAAATTTGTAGGCAAAGTAAATTAAGTTGAATTGGTTGTATCATGATTTAAGTGATTTACTTTATTGCCTATATATATTATTTATGGAGTAGTTAAATGATTGAAAAATGTACTGTAATACTTTCAGTTAATGTAACAAATGAGACTTAAGTTAATTTGAATTATTACTTACATTTGTACATTTACATTTATTTAGAAATCTTTTGAAGAAAATGTTTATTGATTGATTTTGAAACTAATTCACATTTTCTGTTATTGTAGATTATCAACCTACTCCACCCTACCCTGATCTACTCCACCCTACCCTGATCTACTCCACCCTACCCTGATCTACTCCACCCTACCCTGATCTACTCCACCCTACCCTGATCTACTCCACCCTACCCTGATGTACTCCACCCTACCCTGATCTACTCCACCCTACCCTGATCCATCCATTATCTGTTCTGACCTGTTAACCGACAAAACCAAACCCACCTTCAAGGAAAATAAAAAATAAAACTATGGAATGGAGTTGAGTTGTCCCTTGCATCCCTTTTAAAGTCAACAAAGCAGTTTTTCAAGTTTGGGCAAAGTTGTGGTCGAAGATGACATAACTTGACAGTTATCTAGGAAGGAAGGAAGGAAGGAAGGAAGGACAGACAGCCACAGTCATGAAGTTAATATGAGTTAATATCTGTTATCAAGGAAGGAAGGAAGGAAGTGATCCTCCTTCATCCTCTGGTAAACTACAACATCCTGAACCAAGGTAAGTCTCTTCTGGACAACTTTAACATCACACTTCAACTAATAGAACAAGTGTTTCTCTCTTTTTCTCATTTTCACTGGTACATACACTTCCTTCCTTCCACTGGTACATACATGAACTCTGTTTTCTCTCTGCTTGTACTTATTTTTTATTTGTCTTTTCTGTATTTCAGCTGTTCCTTTATAACAACTTAATAATCTTGGTGTCATGATGTTTGTATGAATAAAAACTGTTGAATAGAAAAAAACTCCAGAGACTTCCTGGTTAAATAAAGATTAAAAAAAACATAAACCCCTCCCACTGTCAGTCTCATGTTTGTTCTTCTTCTGGTTGGTTTCCTGCTTGAAGCTGTTGATTCATTTCACCTTCACTCATCAGCTTGATTCAGATGATTTTCAGCATCTAAAGGTAACGTCCTCCATCCTCCCTCCTTTCCTTCCTTCTTCCTTCCCTCCTTCCCTCCTTCCTGCATCAAAAGGTAACGTAAGCAACAGTTTCATCATGTTTGTGTCAGCAGCTGTTAAAATGATCTGATAACAGTACAGATGGAAGTTATACTGATGACTTATGTTCATTTCTTAACTGTATTCTTAAAAAGTCTCCAATCCAATCATCTGAATTTTATGCTTTTAAAATGTTTTAACATATTGATTCGATATGAAGAAAACGTTACTTCTATAAAGTTAATTTAACTTCAGTTAAATGTGTGACGCAGTTACAAAACAAAGCTGGCTCCAAAGCAGTGGCTCATCAGAAGGGAATGTTAGGAGGAGGAAGTGAACACAATAATAGGAAGCTGAACAAGAAGACATGACTCCATATATGGGGGTGAAACATGTGACTACATGAATGTGTACGTGACAGGTTGAACTCTTGTGGTAGCTGCTGTTTGTGGAGACTGAAAGTATGAAAGGTTTGTGTGAGCTGTTTTCAGACTGCAGGACAGAAAAGAGTCTTAACTGGCTCCAAAGGGACTAAAGGAGATCCAGGTTGTTGGTGCTTTGGTCTGTGGCTTTAAAGATTCCCTCCAGATCAGATTTAAGATGTAAATAACCCAGAATACAGGAAATGACATATACTCTGTTAAAAGTCTTGTGGGGGAGGGGCATTGGCTTTTTCAGTGCTTTTGCAAAGAGAGCATTTATAATTAAAAGGGAAGAGCAGCTGTATGATTAGAATTAACAGAAAAGAGGAAAACTGTTGAAAGGCATTTCAAAGACCGGCTGTAAAAAACTAAGAGGCTGCAGTTGCTGTTTTCTCCGGACTAGAGATGCAACGGTATGTGTCCTCAACTCCATAAAACCTTAAATTAAAAGGAGGAGGAAATGTCAGCATTTGACTGATCCTGCAAAAATGTTTGTATCATAGTTTTATAAAAAGTTTCAGCCTTATTTTTAATAACATAGTGTGAAGTGTTGATGTGAAAACTGTGAAAGACATTTGTTCAGTGTGTGTTCAGTTCTTTGGGGTTCTGTTTCCATCAGACAGACAACAGTGACATTAGTCTGTGGACAGATGAACATGAGTTTCCAGTGAAATCTGTCAGATTGGTTCATGTCCTCACAGAGAGTCTTGGCAGGTTCCTCCTGTGTGTTTGGAGCTGAACTCTGCTGCAAGCTTCACTGCTTTAATATCATCTTGATGCTTTTGGACTTTGACTGTGAAGTTATGAGAGTGTGACAGCGTCCTCAGATTGATGATGAAGGACTGATGAAGGAGAATCAGCTGCAGCTTCTCTCTGTGTTTCCTCTACAGGTGAAGGTAGAACCACTCTGTGACCACATGTGGATCTGAATTCACCTGGTGAGTATTTTCTTCTTTCTGACACACAGCTGGATGAAAATAGATGCATGTCATCAGTTTTTAAACACAAGTGAACTATAACTTGCTGCATATGAGCTCTGTAGTGGACAAAAATACAACTGTATGAAAAGGAATCTAGTTAATGCAGTTTCTTCAACATGTATCCACAGTGGAAATCTTACAGTAATGACTAACTGTGGCGCCATCTGGTGGTAGAATAAAGAATGACAGTGTGATAGACAGCAGTGTGTGTGTGATGTGCAGCTGGTTGTAATGAATGAGCATGTTGTTGTGTTTGTGTGAAGGTGTTTCTCTGCTATGGATCAGAGTGAGGACAGAGAGGAGGGAGTCCCTCCCTCTAAAAGCTCTCTGTGTGGGGAACATGACAGCCAGACCAAAGCTCAGAGGTGAGATGAGGATCTCTAACTGTCCATCACTGTTCTCCACTCACATCACTCCACCATCATTATTCACACTCAAAACTCTGTGTGTGTTGTGTTGAAGGACAGAGAAGCAGCACAGACCAGACTCTGATGAACTCAGCCTACCTGAACCTAAGAAGTTCAAACATGGACATAAATCTGCTGATCAGAGGTAAGAATGTAAAATCTTTGTTTCTGTTAGTTTCCATCACACCTCAGAAAATGTTGAAGTCTTTGTCATGAAGTCATGAACCACTTCTCATTCTTTCTCTGTAGTGTTAAAAACATGAAGTACAGCACCACATCATCAGATCTCAGTATGTTTTAAGGTTGATATGATCGTTCTGACTGATTGTCTGACTGCAGGTTTCTTCTTACTGATGTCACTGTGGTCCCACATTTCAGAGTTAATTTAATGAGCCCAGTGTTGTTAGTTCTGATAGAAATGAGACCAAACTCAGAGAATAAGACCAAACTTGTAATAAACTAGAGTTATCCTTGATGTATAAACTACAGAGTCTCACAGGGCTCAATTAGTGGAAGAAGAATATTGAGGAGGAAATCCTCACAAACAGATAAACTGTTCCTGTTTAACACCGAGACATTAAACTTCTGTTCTGGCTCGTCCTGATCTCTGTGATCAAAACTGTGTTTTAACAAAGCTCAACTCATCATAGTTGTTCTCCTTTTGTACAGTATCTTAATACTCGAGCACATTGGTATTCTCGCTTCTTCATTTCATGAGGAAACATACCAACATGTTGGTCAACATCAACTTCTTCAGAGCTTTTAATCAGATATACTCTGAGAACCTGAAGTGAGCAAAGGTGTGTGAACTTTGATAGGAGTCTGTTGTAGGATATAGAAATGGTTCAAAAATAGAGATTACCTGGATGTTCCAGCAATGTAAAATATGCTGTTACCATCATCAACAAGCATATTTAACTATCTGTTGATGTTTCTGTAAACAGGGTACATTCTGATATATGTTGAGATCAACAACATTAATATGTTCTGCTTTCTAAAATGGTCCACCTGGTCTGAACCAGACGTCTGTTATATGTTTTAAAAACGTGTCACTTTCTAGATCCTCCTGATAATAACCAAACACACAGCAAACACATGAAGCATCTGAATGAATACAAGATTAACAGAAACACACTGAGTCAATACTAATGTGTAACAAAATGTTATTAGGATCAACTAAACAGTAAAAGATGATGATCAGAAGTTCAGCTTCTTGTAAATAATCAGTCTGAATAATTGAACTCTTAAGTTAGGAAGGCAGCTGTGGAAGACACTGAATCTGGATTGAGTCTCAGGTGGGGACAGTAGTGATAGGTCAGACAGGATCAGGTAGCTTTCTTACCTTTAGCTATGACAAGGCCCAGGGCAGGACAGATAGCAGATAGTCCAGGAGAAGCTGCAGGCAGGCATCAATGAGGCTCACAGCAACAGGAAGCAACTGACTAACAGCTGGATGTGAATCTGACACAAAACTACACAACTAACACAACAAGTCCTCCACATTCAATTAAAGCAGTGCTTTGATCATGTGACTCCAGGTTTCTAATGTGGTGCCTCTATCAGCAGGATGATGTTAATCAATAATGATGTTTGACGTGTTTGTGTGAAGGTGTTTCTCTGCTATGGATCAGAGTGAGGACAGAGAGGAGGGAGTCCCTCCCTCTAAAAGCTCTCTGTGTGGGGAACATGACAGCCAGACCAAAGCTCAGAGGTGAGATGAGGATCTCTAACTGTCCATCACTGTTCTCCACTCACATCACTCCACCATCATTATTCACACTCAAAACTCTGTGTGTGTTGTGTTGAAGGACAGAGAAGCAGCACAGACCAGACTCTGATGAACTCAGCCTACCTGAACCTAAGAAGTTCAAACATGGACATAAATCTGCTGATCAGAGGTAAGAATGTAAAATCTTTGTTTCTGTTAGTTTCCATCACACCTCAGAAAATGTTGAAGTCTTTGTCATGAAGTCATGAACCACTTCTCATTCTTTCTCTGTAGTGTTAAAAACATGAAGTACAGCACCACATCATCAGATCTCAGTATGTTTTAAGGTTGATATGATCGTTCTGACTGATTGTCTGACTGCAGGTTTCTTCTTACTGATGTCACTGTGGTCCCACATTTCAGAGTTAATATAATGAGCCCAGTGTTGTTAGTTCTGATAGAAATGAGACCAAACTCATAGCAGGAGATCATGTTTGAGCAGACTGTGTCCTCGAAGATCAGAGATGCATCTGTGCTCTCTAAGCTAGTTAGCCAAGCTTACAATGTCAGTTTGTTGTAGCTGTGTGGATCAGTTTCTTACTGCAGGTTTATGTAGAAACACCTGATGTGTCGTAGCTGTCGTCCAACAAAACACACAATCTTCAGGATCAACACTGTAGTTACACTTGTTTTATCTCTTCTCTGTTTCCATCAGCATCCATCAGCAGAGACCAGATTCTCCTGAACCCAGCTGTGTGTCCATGAAGAGTGACTGGTCTATGGGTGAACCTGTTGTCTTCAAACATGGACATCAGTCAGCTGATCAGAGGTCAGACTGTAAAATGTTTGTCTGTTATTATCCAACTCTCACAAGAAGAAGTTTGATTGATGTAGAAATTAATTCTTGACTTCAGTGATACATAACTGCAGTAAAAACTCTAAACAGTTTTACTAACTTAGTTCATTCCAGACCTTTCTGTTGTATCCCATGGTCTTCCTCAGTGAATGAGACTTACTCAGGTATCATCAAGTCAGATGTGAATGTCCTCTTTGATCTTTCTCTGACTGTCCATTGACTGCAGGTCAATGACCTTTGACCTCTTCCCAGTGGATACTGTGGAGTATTGTGTGTATTAAAGTCTCATATATCTTATTATTCTGATGTTGTTCAAAAACTATTAAAACAGGTCAGTGAGCCACAACTTCCCAATGCAGCTTTCAGCTTCACCAGCTCGTTGTGGCTCTGCACGAGATTTCTTGACAATGAAAAAATATAGAAAATAATGACCATACCTGAACAAATCCATTATCTGATGAAGGCTATGGGATACAGTTGAGAGCTGTAGGGATGACGACAGATGTTGAACTTTATTTACCACAGAAGAGCCATGAGAATAATTGTGACTGGGTTTTTATTTCCATCAGGATCCATCAGCAGAGACCAGATTCTCCTGAACCCAGCTGTGTGTCCATGAAGAGTGACCGGTCTATGAGTCACCCTATTACCTTCAAACATGGACATCAGTCAGCTGATCAGAGGTCAGACTGTAAAATGTTTGTCTGTTATTATCCAACTCTCATAAGAAGTTTGATTGACTGATACAGTTTTTACACACAATGTCCTCATAAACACAAACACACACACTCCTCCTAAAAACACTTTTTCTAGAAACCACAAACTTTATGTGTATAACAGTTTTTAAACAGAGGTACAAAGTCTTTACAGAGACAAATGATCAGAGGTCAGACAGAACAGCTGAGTGTTTTACCTCGACTTCCTGCTTTGCTTGAGTGCAGACGCTTCGCTCTTTGCTCTCCGCTTTACTTTATTTTTTTCCATTGAAATCCTTTTGCTACAAAATTTATGGAAAGCGGGTCCTGGATACTTCTATATCACTGGGAACTTAATTTATGAAAGTATCTCAAGGCTACCATTATTATTTAAACTCTTTTACTTAGTGAGTGTGGCCTATCAGCAGCACAAGCCTGCACTATAGTGACTGGGATTGAGGAGCTCAGCTAAGCTAAGCTAAAAAGCAGCAAGATGCCTCCCTTTTCCACGGATGATTTCCACAAACTTCTCCAGAAGATAGCAGTACTGGAGACGAAAATTCAGCGACTTGAAGTCAATGTGGAGGTAAATGGACAATATGGGAATGAAACCACTCTACCGATGACCCAAATCAGTGGACAGGAGCAGGCTAACAGACAGCTAATTAGCACCACCAAGAAGCAGGAGGCTGGTGGTTACGGCAGTAAATCAACCAGATGCTGTTGCACCTATTAAAACTAAGACGACCTTGAGCAGAAAGAAAACACCATGGAGGAACACTATGATGATAAAGGCTTTAAAAACAGAATGCAGGAAAGCAGAGCGTAAGTGGAGAAAAACTAAACTTCAAATTCACCTTGACCTCTACAAACAAAGTCTTTGTAATTTTAAATATGAGTTACTCAAAGCTAGACAGCGACACTTTTCTGAAATAATTAATAAGAACATCAACAACACTCGTACTCTGTTTGCTACGGTTGATAAGCTTACAAACCCCCCTCAACAGATAGCTCCAGACCTCCTTTCCACAGAAAAATGCAATGAATTTGCTTTTTCAGTGAATAAATCCAGTCAATAAGGTTAAATATCAACACAAATCAACAAAACAATAAATGATGCAATCCCTAAAACCTCCCTGGAATAACTCAACTGCAATGTCAGAATTTAAAATAGTTGACCAGAAAACCATAGAGGAAACAGTGCAGCATCTAAAACCATCAACATGCTGTCTTGACACAATGCCATCAGATTTCTTTAAAACTATTGTGAACTCTGTCCAAACAGATTTGCGACAAGTAATAAATAGCTCACTTAAATCAGGTGTGTTTCCTAAACTCCTAAAAGTAGCTGCCATTAAGCCACTCTTAAAAAAGAGAACGCTGGATGCTTCCATGTTAACCAACTACAGACCTATCTCAAATCTTCCTTTTATAGCCAAGATCGTTGAAAAAGTGGTTTTTAATCAACTCAGCAATTTCTTAAACTCCAGTGGCCTTTTTGACAAATTTCAATCAGGCTTCCGACCAACAGGTTAACCCCTAACCGTAACCACAGTACAGAAACAGCTCTTATTAGAGTGTTAAATGACATAAGGTTGAACACTGACTCAAGGTGTCAGTTCTGGTCCTGTTGGATCTCAGTGCTGCGTTTGACACTGTGGATCACAGTATACTGTTGAACAGGTTGGAAACCTGGGCAGGACTCAGCGGAACAGTCCTAGACTGGTTCAGGTCCTACTTGGAAGAGCGGAGTTACTTTGTGACCATTGGAAGTTATGAATCTGATCAAGTGGCTATGACATGTGGAGTTCCTCAGGGGTCAGTTCTTGGACCCCTTCTGTTCAGTCTATATATGCTGCCCTTGGGTCAAATTCTGCAGAACTCAAATGTAGACTATCACAGTTATGCAGATGACACACAGATATACCTAGCACTGTCCCCAGATGACTACAGTCCAATACAGTCATTGTGTCACTGTTTAGAGCAAGTAACAAATTGGATGAACCAAAATTTCCTTCAATTAAATCAGGACAAAACTGAGGTCATTGTTTTTGGCAATAAAGAGAAGAGGATTGCTGTCAGTAAACATCTCGAGTCACTCTCTCTAAAAACTAGGGACCAAGTCCGAAACCTTGGCGTGCTGATTGACTCAGATCTGACTTTCAGCAGTCACATCAAATCAATCACCAAAACAGCTTCTATCAGCTTAAGAACATATCCAGAGTGAAGGTTTTATGTCTCAAACAGACCAGGAGAAGTTGATTCATGCTTTCATCTCAA
Source organism: Scomber colias (assembly GCA_021039105.1). Lineage (NCBI taxonomy): Eukaryota > Metazoa > Chordata > Actinopteri > Scombriformes > Scombridae > Scomber > Scomber colias. The sequence goes on from JAJDFG010000193.1 coordinate 317,859, forward strand.
GTAGACTCGACTACTGTAACGGTCTTCTGACTGGACTCCCACAAAAAAGCATTAAACAGCTGCAGCTCATTCAGAACGCCGCAGCTCGAGTTTTGACCAGAACAAAGAGATCAGAGCACATTACTCCAGTTCTAAAGTCTTTACACTGGCTCCCAGTCAGCTATAGAATAGATTTTAAAGTTCTGCTACTGGTCTACAAATCACTGAATGGTTTAGGTCCAGAATACATGAATGACATGTTAGTAGAATATAAACCCAGTAAGGTCTGAGATCTACTGACTCAGGTCAGATAGTTGAGCCCAGAGTTCAAACTAAACATGGTGAAGCAGCTTTTAGCTGTTATGCTGCACACAACTGGAACAAACTACCAGCAGAACTGAAATCAGCCCCAACAGTGAACACTTTTAAATCCAGGTTAAAAACATTTCTCTTCTCCTGTGCTTATGATTGAGCTCTTTTAAAGCACTTTACATTTTAATCTTTCATTTGCACTCTATGTCCTTTTAATGATTTTAAAGCTAATTTATTATTTTATGCTGCAATCATTTTATTTATGTCTTTCTATTTGTCTGTACTTTGTTTTTATTATGGGGGTGGGGGTTAATTGTATGTTTTAAGTTTCTCAAATTACATGTTTTTCTGTTTTATGTAAAGCACATTGAATTGCCATTGTGTATGAAATGCGCTATATAAATAAAACTGCCTTGCCTTGCCTTGGATCCACTGTGATAGAACACAACACCTTTAACATTGAGTGTCATTATTTATTCTGAGACTTCATCTTTTCTTCACAGAGTTCATCAGCGGTTCTCAGTGGTCAGTCTGTCCAGCAGCATCAAACACAGCTGGACTCCATATTTATGGTGTGTAAATGTAAAGCACAGCTACTACTGCTAACTACAACAACCACATACTAAATACTAAACTACCATTCTGGTCCTAACAGTCTCCATGCTGCACTCTGTAGACCAGCAGCTTTTCAGTCTGTCACTGATCATCTGATGTTGACTTCTACCAGTTACATTTACATTTGATTGTGTTCCAGCTGCTGGAGGAGAACATCAGCAGGTTTGTGAAGAACGAGCTGAAGAAGATGCAGAAGGCTCTGAGTCCAGATGACCCAGAATGCTTAGAGAGTCAGAGTGAGGATGAGGAGGTGTTGGACGGTGAGGAGGAAGAGCAGAGGAGGAGCAGCAGAGACGCATTTCTGAAGATCACAATGCACTTCCTGAGGAGAATGAAGCAGGAGGAGCTGGCTGAGCGTCTGCAGAGCAGTAAGAGGATTTTAACAGATTTAACATGATGGAGAGGAAATGGAGGCAACATGGGAGAGGTTTATATTTCAAAATCTGCTGTTAATATGATGCACACATCTGCATCGGATCTATGAATTCTTCTGAGCTGAAAAACAGTCAGAAACTGTTTGTCATCAACTGATGAGCTCAATAGATTTCATAGTGGAGGAAAATATAAACATCTGCAGTTTAATGTTTACATTCTACCAATAATAATAATTTAATTAATTTAAATCCAATGCCTTTATTGTCATTGCACAGCAGTACAACAAATTGTGTGTCCCCATAGCTAATACACATAAAAACAGCAACAGACAATAAATATAAAAGAACAGACAATAAGACACTATGGGTAAAAAAAAGAGAATATAAAAATGCTACTAATAAATATAGAAGCAGTAATAAATAAGAACAGTTGTTACTTAATTGTACATCCGAGGTGCATATGGAGGGTGCTCAGATTTCTGATAGCTTTGGGGGAAAACTTTTGCAGAATCATGTAGAGCTTGTATGGATACTCTGGAGCCTCCGTCAGATGGCAAGGTGGTGAGAGGCATTGGATGGGTCAGTTATTATCTTGGTGGCCTTTCAGACACACCAGTCTGTGTAGATGTCTTCTATATAGAGAAAAGAGACATCTATGATCTTTTCAGCTGCTCTCACTGTTTAGTCAGCAGCGGTACAGTTCCTGTACTACTGTACCAGACAGTGATGCAGTGAGTTAAGATGCTCTTGATGGTTCCTCTGTAGAATATTGTCATGATGGATGGAGGGGAGTTCACAGGAAGTGGAGGCACTACTGGACTTCCTTAGTGAGGGCTGTGGTGTTGATGGACCAGTTCAGATTGTCTGCCATGTGCACTCCCTGAAACCTGGTGCTGCTGTCTCGTTTGACAGTGGCCCCATTGATGGTGAGCAGGGCCTGGACATGACGGCCTTTTCTGAAATCAACAACCATCTGATTGATTTCATTTGTTGTTTGTTCATTCAGGAACTCCTGCTGAAAAGTGTCAACGTAAACTCAAGTCTAACCTGCAGAAGAAGTTCCAGTGTCTGTTTGAGGGGATCGCTAAAGCAGGAAACCCAACCCTTCTGAATCAGATCTACACACCGCTCTACATCACAGAGGGAGGGACTGCAGAGGTCAATGATGAACATGAGGTCAGACAGATTGAAACAGCATCCAGGAAACCAGACAGACCAGAAACAACAATCAGACATGAAGACTTCTTTAAAGCCTCACCTGGAAGAGATGAACCAATCAGAACAGTGATGACAAAGGGAGTGGCTGGCATTGGGAAAACAGTCTTAACACAGAAGTTCACTCTGGACTGGGCTGAAGACAAAGCCAACCAGGACATACACTTCACATTTCCATTCACTTTCAGAGAGCTGAATGTGCTGAAAGGGAAAAAGTACAGCTTGGTGGAACTTGTTCATCACTTCTTTACTGAAACCAAAGAAGCAGGAATCTGCAGGTTTGAAGAGTTCCAGGTTGTGTTCATCTTTGACGGTCTGGATGAGTGTCGGCTTCCTCTGGACTTCCACAACAGTGAGATCCTGACTGATGTTACAGAGTCCACCTCAGTGGATGTGCTGCTGACAAACCTCATCAGGGGGAAACTGCTTCCCTCTGCCCGCCTCTGGATAACCACACGACCTGCAGCAGCCAATCAGATCCCTCCTGAGTGTGTCGGCATGGTGACAGAGGTCAGAGGGTTCACTGACCCACAGAAGGAGGAATACTTCAGGAAGAGATTCAGCAATGAGGAGCAGACCAGCACCATCATCTCCCACATCAAGACATCACGAAGCCTCCACATCATGTGCCACATCCCAGTCTTCTGCTGGATCACTGCTACAGTTCTGGAGATTGTGTTGAAAAGAAGAGAGGGAAGAGAGCTGCCCAAGACCCTGACTGAGATGTACATCCACTTCCTGGTGGTTCAGGCCAAACTGAAGAACATCAAGTATGATGGAGGAGCTGAGACAGATCCACACTGGAGTCCAGAGAGCAAGAAGATGATTGAGTCTCTGGGAAAACTGGCTTTTGAGCAGCTGCAGAAAGGCAACCTGATCTTCTATGAATCAGACCTGACAGAGTGTGGCATCGATATCAGAGCAGCCTCAGTGTACTCAGGAGTGTTCACACAGATCTTTATAGAGGAGAGAGGGCTGTACCAGGACAAGGTATTCTGCTTCGTCCATCTGAGTGTTCAAGAGTTTATGGCTGCTCTTCATGTCCATCTGACATTCATCAAGTCTGGAGTCAATCTGCTGACAGAAGAACAAACAACATCCCAGATACGTTTCTACCAGAGTGCTGTGGACGAGGCCCTAAAGAGTCCAAATGGACACCTGGACTTGTTCCTCCGCTTCCTCCTGGGTCTTTCACTGAAGACCAATCAGATGCTCCTACGAGGTCTGCTGACACAGACAGGAAGTAGCTCACAGACCGATCAGGAAACAGTCGAGTACATCAAGAAGAAGGTCAGTGAGAATGTGTCTGCAGAGAGAAACATCAATCTGTTCCACTGTCTGAATGAACTGAATGATCGTTCTCTAGTGGAGGAGATCCAACGGTACCTGAGATCAGGAAGTCTCTCTGCAGTTAAACTGTCTCCTGCTCAGTGGTCAGCTCTGGGCTTCATCTTAATGTCATCAGAAAAAGATCTGGACGTGTTTGACCTGAAGAAATACTCTGCTACAGAGGAGGCTCTTCTGAGGCTGTTGCCAGTGTTCAAAGCTTCAAGTAAAGCTCTGTAAGTGGATGAAACACTGGATATTTGAACAATATCAAATATGTTGAATAAAATATTTTGTGTTCATTACTAATCCTTTCTTCAGGCTGAGTGGCTGTCACCTCTCAGAGAGAAGCTGTGCAGCTCTGTCCTCAGTTCTCAGCACCCAGTCCTCTAGTCTGAGAGATCTGGACCTGAGTAACAACAACCTGCAGGATTCAGGAGTGAAGCAGCTTTCTGCTGGACTGGAGAGTCCAAACTGTGGACTGAAGACTCTCAGGTCAGGATAGAGCAGCTATAATTTTGTTCTACTGAAAAATGACAATAAAGTTGGTCCTGACTTTTTATACAGTTGCTGTTTTACATTCAAATTAAAGACAAATATTTTGTACAACATCTGTAGGATTCTGATATTTATATAATTAAACCATTGTGTTATCAAACTTTTTGTGTTTCCAGTCTGTCAGGATGTCTGATCACAGAGGAAAGCTGTGCTTCTCTGGCCTCAGCTCTGAGCTGCAACCCCTCCCATCTGAGAGAGCTGGACCTGAGTGACAACAACCTGCAGGATTCAGGAGTGAAGCAGCTTTCTGCTGGACTGGAGAGTCCACACTGTGGACTGGAAACTCTCAGGTCAGACTAGAGCATCTATAGTTTTGTTGTTCTGAACAATGACAATAAATCTGATTCTGAGAACCTTTCTTTATACTTAAAAAAACATTACATGTTTTGACAGAGAATCACAAACAACAAACATCACAGTAGAAAAAGAAAACATCATGGCCATATGTCTGGATTTTGGACGGGGGTTTCTACACAGTACTACTTCATTTGTAGAACATATATCATAAGGAAGACAAATTACATATTTAAACACCCTTTTAATCAGAGTTCATGTGACAATCCCCAACCACCTTCCTTACTCCAACAGAAACATCGTCCATTTCGTCCATGTTGCGTTATACAAGTCTTTTCTCAGTCTAAGTAAAAAGGTCAATGTTTCCATCTCATGGATCTCTTTTACAGTTTCTAGCCAACTGTTGACTGTAGATGAGTCTAACTATTTACGACTGATTGCTTCGTTTGCTGCCGTGGTCAGTATTTTAGAAAGATATCTATCATTCCCTGTTATTCCTTCTGGTAGATCACCGAGATAAAGAGTCGTACATGTCAGTGGGATCTGGTGTCCAAGAATACACTGCATGGTTCTCTGGGTTATTTTGTCCTTCAGTTCCTTCTCCCATCGCTCCTTGATATATGCTGTGGTACTTCCTCTACCCTCAGTAATACCCTGGTAAAGCATTGAAATAGCTGCTTTAGAAGTACCAGCATATGCAAGTATTGTATTGTATTGTTTCATTAGGTTCTGTAGATACCTAATTTTTACACATTTCTTTCAGTAAATATTGTCGCAACTTTAAATACCTGAAAAAGTCACAATTTTCCAAATTGTGTTTTTCTCTTATTGTTTGGAAGCTTTGTAATTTGTTCTTATCCATTATATTACAGTAAGCAGTGATACCTTTATTCATCCAGTACTTAAATCTAGAATCCATACCATTTGGTTTAAAATCAGTATCATGTTTAGCCCATCTAAAAAATGTAATTGAGTCCACAGGTTTAATTTTTTCAAGACATCAAACCAGGTGTGTAATGTAAATGAGATGAGAAGGTTTAAGTGTTCCTGATAAGTTATTATTAATTTGTGATCTTTGCGTGTCCCAATGACCCCAGGAGCTCAGTTGTCGGGGGCTTTATGCCCCTGGTAGGGTCTCCCATGGCAAACAGGTCCGGGGGAAGGGGCCAGACAAAAGGTAGCTCAGAAAACCCCGATGATGAGCAACATAGTTGCTTTTTCGTGTCCCTTGCCCGGACGCGGGTCACCGGGGCCCCCCCCGGAGCCAGGCCTGGGGGTGGGGCTCGGAGGCGAGCGCTTGGTGGCCGGGCCTTCGCCCATGGGACCCGGCCGGCCTCTCCCACAGACCCACCACCAGTGAGAGGGGCCAAAGGGGTCGGGTGCAGTGTGAGCTGGGCGGCAGCCGAAGGCGGGGACCTTGGCGGTAGGCCTGGTTTACACCAGCAGAGTAAATATCTCAGCTGGGCAGCAAAGTAGTATTCCTTCAGTCTTGGTAGACCCATCCCCCCTCTGTCCTTTGGTAGCTGGAGAGTTTCAAACCTAATTCTAGGTTTTTTACCTGCCCAAATAAACCTTGATATTGTTATGTTCCAGGTCTCAAACTGGGTTTGAGGGACCCCTACTGGTAGAGAATGAAATAAATAGAGGAGCCTAGGAAGCACATTAATTTTGATTATTTCAATTCTCGAGTTAAAATCTAGCGGCAGAGTGGCCCATCTTCCAATGTCTTTTTGTATCTCTTGTTTTATTTTGTCATAGTTTTGTTCATATAGTTTAGATAGTCCTTTAGTGATGGAGACCCTCAGATATTTTATTTTCGGTTCCTATTACGATGATATGAATCGTGAATCTCTTTGATGGAGTGTAGTTAAGTGGTAGTATCTGTGTTTTTGAAATATTAATTTTATATCCTGAGAGGTGCCTGTATGTTTCTAAAAGTTTCATCAGTTCAGGGAGTGATTTGTTCGGTTGTTATAAGAAGGCTATGACGTCACCCGCAAAAAGTCCTATTTTATGTTCTGCTCCGTTCTCCATTACGCCGTCTAGTTCTACATTCTGACGAACTGCTTGCACCAACGCTTCTACGAAAAGAGTGAACAAAGTGAGTGATAGGCAACAACCCTGTCTAGTAGACCTCTGCAAGTTCATTTTATCAGACTTCCATTTATTTTAATTTTCTTTATGCATTGTACTGATTTACTGTTAAACACTTGATACAAAAATCTCGAATTGACAAAATCGAATGCTTTCTCCGCGTCAATGCTTACTAATATAAAGCTTTGTTTTTTCTGTTGTACTTCGTCTACGTTTGCCGTCCGCTTATAAATCCTATATTTTTTATCCACGTTTAGCAATGAGATTGGTCTGTAATTCCCACAGTGCTCTTTGTCTCTTCCTCGTTTGTGGATGATTGTAATAATCGCTCCAAGACTAAAAATAAATATTCACAACTAACACAATCAAAAGCTTTTTCAGCATCTGGACTTGCTAACACAACACTCGTTTTTGTATTTTTAATGTTCTGTATTATATGAAGAGAGCACCTAATATTGTCCTGTGTTTGCCTTCCCTGGGCAAGTCTGCATTGTGTTAAACATTGTGTTATCAACCATTTTATATTTCCAGTCTGTCAGGATGTCTGATCACAGAGGAAGGCTGTGCTTCTCTGGCCTCAGCTCTGAGCTGCAACCCCTCCCATCTGAGAGAGCTGGACCTAAGCTACAATCATCCAGGAGCCTCAGGAGAGAAGTTACTGTCTGCTGGACTGGAGGATCCACACTGGAGACTGGACACTCTCTGGTAGGTGTAGAGTATGTTCAGTATGTTATGAGTGATGTAATCTAAACCAATCAGAGATCACTTTGGGGGAGGCAGACTGTAGCCACATGACTTACTTAGCCCCATAACAGTATATATCATCAGTAATAATCACACATCAATCATAATTTTATGAACAAGCAGTTATTGATAAAAATGTATTTACAAAACTTTTTCTTTTTGCCACTTCTTAGCCATGTTGACTTTCAATGTGGTTTGAATGAAGGTTGTCTCAGTCCCAGTCTATGTTGACTAGCAGTGATAGTATTCTGCTCTCTACTTATCATACTAAAAGGAACACATGCATCCCCCCAGAGCACTTACAGGTTCACATTCAGGACCATTGGCAAGGTGCTACTTCATCAAACCCTCAGAAAAATAGCTCAGGATCATTTAGAAGTTAAAAAACTGAAAATCACATTTAAAACTTGAATCATGAATCATCTAACACTTTAAATTTCTACTATAATTTGTTTCAATTAGTGAACGTGTGAGAAGTGTCCTTATGTAATGTGTAAGGAGCACAGGCTAGTTTGACTACCACAACATAGACATAACAAGCTCTAATATTATGTGGAATAAAATACCAGATGGAGTTTGGTGCTTAATCCACTTTATTTTGAAAGTATTGTTTAAGTCAATAAAATGTAATAATTCAAATCCTTCTTTTTTAGGTGATGGTGTCATCTCTTTAAAAATATAAATATCTTGTATGTTGCTGTTTAAAACCTGAAATGATATTAACTCTTCAACTCTCAAGCTAATTATTCCTTGTTTCATCGTTGTTGACATTTCTTTCTTATCGATACATTCAAGTAAAACTCAGTTAAACCATCAATCTCAGGTATGAACACACAGGTGGACACTCTCAGGTCACATTTAAGGGTTCATTTTAACAGTAAATGTAGTTTTAGTCATAATTGAGTCATGTACATTGTTTTAGTTTTAGTGGACTAAATATCATTAGATGATAGATTATAGTCTATATAATATAATAAAGTTTAAAGGATAATGCTTTTTTAAAGATAGTCTTGAATGAGTGAAGTCATTATTCCTACTAGATGAAATGAATGTTATATTTATCTGTTATTGAATGGTAGGAAGGTTTGAATGGTTCATACACACAGACATATCTTTATTTACCTGGCTTGGCCATAAAAGAGCATCTCAATAACAATAATCAGCTGCTAATGTTGCTTCAAGTTTGAAGTGGAGACAGATGACAGAATAAAGTCCAGTGTGTCTCTCTGTTATATTTAGTTTTCTGATTCATCATCTAGTTAAAAATCTGTTAATTATCCGTCTGATCAACAAAAGAAACAGAAACAACTTTCTTCATTTATCAGACACATTTTTCTTTTCATGTTATTTCCTCCATTAACTGTTATTATGGATGGATATTATATGTTGTTATGGATCAAATGAACATAAGGAAGAGTTTGTCTGTCACATTTTAAACATATTTATATTTGACATAATGTGTCATCATTTCCATGTGAGCGTCTGGTTTGATATGAGTTTACTTAGTTTATTGAGTTACATCATATCAATTATTCCTCAAACATTCAACCTAATAAAACAAATCATTATTTAAAAACACTCTGGTCATATTCAGAGTTATTAAATAATTAATTCACAATCAGAATATCAATAAATAGCCTTCAGATACAAATAATGAATAAATAACATTCTGCCAGTAGTAATGTTTCATATGTTTCTGAGCAGCACACAGTAGATACACAGCAGGAGTGTTTGTTAAATACATATAATATAATATAATATAATATAACATAATATAATATAATATAATATAATATAATATAATATAACATAATATAATATAATATAATATAATATAATATAAACGTTCATGATATCCTGATGTCCCTGAACTCATCAGAGTCCATCTGTTATTTTATTATTGATGTATTTACTGTTTATTATAAAGAAGTTCACTTGTATCATGAACTTTATTTAGAACTTTCTAACTTGTGGTTGTTTCTTCTTATTGTGTCTTTCAACTATTATTATTATTATATATTCAAACCAAATGAATGAACACATGGAATAATTACAGTCAAATGTTTTGCTGTCTTATAGCTGCATTTATTCTCTGATCACTTCAAAAATGCTCCTTTTGTCTCCTTTTGATATTGAAGTGATGACTGGCTCTATCCTCAGGACAACATGCAGAGATCAATATTTAATCTAGTGATTTATCATGTGGGAGGACATATTTGTTCATCACATCTTCTTCTTCAGGTCTTTTCCTCTCAGACTTCAGTGAAAGAATCCAGCAGACAGTTGAGACAGATGAGTTTCAGCCTGTTTCTGTGTCACTCTGACAAACTGAGGAACACTGCTTCATGTTGAACAGCAGTTAGGACTCATGTTGGATAGAAAATCATTCTGACTGTGTTTCTTCCTCCAGGGTGGACCATGGTGGAGAGCACAGGTTAAAACCTGGTCTGAAGAAGTGTAAGTGTGGATTGAATTTGATTCATGACAACTAAACAGCACATGGTCAGTTTCTCTTTAAATACAAAGTTGGTCTTTGTGGTATTTATTCATTAAAACATTACTGACAAAATGTGTCATCATGAAACTTTATAGAAATGAACAACAGATCAGAAGTTAAACAGAGAATAAATCCATCAGGTGTGTCAGATGATAAACTGCTGCTGTGTTGTTTCTTCTTCTCTTCATCAGATTTCTGTGAACTCACACTGGACACAAACACAGTACACAGGAACCTCAAACTGTCTGATAACAACAGGAAGGTGACACGTGTGGAGGAGGATCAGTCATATCCTGATCATCCAGACAGATTTGACTACTGGGCGCAGCTGCTGTGTAGTAATGGTCTGACTGGTCGCTGTTACTGGGAGGTCGAGAGGAGAGGAAGAGTTTATATATCAGTGAGTTACAGAGGAATCAACAGGAAAGGAACCAGTGAAGACTGCAAGTTTGGAGGGAACGATCAGTCCTGGAGACTGTACTGCTCTGATGATGGTCGTTACTATGTCTGTCACAATAAGATAGAAACACCCATCTCCTCCTCCTCCTCCTCCTCCTCCTCTGTCTCTAACAGAGTAGCAGTGTATGTGGACTGTCCTGCTGGCACTCTGTCCTTCTACAGAGTCTCCTCTGACACACTGATCCACCTCCACACCTTCAACACCACATTCACTGAACCTCTGTATGCTGGGTTTGGGTGTGGGTCTGATTCCTCAATGTCTCTGTGTCCTCTGTCTGAGTGAGAGTCTCTTCCTGTGTGTGAAGATGTAAATAAATAACTTTGAGAAGTTTGAGTAACATTATTTTCATTGCTGGTTAAAATTCAAGCAGAAGCAAACACAACGAGCTTCTGTAACATTGATCTGATTATTAAAATAAAAACCAGTTTGAACTTGAAGCTTTTGGTTTCCTGTTTGTTTTTGACACCAGCAGGACTCTGTACATCTCAGCTCTCTGTTTTTACTTTATTGAACAACAGCAGAATATACAAACATACAGGTAAACATTAATATCAGTTCAATATGTAATAATATGAGGAAATGAACAACATGAGAGGAAATATTAAAGTAATTACATTAAAATAAATAGATGAATAAAATAAATAATCAGCATTCAGATATATTTAGTCAGTATAGCCGATAATATATTAAAAATGTGTTTATTTGGATAAACCCCTTGAGATGCATCATCTCGTTTTCGAGGGGGTCCAGACATATAAACAGACATTGATTCAACATACAAGCAAATAAATAAATAAAGAAGAGACAGAAGAGAGAAAAAAGGACAGACCACAGTAACATCATGACGACATCAGAACAAAACAACCATTAAAATAAAAAAAGGCCACAGTGAAAAAAACTGAAACTGAGACAACAGATAATGAAAACAATCACTTCACCAAATCAGAAAGTTCATGCAGCTTCAATGAAAACCAGAGCAGAAGACAGAGCACGCTTAAAGATAACAACTGAAGGATCTGATATTAGCCGGTAGGTTATTCCAATCTGCTGAAAGATTTATTAACATTGGGAACAGAAAGATAGAGATGGGCAGAATGTCTGATATGGTAAATTGATGGTATAAGAAACTGCTGTAGATAAGGTGGATAATTAAGGTCAATACATTTGTATATAAGCTGCAACCAGTGCATATGTCTTCTCTCACTCAATGAACTGGGCGTAACCTCCATGATGTCTTGCTGCGGAGTTCAGTCTGAATTTATCTATAAAACCAACAAAAATACTAAATGTACATTTTAACAAACCTGATGCTGCTTTTAAAACTTTGGAAATGTAGTTGGTTACAATTACAAGTTACCCTCAAACTAACTAATTACATTTGATTACATTTTGATTACTTTACTTAATTTTGAATGAATGCTCTCGACTGTTCACCATTTTCACATTTTAAGACCTGATAGATACCTTTTAGCAGTACTGTTTCGACTACTGCCAACCTGCAAAAACTAATTCAAGGGAAGAAGACAGAAGAGAGAAAAAAAAGGAACAATTCCAATTAATATTGATCAAATCATTAATAAATAGATCAGGGTTCAATTTCTTATATTGTTTGATGTTAATCAATTTAGGGGGTAATTTAGCTAATTTAATTTTCCAAAGGTTCTCAACCTGGGCTCTGGGCCCCAACAGGACCGCGAGGTGATCAACAGGAGAAATCAATGAGATCAAAGTGGATTATTGATCTGCTATCAGTAAACAGGATGTTACTGTCTAAATATCAAATCACTTTCTAACAAACACTGCTAGTTAAAACTTTATTTAACTCTTAATCTGTCTTGAAGTGAGTGCTCATGGGAAATGTAGTCCACTGATTAATGGCTGTGTTCAGTTTAATGTGAAGTCAGTTAATCAATCATCAATCTATCAATCTTTATTGATAAAGCTCCAGATCACAATGAAGTCATCTGAAGGCTCTTTACTCTCAGAGCTGGGGGTTTCCAGGTAGGAGGTTCAACAAACTCTGAGTCTAACCCTGAACTCTGAGTTGACTTACTCTGAGATGGAAACTCTGAGTATCCGGTTCCAGAACAGCTGATCTGAATCAGTTCAATCAACTCTGAGTATGTTCACCTTGATCATCAATGAACTACATGTGATGTGTGATTTCTCTGACACTGACTGGTTAGACTGGTTTTCACGTCACTCTGATGTTGTTTAGACTTGGTGGTTCAGAGATGGGGTAGGAAGGAAATACATTGTGGGTCATCGTGTAGTTTAGTTTTAGTGCTTAATATCTGGTCCTTTAGTGCGTAGTGCGTAGTATAGAAGTATATGGTTTCGATCACAGGACTCTGAAGTTATAAGGGTGTGACGACTTCCTCAGATCATACACAGAAACAGTAAAAGGCCTCATAGAAGAGTTCAGGCTCTTCAGATGATAAATGATCAAATACCACCATCTAGTGGACAGATAGCAGAACTACATGTGATGTGTGATTTCTCTGACACTGACTGGTTAGACTGGTTTTCACGTCACTCTGATGTTGTTTAGACTTGGACTGTGAAGTTATGAGGATGTGACAGCGTCCTCAGATCAAATGCTCACAGACAGCAGGACTGACGAGGGAGAATGAGCAGCTTCTTCTCTCCCAGTGTTTCCTCTACACATGAAGGTGGAAAGTGTCTGTAAGTTGACCTGAAGTGAGTTCAGCAGGTGAGAATCCTACCAGAGAAATCTGTAAATGTCTGATGAACACTGTTGTGTCAACTGAGAAGGAAAAGAAAAAGGAAAAAAGAACCCTATCCCTCCAAACCTGCAGAGGGCGACCCCAGAGCCAAAATACCAAAATAATCAGGAACAGGAAGTGGACCACATTCACCTGCACACCCAGGAGGTTTGAAATGTTTGTCTGCACTTTCAGTCAGGCCCTCTCACCTCACACACGACCGCAACTGTTGGTCGACCGAAGGACCCAACTGGTAGCAACTGGTAGCAACTGGTAGCAACTGGTAGGGGAAATCAAATCTTAATTGTGGATATTTTGTGAAATTTGTAGGCAAAGTAAATTAAGTTGAATTGGTTGTATCATGATTTAAGTGATTTACTTTATTGCCTATATATATTATTTATGGAGTAGTTAAATGATTGAAAAATGTACTGTAATACTTTCAGTTAATGTAACAAATGAGACTTAAGTTAATTTGAATTATTACTTACATTTGTACATTTACATTTATTTAGAAATCTTTTGAAGAAAATGTTTATTTATTTTTTGAAACTAATTCACATTTTCTGTTATCGTAGATTATCAACCGACTCCACCCTACCCTAGGGAGGAAGGTAGGAAGGAAGGTAGGAAGGAAAGGCCCATCAGTGTCTTGAAGAAACTCAATTATTTATTTTCCAATGAAAGTTTTCACATGTTATGAACCAGATGTTTAAAATTCCTCATACCTCCAAAAACAAAAGAAATCCTTTTTAAAATAATAAATGGTGTTTATCCATCCAGTGACTGGTTAAGAAATTGTGTTTCATGATGAAACTACTGATCATTTATTTTTCCATTGTTTGTATTCTGATGTCTACTTTATTCACAAGTTCAAACATATGAAGGTTTAATGTTTCTCTCTTATATTAAAGCTCTGAAACTCATTAAAAATCAAACTGCAGTGCAACTATTTAGCATAATAGAAGAATATGATTTAAAGAATAAACCCAAGCCCTTTTCATTTATTCACTTTTAACTTCATTTTATTTAATTGTCATTTATAATTTATTTTTTATTTGTCTTTTCTGTATTTCAGCTGTTCCTTTATAACAACTTAATAATCTTGGTGTCATGATGTTTGTATGAATAAAAACTGTTGAATAAAAAAACTCCAGAGACTTCCTGTTTAAATAAAGATTTAAAAAAACATAAACCCCTCCCACTGTCAGTCTCATGTTTGTTCTTCTTTTGTTCGGTTTCCTGTTTGAAGCTGTTGATTCATTTCTGTTAATGTTTGACTCTTGTTCCAGATTGTTGGTTCCAGAGTTCAGAGCTGCTGTTCTGTGATCAGATTCCCTTAAAGAAGACTTCAGGTTAAAGATGAATACAGAGAGTTGACACCTTAAAAAGCTCCTGCTGTCACTTCCATGTTTGTTCTTCTTCTGGTTGGTTTCCTGCTTGAAGCTGCTCATTCATTTCATCTTCACTCATCAGCTAAAGGTAACGTCCTCCATCCTCCCTCCTTTCCTTCCCTCCTTTCCTTCCTTCTTCCTTCCCCCCTTTACTTCCTTCTTCCTTCCCTCCTTCCCTCCTTCCTCCCTCCTTTCCTTGCTTGAAGCTGCTGATTCATTTCACCTTCACTCATCAGCTTGATTCAGATGATTTTCAGCATCTAAAGGTAACGTCCTCCATCCTCCCTCCTTTCCTTCCCTCCTTTCCTTCCTCCTTCCTTCTTCCTACTTCCTTTCCTTCCCTCCTTTCCTTCCTTCTACCTTCCCTCCTTACTGCCTCCTTCCTCCCTCCTTCCCTCCTTTCCTTCCTCCCTCCTTCACTCATGAGCTTGATTCAGATGATTTTCAGCATCTAAAGGTAACGTCCTCCATCCTCCCTCCTTTCCCTCCTTCCTTCCTCCCTCCTTTCCTTGCTTGAAGCTGCTGATTCATTTCACCTTCACTCATCAGCTTGATTCAGATGATTTTCAGCATCTAAAGGTAACGTCCTCCATCCTCCCTCCTTTCCTTCCCTCCTTTCCTTCCCTCCTTCCTGCATCTAAAGGTAAGGTAAGCAACAGTTTCATCATGTTTGTGTCAGCAGCTGTTAAAATGATCTGATAACAGTACAGATGGAAGTTATACTGATGACTTATGTTCATTTGTTGATGCATTGATGGAATGAACTAAACTACAGAAGAAATAAGAAAAGCTGAAATCAAACATCTTTATTTCACATGTCAAAGTTTGATGTGAAATAAAGTCATGTTCTGTTTCTATAAATCGTGTCTCAGTGAGTCTGAGAAGTTTCTGCTCTTTATATTTCTGATGGAGACGATGTTCTACACATGCAATGATCCCTTCACTAAACTGAAGACATACTGCAAAGTGTTGGAGTTGCTGCTGTGTTGTAGTAGGAAGGAAGGAAGGAAGGAAGGAAGGAAGGAAGGAGTGAAGGAAGGAAGGAAGGAAGTGTTGTAGTTGTGTTTCTCATGATAAACTGATTAGTGTTAGCGCTCCATCATGTGTGATCATGTAAGGAGAGAAGGAAAGGAGGAAGGAAGTAAGGATTGAAGAATGGAAGGAGGGAGGTAAGGAAGGAAGGTAGGTGGGAGGGAGGGAGGAAAGAAGGAAGGAGGGAGTGTAGGAAGGAAGGAAGGAGAGAAGGAAGGAGAGAAGAAAGGAGGGAGGGAGGTAAGGAAGGTAGGTGGAAGGGAGGAGGGAAGGAAGGAAGGAAGCTCTCCATCATGTGTGAGACACACACACACAGACAGAGCTTCCTCCCTCCTTTCCTTCCTTCCTCCCTCCCTCCCTCCCTCCATCTTTGGTTTCAGTGATGGAATTCAAACCTTCACTGTTCATGTGTTAATGTTAATATCTCAGATGGTGACATTATTATAATTATGATATATGTGTTAAAGATGTATTTTTGGGTATTTGTGGCCTTTATTTAATAGTACATGTCGTACATAGAGCCTGACAGGAAACAGGGAGAGAGGGGAATGACCTGCATCAAAGGTCCCTTGCTTGGACGCACTGTAACCATTCACCTACCAAGGCTCTCCAACTGAGACTGTTTGGTTATTGGTCCCTGACCTCAGGGTGCTGCTCAATTATTATTCATTCATCTAATCATTTGATTGATTTCTGATCATTATCTTCAGTGATTATTACTTATTGCTGATAATCAAAGCTACACACATGAATATGAAGATGAAGTGTGAGCTTTCAACACAACACTGACTGTTCTGTACAGACTGATGTGATTATGTTCTGACACATTTGACATGAAATCAACTCAAAGTGTTTGTTTTTCTAAAAGCTTTTCTTGTCCTTGTTAGAGAAGTTAGGTGACAGTATGGAGTCTCCTCCTTCATCACATTTGAATCAGCAGTGTCACTCAGTCAGTGAGGGACATTCACTGTCCACAGTCCAGCACAATGCAGCCTGCTTACTGATGAACTGTAATAAAAAGTCATAAATATGTTACAGTCAGAGATCTCTGACAATGTTTTAGTCTCAGAAATAGTGAAATCATCTTTTCATTGATGATATTCAGTTATTGAAGCAGCTGAGAGCTGCAGCAGCAGCAACATGTTTCTACTGTAGCTCTGCATTTACTGTTTAGTTTCACACATTTTACATCAACATCATGTTTACACATGTTTAATATCAAGGTTCAAAGTTCTGATCATTCAACCATATAACCTTCTGAAATAACATCCTTATTGTCCAACACTGACTACAGGCCACAAACATGATATGATTATAGAAACTCTGTTTAATGTGTTTATGGCTCAGTTTAGACTCACAGCTCACAGTTAAGTGGGAAAAGTTCAGTGACTTATTTTATGGCTTTACATCCACCTGACCTGTGATCAATAACCTCAGTGCAGAACAAAAACCTTCATTCAAAACATCATCATCCATTATATTTCCTTCATGTTTGACACGTTTAATTATTGTTATTATTTATTGAAAATCAATTAAAAGCAACAAAACTCTTCAGTGTCTGACAATCCTGATAAGTTTTTATTACATCAGAGTCTTTATGTGTATTCAGTAAATGATTGTGAGTGTAACATGTAGAGTCAGGACTGGTTGTTTAGCAGCTGGAAGACACCAAAGAGGAGGAAATATTTAATATTAATGTCAGACGTCCAGTCTGCTGTTAAAGTCAGTCACTGATGTCCAATGTAAAGCTGCTCACTGCTCCCTGTAGTAAACAGCTGATCCTGAGACTAAAGGCTCACTGTCCCATCATTCACTGAACCTGCTGATACTTAATAAACTAGCTGGCAGCTCATTTGTTCACCTCATCATGTTAGAATCATGTTTGAGTATCAGGTTACTTGTTCCATGGAAACATCATCATATTCTCCACATAGATAATAATCAGAACCAGGATATGGATGATATGTGTCCTCAACTCCATAAAAGAGCCTGATGATAAACAAACATCTACATCCTGAAAATAAAGAGAAATCATTTATTTACTGAGCCAATCAAATCAAAGCATTTGATGATGTCAGCATTTAACACATCCTGCAGAAATGTTTGTATCATAGTTTTATAAAAAGTTTCAGCCTTATTTTAATAACATAGTGTGAAGTGTTGATGTGAAAACTGTGAAAGACATTTGTTCAGTGTGTGTTCAGTTCTTTGGGGTTCTGTTTCCATCAGACAGACAACAGTGACATTAGTTTGTGGACAGATGAACATGAGTTTCCAGTGAAATCTGTCAGATTGGTTCATGTCCTCAAGGCTCAAAGTTCTGATCATATAACATCCTTATTGTCCAACACTGACTAAAGGCCAGAAACATGATATAAATATAACTGATAACTTTGATCTACAGTAATATTTAGTTTTATAGCATCAGAGTCTTTATGTGTATTCAGTAAATGATTGTTTGAAGCCGTCATATCTCTGAGTGTAACATGTAGAGTCAGGACTGCTTTCTTTTATGGAGCCCCAGATGCTTGTTCAGCGTCCTGGTCTGAACACATGTTCAGTCTCATATTTAGTGACAGTCATAGCGCCACCTACTGGCAACAGGAAGTCACTTGCTTCATTCTTTCACTAATTACTCCCATAATCTTAAGTATTTACACCTGAAATTGACTCAGCTGAGACATAAGACCTTGGTGATGCTACATTCTGTGTGTCATGACCCATCTTCAAATACTGTTGCCATGACAACACATTCAACGCCATGAAAATACGATTACAGTTTTCAGGAGCAAAGGATGAGTCCACAGTAACAAAAGTCAACACACACGTCTGGAGTGGGTTCATTTAACATCCTATATACTTCAATGGGATGGGCGTGGCTAAACGGCTCAATAGCACCCCCTTGAATATTGCAAAATTGAACCTCAGCCTTCCTGATTGACATAGAAGAATGAAATTTGGTAGGTTTATGTATCATCTCCAGACGCACAAAAACGCCATTTGGAGCCATACCCTAAGTCCAACAGGAAGTCGGCCATCTTGGGAAAAATGCTCAATTTTGGTGCCTTTTTTGCTCATTTCCTGGCCTCATATTTGAGCGAACTACTCCTAGAGATTTCATCCCATCCACTTCAAATTCACACAGAATCATCTTGAGACATTGGAGATGAAATATTATTAAAAGCTTTTTTGCCCGTCATTCCTGGTTGCCGTGGTGACGCGGCGAATTTCGATGCTTCGCCATGAAATTTCAAACCCTCATTACTTGACTCCACATGGTCTGAGCTTTTCCAAATTTAATATGTTTGTTCAGCGTCCCGGTCTGAACACATGTTCAGTCTTATATTTAGTGACAGTCATAGCGCCACATACTGGCAACAGGAAGTCACTTGCTTCATTCTTTCACTAATTACTCCCATAATCTTAAGTATTTACACCTGAAATTGACTAAGCTGAGACATAAGACCTTGGTGATGCTACATTCTCCGACTGAGCCGCATCCCGACATGCGTGGGGGCACGAGGGCCCGTTCATCGCTGCTTGCAGCTTTAATTGTCATTATTTCTTTGCTTACGTATTCAGACCATTATAACTAATTATATATATTCTGTTGTTGTTTAATATCCTTCAAATAACCACAACTTCAAGAAGTCATAATTGGCTGATTATTCATTTTGGATAAGTATGATGTACCAGCTGTCTTTACTCCTGTGGGACTTTATTAAAGATTGTTGACCTAACTCCTGGATTTCTGCAGAGGTGTTCACACCAAAAGTGTCTGACGTGAATTGAGCAGCAAGTCTACGTAGAAAATCAATATAAATGGCACGATAACATGCAATTTCATATCAGGTGTTGCAAATGAAGTTGGAAAAATTGAACTTTTCAGGCGACATTGAGCAGCGACATCCCATCAGCGGCGAGTCAGATGCTTTTGGTGTGAACACAGTTTAAAGTCGGACTCTTACACGCCAGTATTAAATCAGATATATTACACAGTGACCACTTTAACGGCGGGAAAACACAGAAGAGCAGCGAAAACCGGAGATGAGGGTTGAAGTTTCCCTCTATAATAAGGCTTTATTAATACAATAGAACAATAGAAGCATATTTTGACAGTCTGGTTGCTTTGGACTGTATGAACACTGACTGTAGACCATCAGTGTAAATATATAAATACACTGTTTGCTGAAGTGAACACAGCGAGCTGGAAGATGTAAAGATGTGGAGGGAAAAGATTCGATCTGCATCACAGAGACGTAGCAGGTCATCAGAAACATAGAGGGACTAAATATATCTTTAGAAATGTTTTTAAAATAGAGAACATCAGATATATTTATATACTGATCATTTATTAACTGTTTATGTACCAAACAGGAAGTTTAACCCTTTGAAAGGAGATCAATTATTAAAAACGTTTATTAACTGTTTATAAACCAGTTATGAATGCTTCATTAAGAGTTATAGTTGTTAACAAAGACATTAATAAAGACACATTTCCTTCAATCTGTTTATAACTACATTACAATGTGTTTAATAAATGTTTATATTACCAACATTGAGATTAACAAAGTGTTTTAAAGAGATCAAACTATAATAATTATCATTATTATTAATATGCAGTCAGTTTAAATGGTTTTAAATTCAGTTGAACTTCTGCTTGACACTGAAACAGCTGTCAGATATGATTTACTGAAGATCATTTTATCCCACAGACTTGTTCTCTGCTGTCATCAGATGGTGAATATTGAAGGTGAGAGTGACAGCAGACGTTCAGAAGCACAGAGACACAGAGGCTTAACGTCTGCAGATGGATGAACAGGTAAGAACGTCACAGCTGTTTGATGCTTTTAGTTTTTGTCGAGCTCTGAGAGAAACAAACCTCTTTTTCTTAATTTTCAGGCTGAATACGGACATTCATACATCACATCTCTGTGGAAATAAAAGTCAATCTTTTCTTCTGTAGTGTTTTCAGCCTCTCCCTCTGCTCATCCACTTGCATATACACAAAACCTTTGTGATGAAAAGTTATTAAAATCTAAAGCCTCAATCGAGCGCTCTGATCGTTGCGCCACAACAAACTGATGATTTGCTGTGAAACAGGAAGTTGCTGTAACTTTAACAGACATGTTCCAACCTGCACCAAATGTCTCACATCCTGAACACATCTATGCTTCAATATTGTCTTTTAATCATAGCGCCACCTACTGGACACAGGAAGTGTTATTTCACCCCTTGTACCAATGTCCCATTAAAGCTCAGGTCTGAAGACGTCTACGTGCTCATGATGTGAGCCCTTCGACTGCACCACGGCCCAACATGCGTGGGGGTGCGAAGGCCTGTTCATCACTACTTGCAGCTTTAATTCATAATTATCTTTAATAATTATTAACTATTGTGAATAACTAAATCAGCTCCTAACTGAGTTGTTGATTTGACAAGCTGCTATCAAAGCCCAACCTTAGTGTTTGAAGTGTTTCCTGGTATAAAATAACAGCGGTGGTGTTTCACAGATGAGAAGTCAACAGTTGGGATTACTGTAAAGTGTCCTGCATTTCATTTATTTTTAAGAAGATCTCTGCTTTCTAAAGTGCTTCTGTTGAACTCAGCACATCCTTCATGTTGATCTGTTGTGTGATGAAGTCAGGTTAATGTCCATTTCCAACAACAGTCGTGTTCTACTCACCGCTCTGAAGGTTCACTGATTAATTCAAGCCACTGTAACGCTGCCGTCAATAAAAGTCGACAAATTCCTACACAGATGTTCAACATCATTTTTGGAAACTTTTAATGGAAGAGTGAGAAGCAGAGTGATGAGATGGGATGTGATGAACTGTATGTTTGTTTAAGGTTTAAAAGGTTTTCTTTGTTTCTGACAGGGAGGAAAAACAGTGGACTCTATCCCTAAAGAGGATCTCTTGAGAACTTTACAGAATTTGGGAGAAGATGACTTTAAAACATTTAAGTGGTACCTGGAGCAGCCTGAGGTCCTGGAAGACCTCCCAACAATCCCAAAGAGTCGACTGGAGAAGTCTGATCGGTGCGACACGGTGGATCTGATGTTCCAGACCTACAGTGAAAACACTCTGCAGGTGACCAAAAAGGTTCTGGGGAAGATGAAAAAGCAATGCTCACACACCATCTCTAAACGTAAGTCATGATTAAACTGATAAGTCTCACATGACAGGGAGATCCAGGCACTGAATGATCTTTTTAAATATAAAAGTGTTTCTGCACAAATATGAAATGTTTTTGTTAAATGTAGTGAAATTAAAGAGCAGCACAGCGAGGCATCATGTGACATACACCAGTCACACAGAAGTTGTCAGGCAGGCTTGAAGTACATGTGATAAATAGGACAGTGGTGTATCCTGAGATGTTTGTGTCGCCTGCAATGAAACACAGTGACCATAAAGGTTCAGGTCTGTAGTTCGTCCGGGTTGGCAGTGTGACCCTGCAATTAATTTAAAAAACTCTTTATCATAAGGTGGCTGTTAATCATATCTCCCTTCTGTTTTACATGTCCCATGTATATGAATGGTCTAGAAGCATACATTCCTCTAAGTCCAGGTGGAGTAACAGATTATTGCATTTAAAGGCTGGGTCTGCAGACACCTGATTGTGTGTTGTATGAAACCTTGTTGGGAAGAAGGCTGTTGATTCCTACCTGAGGGGTTAGTCCTTTCAGATTTGGTGAATCCTCTATTACGTCCAGAGGATGAAAGAGGCTGAAGGATACCGGGAGACCAGAAGGACTTAAGCTTCTGTAGTAAAAGAAGGAAAACTGTTGTGGGATGGTTCTGAGAGATCATGGAGAAGTTGACCTGAATGAGGTTCTAGCAAGCAATTGGAAGATATTACTTGACAAAGGCAGCAATGATTTCACAATCTCCTGACCCTGACTGACACCTCTCTACAGAGGAGACTGGGCTGAAACGTTTGAGGGAAGTCTCATCCAGCTCTTGGTTACAGGTACAGGTTATTAAAGTGCTCAGAGAGGTTCACAGTGGTAAGGTGCCAGAGGTGGATGAGGTTTGTTCTGATATGTTGAAGACTCTGGGCACTGTAATTTTGTCTTAGGTGACACATGGGACAAGATGTTGTGTTCCAATGATTTGGGAGGCACATTGCTCAGGCTATGCCAGAAACCAGTGTGAGAGTAATGGAGAGGAGGCTTAAACCAAACCTTAAATTCAGGAAAATGTTGTAGTGTTAATGGTTGTATGACTGTTAAGTAATTCATCACAGCATGAAAAATGTTTCAATCTACGTTAACATTTTGTTATGAATCAGAAATCTGCGCAATTATCAGGAAACTATTAGAACTTACTGTAACATTACTCTCTTGTGTATTTTGTCTCTTGCATTCTTTCAGATACTGTTGCCATGTGTCAGCATAAAGTCAAATCAAACCTGAAGGAGAAATTTCAACATTTGTTTGAGAAAATCACAAAAGCAGGAAATTCAAAACTTCTCCAAGAGTTCTTCACCGAGATCTTCATACTAACACAAGAAACTGGAGAGGTGAACATGGAACATGAGGTCAGACAGATTGAAACAGCATCCAGGAAAGCAGTCAGACCAGAAACAACAATCAGACATGAAGACATCTTTAAAGTCCCACCTGGAAGAGATAAACCAATCAGAACATTGATGACAAAGGGAGTGGCTGGCATTGGGAAAACAGTCTTAACACAGAAGTTCACTCTGGACTGGGCTGAAGACAAAGCCAACCAGGACATACACTTCACATTTCCATTCACTTTCAGAGAGCTGAATGGGCTGAAAGAGAAAAAGTACAGCTTGGTGGAACTTGTTCATCACTTCTTTACTGAAACCAAAGAAGCAGGAATCTGCAGGTTTGAAGAGTTCCAGGTTGTGTTCATCTTTGATGGTCTGGATGAGTGTCGACTTCCTCTGGACTTCCTCAATACTGAGATCCTGACTGATGTTACAGAGTCCACATCAGTGAATGTGCTGCTGACAAACCTCATCAGGGGGAAACTGCTTCCCTCTGCTCGCCTCTGGATAACTACACGACCTGCAGCAGCCAATCAGATCCCTCCTGAGTGTGTCGGGATGGTGACAGAGGTCAGAGGGTTCACTGACCCACAGAAGGAGGAGTACTTCAGGAAGAGATTCACAGTTGAGGAGCAGGCCAGAACCATCATCTCCCACATCAAGACATCACGAAGCCTCCACATCATGTGCCACATCCCAGTTTTCTGCTGGATGACTGCTACAGTTCTGGAGAATGTGTTGAAAAGCAGAAAGAGAGGAGAGCTACCCAAGACCCTGACTGAGATGTACATCCACTTCCTGGTGGTTCAGGCTAAACTGAAGAACATCAAGTATGATGGAGGAGCTGAGAGAGATCCGCACTGGAGTTCAGAGAGCAGGAAGATGATTGAGTCTCTCGGAAAACTGGCTTTTGAGCAGCTGCAGAAAGGCAACCTGATCTTCTATGAATCGGACCTGACAGAGTGTGGCTTCAATATCAGAGCAGCCTCAGTGTACTCAGGAGTGTTCACAGAGATCTTTAAAGAGGAGAGAGGGCTGTACCAGGACAAGGTGTTCTGCTTTGTCCATCTGAGTGTTCAGGAGTTTCTGGCTGCTCTTCATGTCCATCTGACATTCATCAAGTCTGGAGTCAATCTGCTGGAAGAAAAACAAACAACATCCTGGTGGCCTGAAGTGTTCAGAGGCAAATCAACACGTTTCTACCAGAGAGCTGTGGACGAGGCCTTAAAGAGTCCCAATGGACACCTGGACTTGTTCCTCCGCTTCCTCCTGGGTCTTTCACTGCAGACCAATCAGACTCTCCTACGAGGTCTGCTGACACAGACAGGAAGTAGCTCACAGACCAATCAGAAAACAGTCGAGTACATCAAGAAGAAGATCAGGAAGAGTCTGTCTGCAGAGAGAAGCATCAATCTGTTCCACTGTCTGAATGAACTGAATGATCATTCTTTAGTGGAGGAAATCCAACAGTCCCTGAGATCAGGAAGTCTCTCCACAGATAAACTGTCTCCTGCTCAGTGGTCAGCTCTGGTCTTCATCTTACTGTCATCAGAAAAAGATCTGGATGTGTTTGACCTGAAGAAATACTCTGCTTCAGAGGAGACTCTTCTGAGGCTGCTGCCAGTGGTCAAAGCTTCAAGTAAAGCTCTGTAAGTGGATGAAACACTGGATATTTGAACAATATCAACAGAGGCGGACAGAGTACACAGCTTCCTTACTTGAGTAAAAGTATAGATACACCTTGCTAAATTTTACTCAAGTACAAGTAAAAGTACTACGGGCAGATGTCTACTTAAGTAAAAGTACTGAATTACTTGTTTTTAAAAGTACTTGAGTATCAAGAGTACAAGAGTACATAATCTAAATATTGTATTACTACTGCCACAGTGCTTACATTTATGTATAGAAATGTCCTAGATGGAGTTATTACAAATGTTAATACCTTGGAGAATGTAAAAGGAATTGAAAGTAAATTCAAGTCTCTCTCAGTCTCTCTCTCTCTCTCTCTCTCTCTCTCTCTCTCTCTCTCTCTCTCTCTCTCTCTCTCTCTCTCTCTCTCTCTCTCTCTCTTTCTTTCTTTCTTTCTTTCTTTCTTTCTTTCTTTCTTTCTTTCTCTCTTTCTTCCTTCCTTCCTTTCACCCTTCCTTTCCTCCATGGTTTCGTCTCTCATCTAACCTGACCATGATTGGTGATTGCTGATAGCCTGTCCCAATCAGTGGTGCCTGCACAATCCAATCACGTTTGAGAAGGAAACGACAAATTGAGTTTTTTTTAAGGTTTTTTTTTAGTAGAAGTAACGGGTACTCACGGTTATGGATAGAAATGTAGTGGAGTAAAGAGTACAATATTTGCCTCTCAAATGTACTTGAGTAAAGTCATGAGTACTCCCCAAAAATGATACTCAAGTAAAGTACAGATCCCTCAAAATTGTACTTAAGTACTGTACTCAAGTAATATGTTGAATAAAACATTTTGTGTTTGTTACTAACCCTTTCTCCAGGCTGAGTGGCAGTCACCTCTCAGAGAGAAGCTGTGCAGCTCTGTCCTCAGTTCTCAGCTCCCAGTCCTCTAGTCTGAGAGATCTGGACCTGAGTCACAACAACCTGCAGGATTCAGGAGTGAAGCAGCTTTCTGCTGGACTGGAGAGTCCACACTGTGGACTGGAATCTCTCAGGTCAGAATAGAGCAGCTATAATCCTGTTGAACTGAACAATGACAATAAATATTAATGTTAATCATTCTGTACATCATCTGTAGGATTCTGGTAAATATATGATTAAAAACATTGTATTATCAACATTTTTATGTTTCCAGTCTGTCAGGATGTCTGATCACAGAGGAAGGCTGTGCTTCTCTGGCCACAGCTCTGAGGTGCAACCCCTCCCATCTGAGAGATCTGGACCTGAGTAACAACAACCTGAAGGATTCAGGAGTGAAGCAGCTTTCTGCTGGACTGGAGAGTCCACACTGTGGACTGGAAACTATCAGGTCAGAATAGAGCAGCTATAATCCTGTTGAACTGAACAATGACAATAAATATTAATGTTAATCATTCTCTACATCATCTGTAGGATTCTGGTAAATATATGATTAAAAACATTGTATTATCAACATTTTTATGTTTCCAGTCTGTCAGGATGTCTGATCACAGAGGAAGGCTGTGCTTCTCTGGCCACAGCTCTGAGGTGCAACCCCTCCCATCTGAGAGATCTGGACCTGAGTAACAACAACCTGAAGGATTCAGGAGTGAAGCAGCTTTCTGCTGGACTGGAGAGTCCACACTGTGGACTGGAAACTATCAGGTCAGAATAGAGCAGCTATAATCCTGTTGAACTGAACAATGACAATAAATATTAATGTTAATCATTCTCTACATCATCTGTAGGATTCTGGTAAATATATGATTAAAAACATTGTATTATCAACATTTTTATGTTTCCAGTCTGTCAGGATGTCTGATCACAGAGGAAGGCTGTGCTTCTCTGGCCACAGCTCTGAGGTGCAACCCCTCCCATCTGAGAGATCTGGACCTGAGTAACAACAACCTGAAGGATTCAGGAGTGAAGCAGCTTTCTGCTGGACTGGAGAGTCCACACTGTGGACTGGAAACTCTCAGGTCAGAATAGAGCAGCTATAATCCTGTTGAACTGAACAATGACAATAAATATTAATGTTAATTATTCTGCACATCTGTAGGATTCTGGTACATATGTGATTAAAAACATTGTGTTATCAACCTTTTTATATTTCCAGTCTGTCACGATGTCGGATCACAGAGGAAGGCTGTGCTTCTCTGGCCACAGCTCTGAGGTGCAACCCCTCCCATCTGAGAGATCTGGACCTGAGTAACAACAACCTGAAGGATTCAGGAGTGAAGCAGCTTTCTGCTGGACTGGAGAGTCCACACTGTGGACTGGAAACTATCAGGTCAGAATAGAGCAGCTATAATCCTGTTGAACTGAACAATGACAATAAATATTAATGTTAATCATTCTGTACATCATCTGTAGGATTCTGGTAAATATATGATTAAAAACATTGTATTATCAACATTTTTATGTTTCCAGTCTGTCAGGATGTCTGATCACAGAGGAAGGCTGTGCTTCTCTGGCCACAGCTCTGAGGTGCAACCCCTCCCATCTGAGAGATCTGGACCTGAGTAACAACAACCTGAAGGATTCAGGAGTGAAGCAGCTTTCTGCTGGACTGAATAGTCCAGACTGTACACTGGAAACTCTCCGGTCAGAATCGAGCATCTATAATTTCTTTGTCTTGAACAATGACAATAAATCTGATTCTGAGACTTTTGATACAGTTGATCATTTGCATTCAGATTTACATTGAGATTAATGTAAATTGTTCTTCACAGCTGTAGGATACTGGTACTTATATGATTAAAACATTGTGTTATCAACCTTTTTATATTTCCAGTCTGTCAGGATGTCTGATCACAGAGGAAGGCTGTGCTTCTCTGGCCTCAGCTCTGAGCTGCAACCCCTCCCATCTGAGAGAGCTGGACCTGAGTAACAACAACCTGCAGGATTCGGGAGTGAAGCAGCTTTCTGCTGGACTGGAGAGTACAAACTGTGAACTGGAAACTCTCAGGTCAGAATAGAGCAGCTATAATCCTGTTGTACTGAACAATGACAATAAATATAAATGTTAATAATTCTGTACACCATCTGTAGGATTCTGGTACATATGTGATTAAAAATATTGTGTTATCAACCTTTTATATTTCCAGCCTGTCACGATGTCTGATCACAGAGGAAAGCTGTGCTTCTCTGGCCTCAGCTCTGAGACTCAACCCCTCCCATCTGAGAGAGCTGGACCTGAGCTACAATCATCCAGGAGACTCAGGAGAGAAGTTACTGTCTGCTGGATTGAAGGATCCACACTGGAGACTGGACACTCTCAGGTAGGTTTAGAGAACTTAAAAATATAGATAAATGTACAAAAATGAAAGGAAGTGTGTTTTCTGTAAACTACAGATAAATTAATTCAAAGACTACATTTACCATGATCCTTTGTTTTCTTGTGGGTTTCTGTCCTGTTTGTTGGGTATGTTCAGTATGTTATGAATGATGCAATCTAAACCAATCAGAGATCACTTTGGGGGAGGCAGACTGTAGCCACATGTGTGTGAGGAGAGCTGTGTGTGGGTGTGAAGTAGAAAACTAAGGGTGAGGCTGAATAGTGTTTTTTGTTTAGGAAGCTTCCTAACTGAGTGAAATGACCCAGAAGTATCTAAATGGCATCTATGACAAGAGCTGGTTGAATTCTCTAAATGCTAAGGAACCATGATTCAGTGCTTCCTTTCTAACCTACAGTGCATTAGCACAGAGTACACCTGACCATCCTTTATGAAAGGAGAGGAGATAACACTGTCCCACAATTCCTTGTGGCAGCAATATTTAACACGACCAAGTGACGCAGCATTCACAAACTCAAACCATTAAACCCACATTAAATGTCCACAGTGGTCTCTGTGTGTCCTCTGTCCAAAGCTGTGTTCAACATGTTTAATAACTGGATAAACTAATATTAGGGGAGGGGAAATATATCCATTATACGATGCATCACGATGCAGACGTAGTCGACTCTGCATCAATTCACAAAAGTCAAGAATCGATTATTTAAACGTTAGTTAATAACTTTATGTTGACGGTATGGACAGACAGGTCTCAGGTACGGACTAGGGCTGCAGCTATCGATTATCTTTGTAATCGATTATTCTATCAATTATTTCATCGATTAACCGAGAAATCTAATAAATGATTTTGCTTCATTAAGTAGCAAAAGTAAAAATGAGAAAAAGGACAAAAAACAAAATCAAGTGGGTTTTATTCCAAACTAAACCCATTTATTGCATTTAACTTCAGTACCTTCTGAAACAAATACATGAACTTACTTTTAGTGGGACTGATTTTAATTTTTGCATCATTAGGCCGCAGTACATTTTAACCCTGTAAGACCCAGATATAGAAAAAAATGAGGAAAACATTTTTTGACCTCTCAGATATCGTTTTAGGAGGCATCTGATGTAGAAATGAAAGAGTTTTCAATTTTTTTTACATTTTAGTAAGTTTTCAGGGAAATGTTGGGAGCAGGATTTCTGTATTTGTCACTTTGTCTGAACAGATATACAGAACATTTAAGCATTCATTTGCAGGGTTGATTGCTTACTTAGCCCCATAACAGTATATATCATCAGTAATAATCACACATCAATCATAATTTTATGAATAAGCAGTTATTGATAAAAATACTTGAAAGTTTGTATTTACAAAACTTTTTCTTTTTGCCACTTCTTAGCCATGTTCACTTTCAATGTGGTTTGAATGAAGGTTGTCTAAGTCCCAGTCTATGTTGACTAGCAGTGATAGTATTCTGCTCTCTACTTATCATACTAAAAGGAACACATGCATCCCCCCCAGAGCACTTACAGGTTCACATTCAGGACCATTGGCAAGGTGCTACTTCAGCAAACCCTCAGAAAAATAGCTCAGGATCATTTAGAAGTTAAAAAACTGAAAATCACATTTAAAACTTGAATCATGAATCATCTAACACTTTAAATTTCTACTATAATTTGTTTCAATTAGTGAACATGTGAGAAGTGTCCTTATGTAATGTGTAAGGAGCACAGGCTAGTTTGACTACCACAACATAGACATAACAAGCTCTAAGTCACATTTGATGAATAGACATTTTAATAAACACAAAACATTATTTCAGGATTTTTACTTACTTGAATATTGACAAATCCAGTCGTGAAAAAAAGGAAATGAGCTCATCAGGAAGTTAGGTTTGGTTAGGTTACTTTATTGGTCTCCCTAGGGAGAAATTTATCTTGGAGACAGGGACAGTGTTGCATAAATAACATTCAATAAAAAACAAAACAACATGCAATACAGACATACGGTAAAAAGACAGACAGTGGTGGAACAAACACAACCTGACATTGGATGGTCCTACTCATGTACCGCCATATACCCCCTCCTCCCCATCAAAGCATTCACACAGGCATTCGCATCACCTCCCATCACCCCCTCCACATCACCATAGCAACCTACCAAAAACATTCATTCCATCATAAATATGGGTTCAGTCACACATCCCAGCATTCCATCACAGACACTCATAGATCCGTTCATTCGCATACATCCACACACTATCTGGAGTTATAATACACAAATTCATTTCCATACATAAAACCATCACATACATTCATTTCTGGTTGTTAAGAAGCTTAATTGATATAGGAACAAAAGAGTGTTTATATCGATTGTGCCTGCACAGAGGAAGTCTATATCTCTTCCCAGAATTCAGAAGAGCATATTCAGTGTTCAAAACGTGAGCACTGTCCGATAAAATGGCATTTGTCTGTCTCATAGTCGCCTGCTCAAACAGATCCTGTGGATTAAGGGGGGGTGTTGTTCCCATAATCTTACCTGCAGTTCTAACTAGGCTTGAGATCTCAGCTCTGGATTTAACTGTTAGATTACCAAACCAGCTGGTGATTCCATAACGGAGGACTGACTCAATTGTTGCTCTGTAAAAAATCAACATAATATTTTTACAGACTCCAAAAACCCTGAGCCTACGTAAAAAATGAAGACGCTGGTGGATTCTGGCACACACATTGGCCACCTGTGTGCCAATGGTAGAGTGAGTTCATGGCCAGTTGACTATAAACACTTCTATCCAATAGCATTGTGGGGACTAACAATAGGAACCATTAACTCTTTCTTTTTCCATTAAATAGGAAGGAATGGAGGAAGAACGGAAGGAAAGGAAGGAGGGAAGGAATGAAGGAAGGGAGGAAAGGAGGGATGTAATGTAATAATTCAAATCCTTCTTTTTTAGGTGATGGTGTCATCTCTTTAAAAATAGAAATATCTTGTATGTTGCTGTTCAAAACCGGAATGATATTAACTCTTCAACTCTCAAGCTAATTATTCCTTGTTTCATCGTTGTTGACATTTCTTCCTTATCGATACATTCAAGTAAAACTCAGTTAAACCATCAATCTCAGGTATGAACACACAGGTGGACACTCTCAGGTCACATTTAAGGGTTCATTTTAACAGTAAATGTAGTTTGAGTCATAATTGAGTCATGTACATTGTTTTAGTTTTAGTGGACTAAATATCATTAGATTATAGATTATAGTCTATATAATATAATAAAGTTTAAAGGATAATGCTTTTTTAAAGTTAGTGTTGAATGAGTGAAATCATTATTCCTACTAGATGACATGAATGTTATATTTATCTGTTATTGAATGGTAGGAAGGTTTGAATGGTTCATACACACAGACATATCTTTATTTACCTGGCTTGGCCATAAAAGAGCATCTCAATAACAATAATCAGCTGCTAATGTTGCTTCAAGTTTGAAGTGGAGACAGATGACAGAATAAAGTCCAGTGTGTCTCTCTGTTATATTTAGTTTTCTGATTCATCATCTAGTTAAAAATCTGTTAATTATCCGTCTGATCAACAAAAGAAACAGAAACAACTTTCTTCATTTATCAGACACATTTTTCTTTTCATGTTATTTCCTCCATTAACTGTTATTATGGATGGATATTATATGTTGTTATGGATCAAATGAACATAAGGAAGAGTTTGTCTGTCACATTTTAAACATATTTATATTTGACATAATGTGTCATCATTTCCATGTGAGCGTCTGGTTTGATATGAGTTTACTTAGTTTATTGAGTTACATCATATCAATTATTCCTCGAACATTCAACCTAATAAAGCAAATCACTATTTAAAAACACTCTGGTCATATTCAGAGTTATTAAATAATTAATTCACAATCAGAATATCAATAAATAACCTTCAGATACAAATAATGAATAAATAACATTCTGCCAGTAGTAATGTTTCATATGTTTCTGAGCAGCACACAGTAGATACACAGCAGGAGTGTTTGTTAAATAGATATAATATAATATAATATAATATAATATAATATAATATAATATAATATAATATAATATAACATAATATAATATAAACGTTCATGATCTCCTGATGTCCCTGAACTCATCAGAGTCCATCTGTTATTTTATTATTGATGTATTTACTGTTTATTATAAAGAAGTTCACTTGTATCATGAACTTTATTTAGAACTTTCTAACTTGTGATTGTTTCTTCTTATTGTGTCTTTCAACTATTATTATTATTATATATTCAAACCAAATGAATGAACACATGGAATAATTACAGTCAAATGTTTTGCTGTCTTATAGCTGCATTTATTCTCTGATCACTTCAAAAATGCTCCTTTTGTCTTTTGATATTGAAGTGATGACTGGCTCTATCCTCAGGACAACATGCAGAGATCAATATTTAATCTAGTGATTTATCATGTGGGAGGACATATTTGTTCATCACATCTTCTTCTTCAGGTCTTTTCCTCTCAGACTTCAGTGAAAGAATCCAGCAGACAGTTGAGACAGATGAGTTTCAGCCTGTTTCTGTGTCACTCTGACAAACTGAGGAACACTGCTTCATGTTGAACAGCAGTTAGGACTCATGTTGGATAGAAAATCATTCTGACTGTGTTTCTTCCTCCAGGGTGGACCATGGTGGAGAGCACAGGTTAAAACCTGGTCTGAAGAAGTGTAAGTGTGGATTGAATTTGATTCATGACAACTAAACAGCACACAGTCAGTTTCTCTTTAAATACAAAGTTGGTCTTTGTGGTATTTATTCATTAAAACATTACTGACAAAATGTGTCATCATGAAACTTTATAGAAATGAACAACAGATCAGAAGTTAAACAGAGAATAAATCCATCAGGTGTGTCAGATGATAAACTGCTGCTGTGTTGTTTCTTCTTCTCTTCATCAGATTTCTGTGAACTCACACTGGACACCAACACAGTACACAGACTCCTCAAACTGTCTGACAACAACAGGAAGGTGACACATGTGGAGGAGTATCAGTCATATCCTGATCATCCAGACAGATTTGACGGCTACCTTCAGCTGCTGTGTAGTAATGTTCTGACTGGTCGCTGTTACTGGGAGGTTGGGTGGAGTGGAGGAGTTACTATATCAGTGAGTTACAGAAGAATCAACAGGAAAGGACGCAGTGATGACTGTTGGTTTGGAGGGAACGATCAGTCCTGGAGTCTGAGCTGCTCTGATGATGGTTATTACTCTGTCTGGCACAATAACAGAGAAACATCCATCTCCTCCTCCTCCTCCTCTGTCTCTAACAGAGTAGCAGTGTATGTGGACTGTCCTGCTGGCACTCTGTCCTTCTACAGAGTCTCCTCTGACACACTGATCCACCTCCACACCTTCAACACCACATTCACTGAACCTCTGTATGCTGGGTTTGGGTTTAAGTTCGGTTCCTCATTGTCTCTGTGTCCTCTGTCTGAGTGAGAGTCTCTTCCTGTGTGTGAAGATGTAAATAAATAACTTTGAGAAGTTTGAGTAACATTATTTTCATTGCTGGTTAAAATTCAAGCAGAAGCAAACACAACGAGCTTCTGTAACATTGATCTGATTATTAAAATAAAAACCAGTTTGAACTTGAAGCTTTTGGTTTTCTGTTTGTTTTTGACACCAGCAGGACTCCGTACATCTCAGCTCTCTGTTTTTACTTTATTGAACAACAGCAGAATATACAAACATACAGGTAAACATTAATATCAGTTAAATATGTAATAATATGAGGAAATGAACAACATGAGAGGAAATATTAAAGTAATTACATTAAAATAAATAGATGAATAAAATAAATGAGTTAAATGAAAATAAATAATCAGCATTCAGATATATTTAGTCAGTATAGCCGATAATATATTGAAATGTATTTATTTGGATAAACCCCTTGAGATGCATCATCTCGTTTTCGAGGGCGTCCAGACATATAAACAGACATTGATTCAACATACAAGCAAATAAAGAAAGAAAGAAGAGACAGAAGAGAGAAAAAAGGACAGACCACAGTAACATCATGATGACATCAGAACAAAACAACCATTAAAAATAAAAAAGGCCACAATGAAAAAAACTGAAACTGAGACAACAGATAATGAAAACAATCACTTCACCAAATCAGAAAGTTCATGCAGCTTCAATGAAAACCAGAGCAGAAGACAGAGCACGCTTAAAGATAACAAATGAAGGATCTGATATTAGCCGGTAGGTTATTCCAATCTGCTGAAAGATTTATTAACATTGGGAACAGAAAGATAGAGATGGGCAGAATGTCTGATATGGTAAATTGATGGTATAAGAAACTGCTGTAGATAAGGTGGATAATTAAGGTCAATACATTTGTATATAAGCTCCAATCAGTGCATATGTCTTCTCTCATTCAATGAACTGGGCGTAACCTCCATGATGTCTTGCTGCGGAGTTCAGTCTGAATTTATCTATAAAACCAACAAAAATACTAAATGTACATTTTAACAAACCTGATGCTGCTTTTAAAACTTTGGAAATGTAGTTGGTTACAATTACAAGTTACCCTCAAACTAACTAATTACATTTGATTACATTTTGATTACTTTTCTTAATTTTGAATGAATGCTCTCGACTGTTCACCATTTTCACATTTTAAGACCTGATAGATACCTTTTAGCAGTACTGTTTCGACTACTACCAACCTGCAAAAA
The DNA here is from genome assembly GCA_021039105.1 of Scomber colias. Taxonomy (NCBI): domain Eukaryota; kingdom Metazoa; phylum Chordata; class Actinopteri; order Scombriformes; family Scombridae; genus Scomber; species Scomber colias. The sequence goes on from JAJDFG010000193.1 coordinate 352,658, forward strand.
CGAATTCAAGGGAAGAAGACAGAAGAGAGAAAAAAAAGGAACAATTCCAATTAATATTGATCAAATCATTAATAAATAGATCAGGGTTGAATTTCTTATATTGTTTGATGTTAATCAATTTAGGGGGTAATTTAGCTAATTTAATTTTCCAAAGGTTCTCAACCTGGGCTCTGGGCCCCAACAGGGCCGCCAGGTGATCAACAGGAGAAATCAATAAGATCAAAGTGGATTATTGATCTGCTATCAGTAAACAGGATGTTACTGTCTAAATATCAAATCACTTTCTAACAAACACTGCTAGTTAAAACTTTATTTAACTCTTAATCTGTCTTGAAGTGAGTGCTCATGGGAAATGTAGTCCACTGATTAATGTCTGTGTTCAGTTTAATGTGAAGTCAGTTAATCAATCATCAATCTATCAATCTTTATTGATAAAGCTCCAGATCACAATAAAGTCATCTGAAGGCTCTTTACTCTCAGAGCAGCTCAGACTGTTTCATGTGTTTGAAACTGAACTCAAAGTTTAGTTTCTTCTCAGACGCTGAATCAGGATCAGTTTATTGATCGATCACTTCATTGATGAGCGTTTATTGATCAGTTAAACTCTAATCTAACTAATCTACCAGCTGGTAAATGACTGATGAATGGATTAATGGCAGCAGCTGTAGTTTAATCAACATGATGTTATATGAAGACATTAAAGTCTCTAAAGTCCAGAATCAGCTGATCAGAGACTGAAGCTGTGTGACATCACTATGATTAATTACACATTGATCAGTTTTCTCTAATTGATCTTTTTTTAATATATTGATTATATTGAACTGGGCGTAACCTCCATGATGTCTTGCTGCGGAGTTCAGTCTGAATTGATCTAGAAAACCAACAAAAATACGAAATGTACATTTTAACAAACCTGATGCTGCTTTTAAATCTAGTTTAACTGATTTATGGATTCATCATCTCACCAACTCTTATTACTACTGAGCCTTATTCCTCCTGTTCAGACTCAGTTTATACTACTAGTCAGTATAAACAGGAGGAACCTGGTTACTTTATAGATGATCACATGGCTCGTTACCACCATCTAGTGGACAGATAGCAGAACTACATGTGATGTGTGATGTCTCTGAGACTGACTGGTTAGACTGGTTTTCACGTCACTCTGATGTTGTTTAGACTTGGACTGTGAAGTTATGAGGGTGTGACAGCGTCCTCAGATCAAATGCTCACAGACAGCAGGACTGACGAGGGAGAATGAGCAGCTTCTTCTCTCCCAGTGTTTCCTCTACACATGAAGGTGGAAAGTGTCTGTAAGTTGACCTGAAGTGAGTTCAGCAGGTGAGAATCCTACCAGAGAAATCTGTAAATGTCTGATGAACACTGTTGTGTCAACTGAGAAGGAAAAGAAAAAGGAAAAAAGAACCCTATCCCTCCAAACCTGCAGAGGGCGACCCCAGAGCCAAAATACCAAAATAATCAGGAACAGGAACAGGAAGTGGAACAGGAAGTGGACCACATTCACCTGCACACCCAGGAGGTTTGAAATGTTTGTCTGCACTTTCAGTCAGGCCCTCTCACCTCACACACGACCGCAACTGTTGGTTGACCGAAGGACGCAACTGGTAGGGGAAATCAAATTTTAATTGTGGATATTTTGTGAAATTTGTAGGCAAAGTAAATTAAGTTGAATTGGTTGTATCATGATTTAAGTGATTTACTTTATTGCCTATATATATTATTTATGGAGTAGTTAAATGATTGAAAATGTACTGTAATACTTTCAGTTAATGTAACAAATGAGACTTAAGTTAATTTGAATTATTACTTACATTTGTACATTTACATTTATTTAGAAATCTTTTGAAGAAAATGTTTATTGATTGATTTTGAAACTAATTCACATTTTCTGTTATCGTAGATTATCAACCTACTCCACCCTACCCTGATCTACTCCACCCTACCCTGATCTACTCCACCCTACCCTGATCTACTCCACCCTACCCTGATCTACTCCACCCTACCCTGATCTACTCCACCCTACCCTGATCTACTCCACCCTACCCTGATCTACTCCACCCTACCCTGATCTACTCCACCCTACCCTGATCTACTCCACCCTACCCTGATCCATCCATTATCTGTTCTGACCTGTTAACCGACAAAACCAAACCCACCTTCAAGGAAAATAAAAAATAAAACTATGGAATGGAGTTGAGTTGTCCCTTGCATCCCTTTTTAAAGTCAACAAAGCAGTTTTTCAAGTTTGGGCAAAGTTGTGGTCGAAGATGACATAACTTGACAGTTATCTAGGAAGGAAGGAAGGAAGGAAGGACAGACAGCCACAGTCATGAAGTTAATATGAGTTAATATCTGTTATCTAGGAAGGAAGGAAGGAAGGAAGGAAGGAAGGACAGACAGCCACAGTCATGAAGTTAATATGAGTTAATATCGGTTATCAAGGAAGGAAGGAAGGAAGTGATCCTCCTTCATCCTCTGGTAAACTACAACATCCTGAACCAAGGTAAGTCTCTTCTGGACAACTTTAACATCACACTTCAACTAATAGAACAAGTGTTTCTCTCTTTTTCTCATTTTCACTGGTACATACACTTCCTTCCTTCCACTGGTACATACATGAACTCTGTTTTCTCTCTGCTTGTACTTATTTTTTATTAGTCTTTTCTGTATTTCAGCTGTTCCTTTATAACAACTTAATAATCTTGGTGTCATGATGTTTGTATGAATAAAAACTGTTGAATAGAAAAAAACTCCAGAGACTTCCTGGTTAAATAAAGATTTAAAAAAACATAAACCCCTCCCACTGTCAGTCTCATGTTTGTTCTTCTTCTGGTTGGTTTCCTGCTTGAAGCTGCGGATTCATTTCACCTTCACTCATCAGCTAAAGGTAACGTCCTCCATCCTCCCTCCTTTCCTTCCCTCCTTTCTTCCTTCCCTCCTTCACTCATCAGCTTGATTCAGATGATTTTCAGCATCTAAAGGTAACGTCCTCCATCCTCCCTCCTTTCCTTCCCTCCTTCCTGCATCAAAAGGTAACGTAAGCAACAGTTTCATCATGTTTGTGTCAGCAGCTGTTAAAATGATCTGATAACAGTACAGATGGAAGTTATACTGATGACTTATGTTCATTTCTTAACTGTATTCTTAAAAAGTCTCCAATCCAATCATCTGAATTTTATGCTTTTAAAATGTTTTAACATATTGATTCGATATGAAGAAAACGTTACTTCTATAAAGTTAATTTAACTTCAGTTAAATGTGTGACGCAGTTACAAAACAAAGCTGGCTCCAAAGCAGTGGCTCATCAGAAGGGAATGTTAGGAGGAGGAAGTGAACACAATAATAGGAAGCTGAACAAGAAGACATGACTCCATATATGGGGGTGAAACATGTGACTACATGAATGTGTACGTGACAGGTTGAACTCTTGTGGTAGCTGCTGTTTGTGGAGACTGAAAGTATGAAAGGTTTGTGTGAGCTGTTTTCAGACTGCAGGACAGAAAAGAGTCTTAACTGGCTCCAAAGGGACTAAAGGAGATCCAGGTTGTTGGTGCTTTGGTCTGTGGCTTTAAAGATTCCCTCCAGATCAGATTTAAGATGTAAATAACCCAGAATACAGGAAATGACATATACTCTGTTAAAAGTCTTGTGGGGGAGGGGCATTGGCTTTTTCAGTGCTTTTGCAAAGAGAGCATTTATAATTAAAAGGGAAGAGCAGCTGTATGATTAGAATTAACAGAAAAGAGGAAAACTGTTGAAAGGCATTTCAAAGACCGGCTGTAAAAAACTAAGAGGCTGCAGTTGCTGTTTTCTCCGGACTAGAGATGCAACGGTGTCCTCAACTCCATAAAACCTTCAATTAAAGGGAGGAGGAAATGTCAGCATTTGACTGATCCTGCAAAAATGTTTGTATCATAGTTTTATAAAAAGTTTCAGCCTTATTTTTAATAACATAGTGTGAAGTGTTGATGTGAAAACTGTGAAAGACATTTGTTCAGTGTGTGTTCAGTTCTTTGGGGTTCTGTTTCCATCAGACAGACAACAGTGACATTAGCTTGTGGACAGATGAACATGAGTTTCCAGTGAAATCTGTCAGATTGGTTCATGTCCTCACAGAGAGTCTTGGCAGGTTCCTCCTGTGTGTTTGGAGCTGAACTCTGCTGCAAGCTTCACTGGTTTAATATCATCTTGATGCTTTTGGACTTTGACTGTGAAGTTATGAGAGTGTGACAGCGTCCTCAGATTGATGATGAAGGACTGATGAAGGAGAATCAGCTGCAGCTTCTCTCTGTGTTTCCTCTACAGGTGAAGGTAGAACCACTCTGTGACCACATGTGGATCTGAATTCACCTGGTGAGTATTTTCTTCTTTCTGACACACAGCTGGATGAAAATAGATGCATGTCATCAGTTTTTAAACACAAGTGAACTATAACTTGCTGCATATGAGCTCTGTAGTGGACAAAAATACAACTGTATGAAAAGGAATCTAGTTAATGCAGTTTCTTCAACATGTATCCACAGTGGAAATCTTACAGTAATGACTAACTGTGGCGCCATCTGGTGGTAGAATAAAGAATGACAGTGTGATAGACAGCAGTGTGTGTGTGATGTGCAGCTGGTTGTAATGAATGAGCATGTTGTTGTGTTTGTGTGAAGGTGTTTCTCTGCTATGGATCAGAGTGAGGACAGAGAGGAGGGAGTCCCTCCCTCTAAAAGCTCTCTGTGTGGGGAACATGACAGCCAGACCAAAGCTCAGAGGTGAGATGAGGATCTCTAACTGTCCATCACTGTTCTCCACTCACATCACTCCACCATCATTATTCACACTCAAAGCTCTGTGTGTGTTGTGTTGAAGGACAGAGAAGCAGCACAGACCAGACTCTGGTGAACTCAGCCTACCTGAACCTAAGAAGTTCAAACATGAACATAAATCTGCTGATCAGAGGTAAGAATGTAAAATCTTTGTTTCTGTTAGTTTCCATCACACCTCAGAAAATGTTGAAGTCTTTGTCATGAAGTCATGAACCACTTGTCATTCTTTCTCTGTAGTGTTAAAAACATGAAGTACAGCACCACATCATCAGATCTCAGTATGTTTTAAGGTTGATATGATCGTTCTGACTGATTGTCTGACTGCAGGTTTCTTCTTACTGATGTCACTGTGGTCCCACATTTCAGAGTTAATTTAATGAGCCCAGTGTTGTTAGTTCTGATAGAAATGAGACCAAACTCAGAGAATAAGACCAAACTTGTAATAAACTAGAGTTATCCTTGATGTATAAACTACAGAGTCTCACAGGGGTCAATTAGTGGAAGAAGAATATTGAGGAGGAAATCCTCACAAACAGATAAACTGTTCCTGTTTAACACCGAGACATTAAACTTCTGTTCTGGCTCGTCCTGATCTCTGTGATCAAAACTGTGTTTTAACAAAGCTCAACTCATCATAGTTGTTCTCCTTTTGTACAGTATCTTAATACTCGAGCACATTGGTATTCTCGCTTCTTCATTTCATGAGGAAACATACCAACATGTTGGTCAACATCAACTTCTTCAGAGCTTTTAATCAGATATACTCTGAGAACCTGAAGTGAGCAAAGGTGTGTGAACTTTGATAGGAGTCTGTTGTAGGATATAGAAATGGTTCAAAAATAGAGATTACCTGGATGTTCCAGCAATGTAAAATATGCTGTTACCATCATCAACAAGCATATTTAACTATCTGTTGATGTTTCTGTTAACAGTGTTCATTCTGATATATGTTGAGATCAACAACATTAATATGTTCTGCTTTCTAAAATGGTCCAGCTGACATCCTGGTCTGAACCAGACGTCTGTTATATGTTTTAAAAACGTGTCACTTTCTAGATCCTCCTGATAATAACCAAACACACAGCAAACACATGAAGCATCTGAATGAATACAAGATTAACAGAAACACACTGAGTCAATACTGATGTGTAACAAAATGTTATTAGGATCAACTAAACAGTAAAAGATGATGATCAGAAGTTCAGCTTCTTGTAAATAATCAGTCTGAATAATTGAACTCTTAAGTTAGGAAGGCAGCTGTGGAAGACACTGAATCTGGATTGAGTCTCAGGTGGGGACAGTAGTGATAGGTCAGACAGGATCAGGTAGCTTTCTTACCTTTAGCTATGACAAGGCCCAGGGCAGGACAGATAGCAGATAGTCCAGGAGAAGCTGCAGGCAGGCATCAATGAGGCTCACAGCAACAGGAAGCAACTGACTAACAGCTGGATGTGAATCTGACACAAAACTACACAACTAACACAACAAGTCCTCCACATTCAATTAAAGCAGTGCTTTGATCATGTGACTCCAGGTTTCTAATGTGGTGCCTCTATCAGCAGGATGATGTTAATCAATAATGATGTTTGACGTGTTTGTGTGAAGGTGTTTCTCTGCTATGGATCAGAGTGAGGACAGAGAGGAGGGAGTCCCTCCCTCTAAAAGCTCTCTGTGTGGGGAACATGACAGCCAGACCAAAGCTCAGAGGTGAGATGAGGATCTCTAACTGTCCATCACTGTTCTCCACTCACATCACTCCACCATCATTATTCACACTCAAAACTCTGTGTGTGTTGTGTTGAAGGACAGAGAAGCAGCACAGACCAGACTCTGATGAACTCAGCCTACCTGAACCTAAGAAGTTCAGTGATGAACATAAATCTGCTGATCAGAGGTAAGAATGTAAAATCTTTGTTTCTGTTAGTTTCCATCACACCTCAGAAAATGTTGAAGTCTTTGTCATGAAGTCATGAACCACTTCTCATTCTTTCTCTGTAGTGTTAAAAACATGAAGTACAGCACCACATCATCAGATCTCAGTATGTTTTAAGGTTGATATGATCGTTCTGACTGATTGTCTGACTGCAGGTTTCTTCTTACTGATGTCACTGTGGTCCCACATTTCAGAGTTAATTTAATGAGCCCAGTGTTGTTAGTTCTGATAGAAATGAGACCAAACTCATAGCAGGAGATCATGTTTGAGCAGACTGTGTCCTGGAAGATCAGAGATGCATCTGTGCTCTCTAAGCTAGTTAGCCAAGCTAACAATGTCAGTTTGTTGTAGCTGTGTGGATCAGTTTCTTACTGCAGGTTTATGTAGAAACACCTGATGTGTCGTAGCTGTCGTCCAACAAAACACACAATCTTCAGGATCAACACTGTAGTTACACTTGTTTTATCTCTTCTCTGTTTCCATCAGGATCCATCAGCAGAGACCAGATTCTCCTGAACCCAGCTGTGTGTCCATGAAGACTGACTGGTCTATGGGTGAACCTGTTGTCTTCAAACATGGACATCAGTCAGCTGATCAGAGGTCAGACTGTAAAATGTTTGTCTGTTATTATCCAACTCTCACAAGAAGAAGTTTGATTGATGTAGAAATTAATTCTTGACCTCAGTGATACATAACTGCAGTAAAAACTCTAAACAGTTTTACTAACTTAGTTCATTTCAGAACTTTCTGTTGTATCCCATGGTCTTCCTCAGTGAATGAGACTTACTCAGGTATCATCAAGTCAGATGTGAATGTCCTCTTTGATCTTTCTCTGACTGTCCATTGACTGCAGGTCAATGACCTTTGACCTCTTCCCAGTGGATACTGTGGAGTATTGTGTGTATTAAAGTCTCATATATCTTATTATTCTGATGTTGTTCAAAAACTATTGAAACAGGTCAGTGAGCCACAACTTCCCAATGCAGCTTTCAGCTTCACCAGCTCGTTGTGGCTCTGCACGAGATTTCTTGACAATGAAAAAATATAGAAAATAATGACCATATCTGAACAAATCCATTATCTGATGAAGGCTATGGGATACAGTTGAGAGCTGTAGGGATGACGACAGATGTTGAACTTTATTTACCACAGAAGAGCCATGAGAATAATTATGACTGGGTTTTTATTTCCATCAGGATCCATCAGCAGAGCCCAGATTCTCCTGAACCCAGCTGTGTGTCCATGAAGAGTGACCGGTCTATGAGTCACCCTATTACCTTCAAACATGGACATCAGTCAGCTGATCAGAGGTCAGACTGTAAAGTGTTTGTCTGTTATTATCCAACTCTAAGAAGAAGTTTGATTGACTGATACCGTTTTTACACACAATGTCCTCATAAACACAAACACACACACTCCTCCTAAAAACACTTTTTCTAGAAACCACAAACTTTATGTGTATAACAGTTTTTAAACAGAGGTACAAAGTCTTTACAGAGACAAATGATCAGAGGTCAGACAGAACAGCTGAGTGTTTTACCTCGACTTCCTGCTTTGCTTGAGTGCAGACGCTTCGCTCTTTGCTCTCCGCTTTACTTTATTTTTTTCCATTGAAATCCTTTTGCTACAAAATTTATGGAAAGCGGGTCCTGGATACTTCTATATCACTGGGAACTTAATTTATGAAAGTATCTCAAGACTACCATTATTATTTAAACTCTTTTACTTAGTGAGTGTGGCCTATCAGCAGCACAAGCCTGCACTATAGTGACTGGGATTGAGGAGCTCAGCTAAGCTAAGCTAAAAAGCAGCAAGATGCCTCCCTTTTCCACGGATGATTACCACAAACTTCTCCAGAAGATAGCGGTACTGGAGACGAAAATTCAGCGACTTGAAGTCAATGTGGAGGTAAATGGACAATATGGGAATGAAACCACTCTACCGATGACCCAAATCAGTGGACAGGAGCAGGCTAACAGACAGCTAATTAGCACCACCAAGAAGCAGGAGGCTGGTGGTTACGGCAGTAAATCTATTCTCAATGAGGCAGCACCAACAAATTTTAGTTTTATGAACAAGTGTCGAACTGGTAAGAAAGGCGGGGGAGTTGCTGCCATCTTTAAATCTGTATTTCAGTGCAAGGAAATTACATTAGGTGATTTTAGCTCTTTTGAACATCTCTGTTTTTTATTAAAAGATGATCCAAAAGTTATTTTTTTAATCATTTATAGACCTCCAAGATACTCAGGAAAATTCATTGATGAGTTTGCTGAACTGCTGTCAGTTATCTGCACTGACTACAACTTTTTTATCATAACAGGGGATTTTAACATTCATGTAGACAATAACATGGACAGTAATGCCAAAGAACTCTCTGCTCTACTTGACACTTTAGGCCTCTTGCAACATGTGAAAGGGCCCACACACACTCGAGGCCACACTCTGGATCTGGTTATCTTTAAAGGTGTTGATATTTCTTCTGTTGATGTTAAGGACTTGGCTCTTTCTGATCATTTCTGTGTGTTCTTTGACTTACAAATCATTCCAAATGTTCAGTTAACCTCTGTGTCTGTTAGGAGAAGGTACATAAATGAGAATACCAGTGCAAAGTTTATGGAGGCTATAGCTATGTCACCAACTGTGAGTGCAGAGTCAGTTGATGAACTCCTGGATAAATTTAACTGGAAAATCTCAAATGTCATGGATGCTGTTGCACCTATTAAAACTAAGACAACCTTGAGCAGAAAGAAAACACCATGGAGGAACACTACAGTATGATGATAAAAGCTTTAAAAACAGAATGCAGGAAGGTAGAGCATAAGTGGAGAAAAACTAAACTTCAAATTCACCTTGACCTCTACAAACAAAGTCTTTGTAATTTTAAATATGAGTTACTCAAAGCTAGACAGCAACACTTTTCTGAAATAATTAATAAGAACATCAACAACACTCGTACTGTGTTTGCTACAGTTGATAAGCTTACAAACCCCCCTCAACACATCGGTCCAGAACTCCTTTCCACAGAAAAATGCAATGCATTTGCTTTTTCAGTGAATAAATCCAGTCCATAAGGTTAAATATCAACACAAATCAACAAAACAATAAAATGATGCAATCCCTAAAACCTCCCAGGAATAACTCAACTGCGATGTCAGAATTTAAAACAGTTGACCAAAAAACCATAGAGGAAACAGTGCAGCATCTAAAACCATCAACATGCTGTCTTGACACAATGCCATCAGATTTCTTTAAAACTATTGTGAACTCTGTCCAAACTGATTTGCGACAAGTAATAAATAGCTCACTTAAATCAGGTGTGTTTCCTAAATTCCTAAAAGTAGCTGCCATTAAGCGAGGAGAGAGAGAACGCTGGATGCTTCCATGTTAACCAACTACAGACCTATCTCAAATCTTCCTTTTATAGCCAAGATCGTTGAGAAAGTGGTTTTTAATCAACTCAGCAATTTCTTAAACTCCAGTGGCCTTTTTGACAAATTTCAATCAGGCTTCCGACCTAACCACAGTACAGAAACAGCTCTTATTAGAGTGTTAAATGACATACGGTTGAACACTGACTCAGGCAAGGTGTCAGTTCTGGTCCTGTTGGATCTCAGTGCTGCGTTTGACACTGTGGATCACAGTATACTGTTGAACAGGTTGGAAACCTGGGCAGGACTCAGCGGAACAGTCCTAGACTGGTTCAGGTCCTACTTGGAAGAGCGGAGTTACTTTGTGACCATTGGAAGTTATGAATCTGATCAAGTGGCTATGACATGTGGAGTTCCTCAGGGGTCAGTTCTTGGACCCCTACTGTTCAGTCTATATATGCTGCCCTTGGGTCAAATTCTGCAGAACTCAAATGTAGACTATCACAGTTATGCAGATGACACACAGATATACCTAGCACTGTCCCCAGATGACTACAGTCCAATACAGTAATTGTGTCACTGTTTAGAGCAAGTAACTAATTGGATGAACCAAAATTTCCTTCAATTAAATCAGGACAAAACTGAGGTCATTGTTTTTGGCAATAAAGAGAAGAGGATTGCTGTCAGTAAACATCTGGAGTCACTCTCTCTAAAAACTACGGACCAAGTCCGAAACCTTGGCGTGCTGATTGACTCAGATCTGACTTTCAGCAGTCACATCAGATCAATCACCAAAACAGCCTTCTATCAGCTTAAGAACATATCCAGAGTGAAGGTTTTATGTCTCAAACAGACCAGGAGAAGTTGATTCATGCTTTCATCTCAAGTAGACTCGACTACTGTAACGGTCTTCTGACTGGACTCCCACAAAAAAGCATTAAACAGCTGCAGCTCATTCAGAACGCCGCAGCTCGAGTTTTGACCAGAACAAAGAGATCAGAGCACATTACTCCAGTTCTAAAGTCTTTACACTGGCTCCCAGTCAGCTATAGAATAGATTTTAAAGTTCTGCTACTGGTCTACAAATCACTGAATGGTTTAGGTCCAGAATACATGAATGACATGTTAGTAGAATATAAACCCAGTAAGGTCTGAGATCTACTGACTCAGGTCAGATAGTTGAGCCCAGAGTTCAAACTAAACATGGTGAAGCAGCTTTTAGCTGTTATGCTGCACACAACTGGAACAAACTACCAGCAGAACTGAAATCAGCCCCAACAGTGAACACTTTTAAATCCAGGTTAAAAACATTTCTCTTCTCCTGTGCTTATGATTGAGCTCTTTTAAAGCACTTTACATTTTAATCTTTCATTTGCACTCTATGTCCTTTTAATGATTTTAAAGCTAATTTATTATTTTATGCTGCAATCATTTTATTTATGTCTTTCTATTTGTCTGTACTTTGTTTTTATTATGGGGGTGGGGGTTAATTGTATGTTTTAAGTTTCTCAAATTACATGTTTTTCTGTTTTATGTAAAGCACATTGAATTGCCATTGTGTATGAAATGCGCTATATAAATAAAACTGCCTTGCCTTGCCTTGGATCCACTGTGATAGAACACAACACCTTTAACACTGAGTGTCATTATTTATTCTGAGACTTCATCTTTTCTTCACAGAGTTCATCAGCAGAGCTCAGAGGTTTTCAGTGGTCAGTCTGTCCAGCAGCATCAAACACAGCTGGACTCCATATTTATGGTGTGTAAATGTAAAGCACAGCTACTACTGCTAACTACAACAACCACATACTAAATACTAAACTACCATTCTGGTCCTAACAGTCTCCATGCTGCACTCTGTAGACCAGCAGCTTTTCAGTCTGTCACTGATCATCTGATGTTGACTTCTACCAGTTACATTTACATGTGATTGTGTTCCAGCTGCTGGAGGAGAACATCAGCAGGTTTGTGAAGAACGAGCTGAAGAAGATGCAGAAGGCTCTGAGTCCAGATGACCCAGAATGCTTAGAGAGTCAGAGTGAGGATGAGGAGGTGTTGGACGGTGAGGAGGAAGAGCAGAGGAGGAGCAGCAGAGACGCATTTCTGAAGATCACAATGCACTTCCTGAGGAGAATGAAGCAGGAGGAGCTGGCTGAGCGTCTGCAGAGCAGTAAGAGGATTTTAACAGATTTAACATGATGGAGAGGAAATGGAGGCAACATGGGAGAGGTTTATATTTCAAAATCTGCTGTTAATATGATGCACACATCTGCATCAGATCTATGAATTCTTCTGAGCTGAAAAACAGTCAGAAACTGTTTGTCATCAACTGATGAACTGAATAGATTTCATAGTGGAGGAAAATATAAACATCTGCAGTTTAATGTTTACATTCTGCCAATAATAATAATTTAATTTAAATCCAATGCCTTTATTGTCATTGCACAGCAGTACAACAAATTGTGTGTCCCCATAGCTAATACACATAAAAACAGCAACAGACAATAAATATAAAAGAACAGACAATAAGACACTATGGGTAAAAAAAAGAGAATATAAAAATGCTACTAATAAATATAGAAGCAGTAATAAATAAGAACAGTTGTTACTTAATTGTACATCCGAGGTGCATATGGAGGGTGTTCAGATTTCTGATAGCTTTGGGGGAAAACTTTTGCAGAATCATGTAGAGCTTGTATGGATACTCTGGAGCCTCCGTCAGATGGCAAGGTGGTGAGAGGCATTGGATGGGTCAGTTATTATCTTGGTGGCCTTTCAGACACACCAGTCTGTGTAGATGTCTTCTATATAGAGAAAAGAGACATCTATGATCTTTTCAGCTGCTCTCACTGTTTAGTCAGCAGCGGTACAGTTCCTGTACTACTGTACCAGACAGTGATGCAGTGAGTTAAGATGCTCTTGATGGTTCCTCTGTAGAATATTGTCATGATGGATGGAGGGGAGTTCACAGGAAGTGGAGGCACTGCTGGACTTCCTTAGTGAGGGCTGTGGTGTTGATGGACCAGTTCAGATTGTCTGCCATGTGCACTCCCTGAAACCTGGTGCTGCTGTCTCGTTTGACAGTGGCCCCATTGATGGTGAGCAGGGCCTGGACATGACGGCCTTTTCTGAAATCAACAACCATCTGATTGATTTCATTTGTTGTTTGTTCATTCAGGAACTCCTGCTGAAAAGTGTCAACGTAAACTCAAGTCTAACCTGCAGAAGAAGTTCCAGTGTCTGTTTGAGGGGATCGCTAAAGCAGGAAACCCAACCCTTCTGAATCAGATCTACACACCGCTCTACATCACAGAGGGAGGGACTGCAGAGGTCAATGATGAACATGAGGTCAGACAGATTGAAACAGCATCCAGGAAACCAGACAGACCAGAAACAACAATCAGACATGAAGACTTCTTTAAAGCCTCACCTGGAAGAGATGAACCAATCAGAACAGTGATGACAAAGGGAGTGGCTGGCATTGGGAAAACAGTCTTAACACAGAAGTTCACTCTGGACTGGGCTGAAGACAAAGCCAACCAGGACATACACTTCACATTTCCATTCACTTTCAGAGAGCTGAATGTGCTGAAAGGGAAAAAGTACAGCTTGGTGGAACTTGTTCATCACTTCTTTACTGAAACCAAAGAAGCAGGAATCTGCAGGTTTGAAGAGTTCCAGGTTGTGTTCATCTTTGACGGTCTGGATGAGTGTCGGCTTCCTCTGGGCTTCCACAACACTGAGATCCTGACTGATGTTACAGAGTCCACCTCAGTGGATGTGCTGCTGACAAACCTCATCAGGGGGAAACTGCTTCCCTCTGCTCGCCTCTGGATAACCACACGACCTGCAGCAGCCAATCAGATCCCTCCTGAGTGTGTCGGCATGGTGACAGAGGTCAGAGGGTTCACTGACCCACAGAAGGAGGAATACTTCAGGAAGAGATTCAGCAATGAGGAGCAGACCAGCACCATCATCTCCCACATCAAGACATCACGAAGCCTCCACATCATGTGCCACATCCCAGTCTTCTGCTGGATCACTGCTACAGTTCTGGAGAATGTGTTGAAAAGAAGAGAGGGAAGAGAGCTACCCAAGACCCTGACTGAGATGTACATCCACTTCCTGGTGGTTCAGGCCAAACTGAAGAACATCAAGTATGATGGAGGAGCTGAGACAGATCCACACTGGAGTCCAGAGAGCAAGAAGATGATTGAGTCTCTGGGAAAACTGGCTTTTGAGCAGCTGCAGAAAGGCAACCTGATCTTCTATGAATCAGACCTGACAGAGTGTGGCATCGATATCAGAGCAGCCTCAGTGTACTCAGGAGTGTTCACACAGATCTTTATAGAGGAGAGAGGGCTGTACCAGGACAAGGTATTCTGCTTCGTCCATCTGAGTGTTCAAGAGTTTATGGCTGCTCTTCATGTCCATCTGACATTCATCAAGTCTGGAGTCAATCTGCTGACAGAAGAACAAACAACATCCCAGATATGTTTCTACCAGAGTGCTGTGGACGAGGCCCTAAAGAGTCCAAATGGACACCTGGACTTGTTCCTCCGCTTCCTCCTGGGTCTTTCACTGAAGACCAATCAGATGCTCCTACGAGGTCTGCTGACACAGACAGGAAGTAGCTCACAGACCGATCAGGAAACAGTCGAGTACATCAAGAAGAAGGTCAGTGAGAATGTGTCTGCAGAGAGAAACATCAATCTGTTCCACTGTCTGAATGAACTGAATGATCGTTCTCTAGTGGAGGAGATCCAACGGTACCTGAGATCAGGAAGTCTCTCTGCAGTTAAACTGTCTCCTGCTCAGTGGTCAGCTCTGGGCTTCATCTTAATGTCATCAGAAAAAGATCTGGACGTGTTTGACCTGAAGAAATACTCTGCTACAGAGGAGGCTCTTCTGAGGCTGTTGCCAGTGTTCAAAGCTTCAAGTAAAGCTCTGTAAGTGGATGAAACACTGGATATTTGAACAATATCAAATATGTTGAATAAAACATGTTGTGTTCATTACTAATCCTTTCTTCAGGCTGAGTGGCTGTCACCTCTCAGAGAGAAGCTGTGCAGCTCTGTCCTCAGTTCTCAGCACCCAGTCCTCTAGTCTGAGAGATCTGGACCTGAGTAACAACAACCTGCAGGATTCAGGAGTGAAGCAGCTTTCTGCTGGACTGGAGAGTCCAAACTGTGGACTGAAGACTCTCAGGTCAGGATAGAGCAGCTATAATTTTGTTCTACTGAAAAATGACAATAAAGTTGGTCCTGACTTTTTATACAGTTGCTGTTTTACATTCAAATTAAAGACAAATATTTTTTACAACATCTGTAGGATTCTGATATTTATATAATTAAACCATTGTGTTATCAACCTTTTTGTGTTTCCAGTCTGTCAGGATGTCTGATCACAGAGGAAAGCTGTGCTTCTCTGGCCTCAGCTCTGAGCTGCAACCCCTCCCATCTGAGAGAGCTGGACCTGAGTGACAACAACCTGCAGGATTCAGGAGTGAAGCAGCTTTCTGCTGGACTGGAGAGTCCACACTGTGAACTGGAAACTCTCAGGTCAGACTAGAGCATCTATAGTTTTGTTGTTCTGAACAATGACAATAAATCTGATTCTGAGAACCTTTCTTTATACTTAAATTTATATTACATGTTTTGACAGAGAATCACAAACAACAAACATCACAGTAGAAAAAGAAAACATCATGGCCATATGTCTGGATTTTGGACGGGGGTTTCTACACAGTACTACTTCATTTGTAGAACATATATCATAAGGAAGACAAATTACATATTTAAACACCCTTTTAATCAGAGTTCATGTGACAATCCCCAACCACCTTCCTTACTCCAACAGAAACATCGTCCATTTCGTCCATGTTGCGTTATACAAGTCTTTTCTCAGTCTAAGTAAAAAGGTCAATGTTTCCATCTCATGGATCTCTTTTACAGTTTCTAGCCAACTGTTGACTGTAGATGAGTCTAACTATTTACGACTGATTGCTTCGTTTGCTGCCGTGGTCAGTATTTTAGAAAGATATCTATCATTCCCTGTTATTCCTTCTGGTAGATCACCGAGATAAAGAGTTGTACATGTCAGTGGGATCTGGTGTCCAAGAATACACTGCATGGTTCTCTGGGTTATTTTGTCCTTCAGTTCTTTCTCCCATCGCTCCTTGATATATGCTGTAGTACTTCCTCTACCCTCAGTAATACCCTGGTAAAGCATTGAAATAGCTGCTTTAGAAGTACCAGCATATGCAAGTATTGTATTGTATTGTTTCATTAGGTTCTGTAGATACCTAATTTTTACACATTTCTTTCAGTAAATATTGTCGCAACTTTAAATACCTGAAAAAGTCACAATTTTCCAAATTGTGTTTTTCTCTTATTGTTTGGAAGCTTTGTAATTTGTTCTTATCCATTATATTACAGTAAGCAGTGATACCTTTATTCATCTAGTACTTAAATCTAGAATCCATACCATTTGGTTTAAAATCAGTATCATGTTTAGCCCATCTAAAAAATGTAATTGAGTCCACAGGTTTAATTTTTTCAAGACATCAAACCAGGTGTGTAATGTAAATGAGATGAGAAGGTTTAAGTGTTCCTGATAAGTTATTATTAATTTGTGATCTTTGCGTGTCCCAATGACCCCAGGAGCTCAGTTGTCGGGGGCTTTATGCCCCTGGTAGGGTCTCCCATGGCAAACAGGTCCGGGGGAAGGGGCCAGACAAAAGGTAGCTCAGAAAACCCCGATGATGAGCAACATAGTTGCTTTTTCGTGTCCCTTGCCCGGACGCGGGTCACCGGGGCCCCCCCCGGAGCCAGGCCTGGGGGTGGGGCTCGGAGGCGAGCGCTTGGTGGCCGGGCCTTCGCCCATGGGACCCGGCCGGGCACAGCCCGAAGAAAGGACATGGGACCCCTCTCCCACAGACCCACCACCAGTGAGAGGGGCCAAAGGGGTCGGGTGCAGTGTGAGCTGGGCGGCAGCCGAAGGCGGGGACCTTGGCGGTAGGCCTGGTTTACACCAGCAGAGTAAATATCTCAGCTGGGCAGCAAAGTAGTATTCCTTCAGTCTTGGTAGACCCATCCCCCCTCTGTCCTTTGGTAGCTGGAGAGTTTCAAACCTAATTCTAGGTTTTTTACCTGCCCAAATAAACCTTGATATTGTTCTGTTCCAGGTCTCAAACTGGGTTTGAGGGACCCCTACTGGTAGAGAATGAAATAAATAGAGGAGCCTAGGAAGCACATAAATTTTGATTATTTCAATTCTCGAGTTAAAATCTAGCGGCAGAGTGGCCCATCTTCCAATGTCTTTTTGTATCTCTTGGTTTATTTTGTCATAGTTTTCTTTATATAGTTTAGACAGTCCTTTAGTGATGGAGACCCTCAGATATTTTATTTTCGGTTCCTATTACGATGATATGAATCGTGAATCTCTTTGATGGAGTGTAGTTAAGTGGTAGTATCTGTGTTTTTGAAATATTAATTTTATATCCTGAGAGGTGCCTGTATGTTTCTAAAAGTTTCATCAGTTCAGGGAGTGATTTGTTCGGTTGTTATAAGAAGGCTATGACGTCATCCGCGAAAGGTCCTATTTTATGTTCTGCTCCGTTCTCCATTACTCCGTCTAGTTCTACATTCTGACGAACTGCTTGCACCAACGGTTCTACGAAAAGAGTGAACAAAGTGGGTGATAGGCAACAACCCTGTCTAGTAGACCTCTGCAAGTTCATTTTATCAGACTTCCATTTATTTTAATTTTCTTTATGCATTGTACTGATTTACTGTTAAACACTTGATACAAAAATCTCGAATTGACAAAATCGAATGCTTTCTCCGCGTCAATGCTTACTAATATAAAGCTTTGTTTTTTCTGTTGTACTTCGTCTACGTTTGCCGTCCGCTTATAAATCCTATATTTTTTATCCACGTTTAGCAATGAGATTGGTCTGTAATTCCCACAGTGCTCTTTGTCTCTTCCTCGTTTGTGGATGATTGTAATAATCGCTCCAAGACTAAAAATAAATATTCACAACTAACACAATCAAAAGCTTTTTCAGCATCTGGACTTGCTAACACAACACTCGTTTTTGTATTTTTAATGTTCTGTATTATATGAAGAGAGCACCTAATATTGTCCTGTGTTTGCCTTCCCTGGGCAAGTCTGCATTGTGTTAAACATTGTGTTATCAACCATTTTATATTTCCAGTCTGTCAGGATGTCTGATCACAGAGGAAGGCTGTGCTTCTCTGGCCTCAGCTCTGAGCTGCAACCCCTCCCATCTGAGAGAGCTGGACCTGAGCTACAATCATCCAGGAGCCTCAGGAGAGAAGTTACTGTCTGCTGGACTGGAGGATCCACACTGGAGACTGGACACTCTCAGGTAGGTGTAGAGTATGTTCAGTATGTTATGAGTGATGTAATCTAAACCAATCAGAGATCACTTTGGGGGAGGCAGACTGTAGCCACATGACTTACTTAGCCCCATAACAGTATATATCATCAGTAATAATCACACATCAATCATAATTTTATGAACAAGCAGTTATTGATAAAAATACTTGAAAAATTGTATTTACAAAACTTCTTAGCCATGTTCACTTTGAATGTGGTTTGAATGAACGTTGTCTCAGTCCCAGTCTATGTTGACTAGCAGTGATAGTATTCTGCTCTCTACTTATCATACTAAAAGGAACACATGCATCCCCCCAGAGCACTTACAGGTTCACATTCAGGACCATTCGCAAGGTGCTACTTCAGCAAACCCTCAGAAAAATAGCTCAGGATCATTTAGAAGTTAAAAAACTGAAAATCACATTTAAAACTTGAATCATGAATCATCTAACACTTTAAATTTCTACTATAATTAGTTTCAATTAGTGAACGTGTGAGAAGTGCAGTGTCCTTATGTAATGTGTAAGGAGCACAGGCTAGTTTGACTACCACAACATAGACATAACAAGCTCTAATATTATGTGGAATAAAATACCAGATGGAGTTTGGTGCTTAATCCACTTTATTTTGAAAGTATTGTTTAAGTCAATAAAATGTAATAATTCAAATCCTTCTTTTTTAGGTGATGGTGTCATCTCTTTAAAAATAGAAATATCTTGTATGTTGCTGTTTAAAACCTGAAATGATATTAACTCTTCAACTCTCAAGCTAATTATTCCTTGTTTCATCGTTGTTGACATTTCTTCCTTATCGATACATTCAAGTAAAACTCAGTTAAACCATCAATCTCAGGTATGAACACACAGGTGGACACTCTCAGGTCACATTTAAGGGTTCATTTTAACAGTAAATGTAGTTTTAGTCATAATTGAGTCATGTACATTGTTTTAGTTTTAGTGGACTAAATATCATTAGATTATACTGTAGATTATAGTCTATATAATATAATAAAGTTTAAAGGATAATGCTTTTTTAAAGTTAGTGTTGAATGAGTGAAGTCATTGTTCCTACTAGATGAAATGAATGTTATATTTATCTGTTATTGAATGGTAGGAAGGTTTGAATGGTTCATACACACAGACATATCTTTATTTACCTGGCTTGGCCATAAAAGAGCATCTCAATAACAATAATCAGCTGCTAATGTTGCTTCAAGTTTGAAGTGGAGACAGATGACAGAATAAAGTCCAGTGTGTCTCTCTGTTATATTTAGTTTTCTGATTCATCATCTAGTTAAAAATCTGTTAATTATCCGTCTGATCAACAAAAGAAACAGAAACAACTTTCTTCATTTATCAGACACATTTTTCTTTTCATGTTATTTCCTCCATTAACTGTTATTATGGATGGATATTATATGTTGTTATGGATCAAATGAACATAAGGAAGAGTTTGTCTGTCACATTTTAAACATATTTATATTTGACATAATGTGTCATCATTTCCATGTGAGCGTCTGGTTTGATATGAGTTTACTTAGTTTATTGAGTTACATCATATCAATTATTCCTCGAACATTCAACCTAATAAAGCAAATCACTATTTAAAAACACTCTGGTCATATTCAGAGTTATTAAATAATTAATTCACAATCAGAATATCAATAAATAACCTTCAGATACAAATAATGAATAAATAACATTCTGCCAGTAGTAATGTTTCATATGTTTCTGAGCAGCACACAGTAGATACACAGCAGGAGTGTTTGTTAAATAGATATAATATAATATAATATAATATAATATAATATAATATAATATAATATAATATAATATAACATAATATAATATAAACGTTCATGATCTCCTGATGTCCCTGAACTCATCAGAGTCCATCTGTTATTTTATTATTGATGTATTTACTGTTTATTATAAAGAAGTTCACTTGTATCATGAACTTTATTTAGAACTTTCTAACTTGTGATTGTTTCTTCTTATTGTGTCTTTCAACTATTATTATTATTATATATTCAAACCAAATGAATGAACACATGGAATAATTACAGTCAAATGTTTTGCTGTCTTATAGCTGCATTTATTCTCTGATCACTTCAAAAATGCTCCTTTTGTCTCCTTTTGATATTGAAGTGATGACTGGCTCTATCCTCAGGACAACATGCAGAGATCAATATTTAATCAAGTGATTTATCATGTGGGAGGACATATTTGTTCATCACATCTTCTTCTTCAGGTCTTTTCCTCTCAGACTTCAGTGAAAGAATCCAGCAGACAGTTGAGACAGATGAGTTTCAGCCTGTTTCTGTGTCACTCTGACAAACTGAGGAACACTGCTTCATGTTGAACAGCAGTTAGGACTCATGTTGGATAGAAAATCATTCTGACTGTGTTTCTTCCTCCAGGGTGGACCATGGTGGAGAGCACAGGTTAAAACCTGGTGTGAAGAAGTGTAAGTGTGGATTGAATTTGATTCATGACAACTAAACAGCACACAGTCAGTTTCTCTTTAAATACAAAGTTGGTCTTTGTGGTATTTATTCATTAAAACATTACTGACAAAATGTGTCATCATGAAACTTTATAGAAATGAACAACAGATCAGAAGATAAACAGAGAATAAATCCATCAGGTGTGTCAGATGATAAACTGCTGCTGTGTTGTTTCTTCTTCTCTTCATCAGATTTCTGTGAACTCACACTGGACACAAACACAGCACACAGGAACCTCAAACTGTCTCACAACAACAGGAAGGTGACATGGGTGAAGGAGGAGGATCAGTCATATCCTGATCATCCAGACAGATTTGACTCCTATCCTCAGCTGCTGTGTAGTAATGGTCTGACTGGTCGCTGTTACTGGGAGGTCGAGTGGAGAGGAAGTGTTGATATATCAGTGAGTTACAGAAGAATCAACAGGAAAGGAGACAGTGAAGACTGTGTGTTTGGAGGGAACGTTCAGTCCTGGAAACTGTGGTGCACTGATGATGATGGTCGTTACTCTGTCTGGCACAATAAGAGAGGAACAGCCATCTCCTCCTCCTCCTCTGTCTCTGACAGAGTAGCAGTGTATGTGGACTGTCCTGCTGGCACTCTGTCCTTCTACAGAGTCTCCTCTGACACACTGATCCACCTCCACACCTTCTACACCACATTCACTGAACCTCTGTATCCTGGGTTTGGGTTCTGGTCTGATGGTTCCTCAGTGTCTGTGTGTCCTCTGTCTGAGTGAGAGTCTCTTCCTGTGTGTGAAGATGTAAATAACTTTGAGAAGTTTGAGTAACATTATTTTCATTGCTGGTTAAAATTCAAGCAGAAGCAAACACAACGAGCTTCTGTAACATTGATCTGATTATTAAAATAAAAACCAGTTTGAACTTGAAGCTTTTGGTTTCCTGTTTGTTTTTGACACCAGCAGGACTCCGTACATCTCAGCTCTCTGTTTTTACTTTATTGAACAACAGCAGAATATACAAACATACAGGTAAACATTAATATCAGTTAAATATGTAATAATATGAGGAAATGAACAACATGAGAGGAAATGTTAAAACAATGCAAACATCCACACACACACACACACAAGCTAACATACAAGCTAACAAACAAGCTAACAGCAGACAGAACCAAGAACAACATGAAGCAGATTAGCAATAAGAAGCTAGCAGGACAAAGACAATAAACACTTTATAAAAAGCCAGAAAGCAACAATAAGGCTTCTGTGGCTTCAAATTAAAATCATCCGTGAGCTGTAGAAAAACTTGTGTTTTATTCTTTCTTTGAAAAGTTTGTGTAATATTCTTCTTGTTAAACTTTTGATCTGTTAGTTCAGGTCCATCTAACATCAGTGAAGGCTGATTCTTCTTTTCATCTTTACTTCTGTGACTTTTCACAAGTTGAATGAATTCATGGTTACAGCAGAAGTGAAAGAGTTCATATTACTGAATCATTACTCACATTATGAAACTATAAGAGACACAATAAACATCATCCATGACGTCATGTTTACTATTTAAAGTGTGGGTGACGTCACTCAGCGCGCCTGTGGGCGGGGCGTCGGGTTTCTCTTCCTGTGTGTGAGCAGGTGAGACACACCTGATGGTTTGATGAGAGACTCACATGGGCGGTGCATATTCAAAATGTGGTGGATAAATGTATAAAAGTCTTAAATGTGATGAGGTGTTTGGTGGGGTATGCCTGGGGGGCAGACAGGAGTGCGCTAAAAGCCATATATTGTGGGTTGATTAGGTCTATTTTAGATTATGGGGCAGGCACATCCCTGAGAAAGCTAGACATTATTCAATATCAGGTATTGAGGCTATGTACAGGGGCTTTTAAAACAACTCCAACAGCAGTATTACAGGTGGAAATGGGGGAAATGCCATTAGATATGAGCAGGTTGCAATTATCGCTCGTGTATTGGGTTAATACGCAGGGTCATGTGACAGACCATCCAACAAAATGCACTTTAGAACCGTGTTGGGAAAAGGGAAAAAGGGACAGTAAAAGTTTTGGTTGGACAATAACACAGGAAACAGAAGAGATTGAAATAGCACATTTAGATGTAAGTCAGACAGTACCATTATTTGTTTGTTTAATGTATTATTTATTTATTCATTTATTCATTTTTATTTTTCTTGTAGTATTTATTTAGTTATTTTGTGAGGGTGTTATGGCCATTTTGATCCACATTCCATACCAGTAGGTGGCGGTAATGCACCAATTCGTTGTTTGCCAACCGCCATTAAGCACAAGAAGAAGAAGAAGAAGAAGCAGCAGCGACACACCTGAGCAGCAGCAGACAGCAGCAGACGCTTTAATCACTTTGTCTTTTAAACTTTACTTCATATTTTACATTAAAGTGATCCGCACGGAGCGGCAGCGCGAGACCGGAAACCGGAGCTACATCCGAGAGTCCGTGCACGCGCAGCAGCTGACGGCAGGTAAGTCAGAGTTTCAGTTACCATGGTGACTGACTCAGAGTTTCAGTTACCTCTCTTTCCTCATCTCAGGGTTAAGAGCTGATAAAAGTCCTCACATTGTGTACTTTAGGAGAAGTTGTGATAATGTTTTAAAAAGACGAGTGAAGCAGTTATTAGATGTTTGGACTGAGCGCATCACTTCCTGCTGTGCTTTGTGTCGGCCAGCAGGTGTCAGTAGTGGAGCAGCTGAAGTCTGGAGAGGTGAAACTCCATCTCAACACGACGGCTTTAAAAAGCTTCATCCAAAACTCGTCCAAACCTCAGACTGACTGATCAGAGACTCACATGTGATCAAACTGCTGCTGCTTCAAAAGTCGCCCCCTGCATGGAGAGTAGACGCTTTTACCATCTGGGAGGCGCTTCAGTACTCCCACAGCTTTTAAACAGCGCTACAAAAATTCCTTTATCCCTCTTTCCATCCAAGCACTGAACGCACTTTACAGAGGGAGATAGTCCTCGTCCATCCTAGTCCCCCCCTCCCTGGCTTGGACCTATTTATTTATTCATATTTATTAGTTTTTTCTTTTCTAAATTCATGTTTTTAATTCCAATCAATGAATGTAGTTGTTGTGTTTTAATGTGTTGTGTGATCTGTGTTGTCTTTTCTGTATTCCTGCTGCAAACTAAGTGGACAAAGAATCAAATGAATCTGAATCTGAATCTTCATCACATCTGAGCTCAGCTGCTCTGACCTGTAGATGATCACATGGTTCGTTACCACCATCTAGTGGACAGATAGCACAACTACATGTGATGTGTGATTTCTGACTTGAACTTTATATATTTAATAACTTTATATATTTAATAACTTTATATATTTAATACAATAACTTTATATATTTAATATAATAACTTTATATATTTAATAACTTTATATATTTAATATAATAACTTTATATATTTAATAACTTTATATATTTAATATAATAACTTTATATATTTAATAACTTTATATATTTAATACAATAACTTTATATATTTAATATAATAACTTTATATATTTAATAACTTTATATATTTAATACAATAACTTTATATATTTCATAACTTTATATATTTAATAACTTTATATATTTAATACAATAACTTTATAGCTGAAGGAAGGAAGGAAGGAAGGAAAGAAGGAAAGGAAAGGAGGGAAGAAGGAAGGGAAGGAAGGAAGGGAAGAAGGAAAGGAGGGAGGAAGGAAGGAAGGTAGGAAGGAAAGGAGGGAAGAAGGAAGGAAAGGAGGTAGGAAGGGAAGGAAAAGAGGGAGGAAGGGAAGGAAAGGAGGGAAGAAGGAAGGAAGGAAGGTAGGAAGGAAAGGAGGGAAGAAGGAAGGAGGGAGGAAGGAAAGAAGGAAGGTAGGAAGGAAGGAAGGAAGGAAAGGAAAGGAGGGAAGAAGGAAGGAAAGGAGGGAAGGAAAGGAGGGAGGAAGGAAGGAAGGAAAGGAGGGAGGAAGGAAAGGAAAGGAGGAAGGAAAGGAAAGGAAAGGAGGGAGGAAGGAAGGTAGGAAGGAAAAGAGGGAAGAAGGAAGGAAAGGAGGGAGGAAGGTAAGGAAAGGAGGGAGGAAGGGAAGGAAAGGAGGGAGGAAGGAAAGGAAAGGAGGGAGGGAGGAAGGAAGGAAGGAAGGTAGGAAGGAAAGGAGGGAAGAAGGAAGGAAAGGAGGGAGGAAGGAAAGGAAAGGAGGAAGGAAGGAAGGAAGGTAGGAAGGAAAGGAGGGAAGAAGGAAGGAAGGAAAGGAAGGAAGGAAGGAAGGATAGAAGAAAGGAAGGAAGGGTTGAAAAAAGGAAGGAAGGTAGGAAGGGAGGAAAGAAGGAAGAGTGAAAACAGAGGGGGTGAATGTGTGTGTATCTCCTGGTGCACGTTGCCTCTTTAAGGGTTAAATAAATATAATAAATTCTACTATCAGCCTCGTTAACACTACTTTTAGTGGGAGGGTGTGATCTTAGTGAAAGGAAAGGAAAGGAGGGAGGAAGGAAGGAAGGAAAGAAGCCCTCGTTTAACACTACTTTTAGTGGGAGGGTGTGATCTTAGTGGAAGGAAAGGAAAGGAGGGAGGAAGGAAGGAAGGTAGGTAGGAAGGAAAGGAGGGAGGAAGGAAGGAAAGGAGGGAGGAAGGGAAGGAAAGGAGGGAGGGAGGAAGGAAAGGAGGGAAGAAGGAAGGAAAGGAGGGAAGAAGGAAGGAAAGGAGGGAGGAAGGGAAGGAAGGAAGGAAGGTAGGAAGGAAAGGAGGGAAGAAGGAAGGAAAGAAGGGAGGAAGGTAGGAAGGAAAGGAGGGAGGGAGGGAGGGAGGGAGGGAGGAAGGAAGGAAGGAAAGGAGGGAAGAAGGAAGGAAAGGAGGGAGGAAGGAAGGAAGGAAGGAAAGGAGGGAGGGAGGAAGGAAGGAAAGGAGGGAGGGAGGAAGGAAGGAAAGGAAAGGAAAGGAGGGAGGGAGGGAGGGAGGAAGGAAGGAAGGAAAGGAGGGAAGAAGGAAGGAAGGAAGGTAGGAAGGAAAGAAGGGAAGGAAAGGAGGGAGGGAGGAAGAAAGGAAGGTAGGAAGGAAAGGAGGGAAGAAGGAAGGAAAGGAGGGAGGAAGGAAAGGAGGGAAGAAGGAAGGAAAGGAGGGAAGGAGGAAAGGAAGGAAGGAAGGAAAGGAAAGGAGGGAGGAAGGAAGGAAAGGAAAGGAGGGAAGAAGGAAGGAAAGGAGGGAAGAAGGAAGGAAAGGAGGGAGGAAGGGAAGGAAAGGAGGGAGGAAGGGAAGGAAAGGAGGGAGGGAGGAAGGAAGGAAAGAAGAAAGGAAGGAAGGAAGGGTGTAAAAAAGGAAGGAAGCAAGGGAGGAAAGAGGAAGAGTGAAAACAGAGGGGGTGAATGTGTGTGTATCTCCTGGTGCACGTTGCCTCTTTAAGGGTTAAATAAATATAATAAATTCTACTATCAGCCTCGTTAACACTACTTTTAGTGGGAGGGTGTGATCTTAGTGGAAGGAAAGGAAAGGAGGGAGGAAGGAAAGGTAGGAAAGGAGGGAAGAAGGAAGGAAAGGAGGGAAGAAGGAAGGAAAGGAGGGAAGAAGGAAGGAAAGGAGGGAAGAAGGAAGGAAGGGAAGGAAGGAAGGAAAGAAGGAAAGGAGGGAGGAAGGAAGGAAGGAAGGTAGGAAGGAAAGGAAAGGAGGGAAGAAGGAAGGAAAGGAGGGAAGGAAGGGAAGAAGGAAGGAAAGGAAAGGAGGGAGGAAGGAAGGAAAGGAGGATGATCTTAGTGAAATTAAATTTATAATCAAAAGAATTAGAAATATGTTTAATTACATCTGGCCCATCAGGAAGGAAAGGAGGGAGGAAGGGAAGGAAAGGAAGGAGGAAGGGAAGGGAAGGGAAGGAAAGGAGGGAGGAAGGGAAGGAAAGGAGGGAAGAAGGAAGGAAGGTAGGAAGGAAAGGAGGGAGGGAAGAAGGAAAGGAAGGAAGGAAGAATAGAAGAAAGGAAGGAAGGAAGGGTTGAAAAAAGGAAGGAAGCAAGGGAGGAAAGAAGGAAGAGTGAAAACAGAGGGGGTGAATGTGTGTGTATCTCCTGGTGCACGTTGCCTCTTTAAGGGTTAAATAAATATAATAAATTCTACTATCAGCCTCGTTAACACTACTTTTAGTGGGAGGGTGTGATCTTAGTGGAAGGAAAGGAAAGGAGGGAGGAAGGAAGGGAAGGAGGGAGGAAGGAAGGAAAGGAGGGAGGAAGGAAAGGAGGGAAGAAGGAAGGAAAGGAGGGAGGAAGGAAGGAAAGGAGGGAGGAAGGAAAGGAGGGAGGAAGGGAAGGAAAGGAGGGAAGAAGGAAGGAAGGTAGGAAGGAAAGGAGGGAGGGTTGAAAAAA
>JAJDFG010000193.1:382500-560581 GCA_021039105.1 Scomber colias
AAGGGAGGAAGGAAAGGAGGGAGGGAGGAAGGAAAGGAAGGAAAGGAGGAAGGAAGGAAGGAAGGATAGAAGAAAGGAGGGAGGAAGGAAGGAAGGGAGGAAGGAAGGTAGGAAGGAAAGGAGGGAAGAAGGAAGGAAAGGAGGGAGGAAGGCAAGGAAAGGAGGGAAGGAAAGGAGGGAAGAAGGAAGGAAAGGAGGGAGGAAGGGAAAGAAAGGAGGGAAGAAAGGGAGGAAAGAAGGAAGAGTGAAAACAGAGGGGGTGAATGTGTGTGTATCTCCTGGTGCACGTTGCCTCTTTAAGGGTTAAATAAATATAATAAATTCTACTATCAGCCTCGTTAACACTACTTTTAGTGGGAGGGTGTGATCTTAGTGAAAGGAAAGGAAAGGAGGGAGGAAGGGAAGGAGGGAAGGTAGGAAGGGAAGGAAAGGAGGGAAGAAGGAAAGGAAAGGAGGGAGGAAGGAAGGAAAGGAGGGAGGAAGGAAGGTAGGAAGGAAAGGAGGGAGGAAGGGAAGGAAAGGAGGGAAGAAGGAAGGAAGGAAGGAAAGGAGGGAAGAAGGAAGGAAAGGAGGGAGGAAGGGAAGGAAAGGATGGAAGAAGGAAGGAAAGGAGGGAGGAAGGGAAGGAAAGGAGGGAAGAAGGAAGGAGAGGAGGGAAGAAGGAAGGAAAGGAGGGAGGGAGGAAGGAAGGAAAGGAGGGAGGAAGGGAAGGAAAGGAGGGAGGAAGGGAAGGAAAGGAGGGAAGAAGGAAGGAAAGGAGGAAGGAAAGGAGGGAAGAAGGAAGGAAAGGAGGGAGGAAGGGAAGGAAGGGAAGGAAGGAAGGGAAGGAAAGGAGGGAAGAAGGAAGGAAGGTAGGAAGGAAAGAAGGGAGGAAGGGAAGGAAAGGAGGGAAGAAGGAAGGAAGGTAGGAAGGAAAGGAGGGAAGAAGGAAGGTAGGAAGGAAAGGAGGGAAGAAGGAAGGGAAGGAGGGAGGAAGGAAAGGAGGGAGGAAGGGAAGGAAGGAAGGTAGGAAGGAAAGGAGGGAAGAAGGAAGGAAAGGAGGGAGGAAGGGAAGGAAAGGAGGCAGGAAGGAAGGAAGGGTTGAAAAAAGGAAGGAAGGATAGAAGAAAGGAAGGAAGGAAGGGTTGAAAAAAGGAAGGAAGGAGGGAAGGGAGGAAAGAAGGAAGAGTGAAAACAGAGGGGGTGAATGTGTGTGTATCTCCTGGTGCACGTTGCCTCTTTAAGGGTTAAATAAATATAATAAATTCTACTATCAGCCTCGTTAACACTACTTTTAGTGGGAGGGTGTGATCTTAGTGGAAGGAAAGGAAAGGAGGGAGGGAGGGAAGGAAAGGAGGGAGGGAGGGAGGGAGGAAGGAAGGGAAGGGAAGGAAGGAAGGATAGAAGAAAGGAAGGAAGGAAGTGTTGAAAAAAGGAAGGAAGCAAGGGAGGAAAGAAGGAAGAGTGAAACAGAGGGGGTGAATGTGTGTGTATCTCCTGGTGCACGTTGCCTCTTTAAGGGTTAAATAAATATAATAAATTCTACTATCAGCCTCGTTAACACTACTTTTAGTGGGAGGGTGTGATCTTAGTGGAAGGAAAGGAAAGGAGGGAGGGAGGAAGGGAAGGAGGGAGGAAGGGAAGGAAAGGAGGGAGGAAGGGAAGGAAAGGAGGGAAGAACGAAGGGAAGGAAGGAAGGAAGGGAAGAAGGGAAGGAAAGGAGGGAAGAAGGAAGGAAAGGAGGGAGGGAGGAAGGAAAGGAAGGAAAGGAGGAAGGAAGGAAGGAAGGAAGGAAGGAAAGGAGGGAGGAAGGAAGGAAGGAAGGTAGGAAGGAAAGGAGGGAGGAAGGAAGGAAGGAAGGAAAGGAGGGAGGAAGGAAGGAAAGGAAAGGAGGGAGGGAGGAAGGAAGGTAGGAAGGTAGGAAGGAAGGAAGGAAAGGAGGGAGGGAAGGAGGGAAGAAGCAAAGGAGGAAGGAAGGGAAGGAAGGAAGGGTTGAAAAAAGGAAGGAAGGTAGGAAGGGAGGAAAGAAGGAAGAGTGAAAACAGAGGGGGTGAATGTGTGTGTATCTCCTGGTGCACGTTGCCTCTTTAAGGGTTAAATAAATATAATAAATTCTACTATCAGCCTCGTTAACACTACTTTTAGTGGGAGGGTGTGATCTTAGTGGAAGGAAAGGAAAGGAGGGAGGAAGGAAGGAAAGAAGGGAGGAAGGAAGGGAAGGAAGGGAAGGAAGGAAGGATAGAAGAAAGGAAGGAAGGAAGGAAGGGTTGAAAAAAGGAAGGAAGCAAGGGAGGAAAGAAGGAAGAGTGAAAACAGAGGGGGTGAATGTGTGTGTATCTCCTGGTGCACGTTGCCTCTTTAAGGGTTAAATAAATATAATAAATTCTACTATCAGCCTCGTTAACACTACTTTTAGTGGGAGGGTGTGATCTTAGTGAAAGGAAAGGAAAGGAGGGAGGGAGGAAGGAAGGGAGGGAAGAAGGAAGGAAGGAAAGGAGGGAGGAAGGGAAGAAGGAAAGGAAAGGAGGGAGGAAGGAAGGTAGGAAGGAAAGGAGGGAAGAAGGAAGGAAAGGAGGGAAGAAGGAAGGGAAGGAAAGGAAGGAAGGAAGGAAGAAAGGAAAGGAGGGAGGAAGGAAGGGAAGGAAAGGAGGAAGGAAGGGAAGGAAAGGAGGGAGGAAGAAAGGAAAGGAGGGAGGAAGGAAGGGAAGGAAGGGAAGAAGGAAAGGAAAGGAGGAAGGAAGGAAGGAAAGGAGGGAGGAAGGGAAGGAAAGGAGGGAAGAAGGAAGGAAAGGAGGGAGGAAGGGAAGGAAAGGAGGGAAGAAGGAAGGAAAGGAGGGAGGAAGGGAAGGAAGGAAGGGAAGGAAAGGATGGAAGAAGGAAGGAAGGTAGGAAGGAAAGGAGGGAGGAAGGGAAGGAAAGGAGGGAAGAAGGAAGGAAGGTAGGAAGGAAAGGAGGGAAGAAGGAAGGTAGGAAGGAAAGGAGGGAAGAAGGAAGGGAAGGAGGGAGGAAGGAAAGGAGCGAGGAAGGGAGGGAAGGAAGGTAGGAAGGAAAGAAGGGAAGAAGGATGGAAGGAAGGATAGAAGAAAGGAAGGAAGGAAGGAAGGGTTGAAAAAAGGAAGGAAGCAAGGGAGGAAAGAAGGAAGAGTGAAAACAGAGGGGGTGAATGTGTGTGTATCTCCTGGTGCACGTTGCCTCTTTAAGGGTTAAATAAATATAATAAATTCTACTATCAGCATCGTTAACACTACTTTTAGTGGGAGGGTGTGATCTTAGTGAAAGGAAAGGAAAGGAGGGAGGAAGGGAAGGAAAGGAAAGGAGGGAAGAAGGAAGGAAGGAAGGAAGGGAAGAAGGAAAGGAAAGGAGGGAGGGAGGGAAGGAAGGTAGGGAGGGAGGAAGGAAAGGAAAGGAGGGAGGAAGGAAAGGAAAGGAGGGAGGAAGGAAGGTAGGAAGGAAAGGAGGGAGGAAGGGAAGGAAAGGAAAGGAGGGAAGAAGGAAGGAAAGGAGGGAGGAAGGGAAGGAAAGGAGGGAGGAAGGAAAGGAGGGAAGAAGGAAGGAAGAAAGGAGGGAGGGAGGGAGGGAGGAAGGAAGGAAGGAAGGAAGGAAGGAAAGGAGGGAAGAAGGAAGGAAAGGAGGGAGGAAGGAAGGAAGGAAGGAAAGGAGGGAGGGAGGAAGGAAAGGAGGGAAGAAGGAAGGGAAGGAAAGGAGGGAAGAAGGAAGGAAAGGAGGGAGGAAGGTAGGAAGGAAAGGATGGAGGAAGGAAAGGAGGGAAGAAGGAAGGAAGGAAGGAAGGAAGGAAAGGAGGGAGGGAGGAAGGAAAGGGAAGGAAGGAAGGAAAGGAGGGAAGAAGGAAAGGAAAGGAGGGAGGAAGGGAAGGAAAGGAGGGAAGAAGGAAGGAAGGAAGGGTTGAAAAAAGGAAGGAAGCAAGGGAGGAAAGAAGGAAGAGTGAAAACAGAGGGGGTGAATGTGTGTGTATCTCCTGGTGCACGTTGCCTCTTTAAGGGTTAAATAAATATAATAAATTCTACTATCAGCCTCGTTAACACTACTTTTAGTGGGAGGGTGTGATCTTAGTGAAAGGAAAGGAAAGGAGGGAAGAAGGAAGGAAGGAAGGGTTGAAAAAAGGAAGGAAGGTAGCAAGGGAGGAAAGAAGGAAGAATGAAAACAGAGGGGGTGAATGTGTGTGTATCTCCTGGTGCACGTTGCCTCTTTAAGGGTTAAATAAATATAATAAATTCTACTATCAGCCTCGTTAACACTACTTTTAGTGGGAGGGTGTGATCTTAGTGAAAGGAAAGGAAAGGAGGGAGGAAGGAAGGAAGGAAGGAAGGAGGGAGGAAGGAAGGAAGGAAGGAAAGGAGGGAGGAAGGGATGGAATGGAGGGAAGGTAGGAAGGAAAGGAGGGAAGAAGGAAGGAAAGGAGGGAAGAAGGGAAGGAAAGGAGGGAAGAAGGAAGGAAAGGAGGAAGGGAAGGAAAGGAGGGAAGAAGGAAGGAAGGAAAGGAGGGAAGAAGGAAGGAAGGGAGGGAAGAAGGAAAGGAAAGGAGGGAGGAAGGGAAAGGAGGGAGCCTCGTTTAACACAACTTTTAGTGGGAGGGAGGAAGGAAGGTAGGAAGGAAAGGAGGGAAGAAGGAAGGAAAGGAGGGAGGAAGGAAGGTAGGAAGGAAAGGAGGGAGGGAGGAAGGAAGGAAGGAAGAAGGAAGGAAAGGAGGGAGGAAGGGAAGGAAAGGAGGGAGGACGGAAGGAAAGGAGGGAGGAAGGGAAGGAAAGGAGGGAGGAAGGAAGGAAGGAAAGGAGGGAAGAAGGAAGGAAAGGAGGGAGGAAGGGAAGGAAAGGAGGGAGGAAGGGAAGAAGGAAGGAAAAGGAAGGAAGGAAGGAAGGAAAGAAGGAAAGGAAGGAAGGAAAGGAAAGGAGGGAAGAAGGAAGGGAAGGAAGGAAGGAAGGGAAGACGGAAAGGAAAGGAGGAAGGAAGGAAGGAAGGAAGGAAGGGAAGAAGGAAAGGAAAGGAGGGAGGAAGGAAAGGAGGGAAGAAGGAAGGAAGGAAGGAAGGAAAGAAGGAAAGGAAGGAAGGAAGGAAAGAAGAAAAAGAAAGGAGGGAAGAAGGAAGGAAAGGAGGGAGGAAGGAAGGAAGGAAGGAAGGTAGGAAGGAAAGGAGGGAAGAAGGAAGGAAAGGAGGGAGGAAGGAAAGGAGGGAAGAAGGAAGGAAGGAAGGAAGGAAAGAAGGAAAGGAAGGAAGGAAAGAAGGAAAGGAAAGGAGGGAAGGAAGGAAGGAGAGAAGGAGGGAGTGAAGGAAGGAGGGAGGAGGAAGGAAGGGAGACAAAAGGAGGGAAGGAAGGAAGGAAGGAAGGAGGGAGAGAAGGAAGGAGGGAGTGAAGGGAGACAAAAGGAGGGAAGGAAGGAAGGAAGGAGGGAGGGTGGGAGGGAAGGATGGAAGGAAGGGAGGTGGGAGGGAGGATGGAAGGAAGGGAGGAATGAGGGTGGAGGAAGGAAGGGAGAAAGAAGGAAGGAAATGAGGGAAGGAAGGAAGGTAGGTGGGAGGGAGGGAGGAAAGGAGGAAGGAGGGAGTGTAGGAAGGAAGGAAGGAAGGTAGGAGAGAAGGACAGAAGGAAGGAAGGTAGGGAGGAAGGAAGGAAGGAAGGAAGGAAGGAAGGTAGGTGGGAGGGAAGTGGGAGGAAGGAAGGGAGAAAGAAGGGAGGGAGGAAAGAAGGAAGGAGGGAGTGTGGGAAGGAAGGAAGGTGGGAGGAAGGAAAGGAGAAAGAAGGAAGGAAAGGAGGGAAAGAAGGAAGGAAGGAAGGAAGGAGCTTGCACACAGAGAGCAAACTTTGTGATCCAGCTGATAAAGATTTGTAGTGTCTGTTAATGTTTGACTCTTGTTCCAGATTGTTGGTTCCAGAGTTCAGAGCTGCTGTTCTGTGATCAGATTCCCTTAAAGAAGACTTCAGGTTAAAGATGAATACAGAGAGTTGACACCTTAAAAAGCTCCTGCTGTCACTTCCATGTTTGTTCTTCTTCTGGTTGGTTTCCTGCTTGAAGCTGCTCATTCATTTCACCTTCACTCATCAGCTAAAGGTAACGTCCTCCATCCTCCCTCCTTTCCTTCCCTCCTTTCCTTCCTTCCTCCCTCCTTTCCTTCCTTCTCATTCCCTCCTTTCCTTCCTTCTTCCTTCCCTTCTTACTGCCTCCTTTCCTTCCTTCTTCCTTCCCTCCTTACTGCCTCCTTTCCTTCCTTCCCTCCTTGTTTCTTTCTTTCCTCCCTCCCTCCTTCCTTCTTCCTTCCTCCCTCCTTCCTCCCTCCTTTCCGTCCCTCCTTCCTTCCTTCTTTTCCTTCCTCCCTCCTTCCTCCTTCCTCCTTCCTCCCTCCTTCCTCCTTCCTTTCCTTCCTTCTTGCTTCCCTTACTCCCTCCTTTCCTTCCTTCTTCCTTCAATCCTTACTCCCTCCTTTCCTTCCTTCCCTCCTTCTCTCTTTCTTTCCTCCCTCCCTCCTTCCTTCTTCCTTCCTCCCTCCTTTCCTTCCTTCCCTCCCTCCTTCCTCCCTCCTTCCTCCTTTCCTTCCTTCCTCCCTCCCTCCCTCCATCTTTGGTTTCAGTGATGGAATTCAAACCTTCAGTGTTCATGTGTTAATGTTAATATCTCAGATGGTGACATTATTATAATTATGATATATGTGTTAAAGATGTATTTTTGGGTATTTGTGGCCTTTATTTAATAGTACATGTCGTACATAGAGCCTGACAGGAAACAGGGAGAGAGGGGAATGACCTGCATCAAAGGTCCCTTGCTTGGACGCACTGTAACCATTCACCTACCAAGGCTCTCCAACTGAGACTGTTTGGTTATTGGTCCCTGACCTCAGGGTGCTGCTCAATTATTATTCATTCATCTAATCATTTGATTGATTTCTGATCATTATCTTCAGTGATTATTACTTATTGCTGATAATCAAAGCTACACACATGAATATGAAGATGAAGTGTGTGCATCAATAGATCAGACTCAGATCAATAAACAGTTTGATGAGCTTTCAACACAACACTGACTGTTCTGTACAGACTGATGTGATTATGTTCTGACACATTTGACATGAAATCAACTCAAAGTGTTTGTTTTTCTAAAAGCTTTTCTTGTCCTTGTTAGAGAAGTTAGGTGACAGTATGGAGTCTCCTCCTTCATCACATTTGAATCAGCAGTGTCACTCAGTCAGTGAGGGACATTCACTGTCCACAGTCCAGCACAATGCAGCCTGCTTACTGATGAACTGTAATAAAAAGTCATAAATATGTTACAGTCAGAGATCTCTGACAATGTTTTAGTCTCAGAAATAGTGAAATCATCTTTTCATTGATGATATTCAGTTATTGAAGCAGCTGAGAGCTGCAGCAGCAGCAACATGTTTCTACTGTAGCTCTGCATTTACTGTTTAGTTTCACACATTTTACATCAACATCATGTTTACACATGTTTAATATCAAGGTTCAAAGTTCTGATCATTCAACCATATAACCTTCTGAAATAACATCCTTATTGTCCAACACTGACTAAAGGCCACAAACATGATATAAATATAACTGATAACTTTGATCTCCATTTATAGCTTTTTTATTATTTACTAGCTTGAGTGATTTTAATAGTTCAATTCTTGGAGGAAAGGTGCAATTTTTTCTTTATTAAGATTTCATATGTTTTCAGATGAGAAAGTAACGATGTAGATTCCCACTATGTGATGAGTTTATCCAGATAAGGCCTGTTTGTAAATCAGCTGTTAGCCTCTCATGTGACTCTGAGATGATGAGCGGTTATCTGGGGGAGAACATGACCAAATGAACTGATCAGTGCAGCTTCTTGGTGATTTTCCCCTGAGCTCTAATGTGAAGCGTTTTGATGGATGATATTATTCCCTTGAGTCTCACAGATTAAATCTAACTGTTGTAGCTGCCACATGTTGGTCTGAAGAGAAGCTTCATGTTTTACTGGACAGAACAACAGCACTGCTTCTCTATATACAGATATCACCAGATTTACAATGAATATCAATGTACTCATTTATTAGACAAAGACAAGCTGGTTGTTTAGCAGCTGGAAGACACCAAAGAGGAGGAAATATTTAATATTAATGTCAGACGTCCAGTCTGCTGTTAAAGTCAGTCACTGATGTCCAATGTAAAGCTGCTCACTGCTCCCTGCAGTAAACAGCTGATACTGAGACCAAAGGCTCACTGTCCCATCATTCACTGAACCTGCTGATACTTAATAAACTAGCTGGCAGCTCATTTGTTCACCTCATCATGTTAGAATCATGTTTGAGTATCAGGTTACTTGTTCCATGGAAACATCATCATATTCTCCACATAGATAATAATCAGAACCAGGATATGGATGATATGTGTCCTCAACTCCATAAAAGAGCCAGATGATAAACAAACATCTATGAGCTGAACTCTGCTGCAAGCTTCACTGCTTTAATATCATCTTGATGCTTTTGGACTTTGACTGTGAAGTTATGAGAGTGTGACAGCGTCCTCAGATTGATGATGAAGGACTGATGAAGGAGAATCAGCTGCAGCTTCTCTCTGTGTTTCCTCTACAGGTGAAGGTAGAACCACTCTGTGACCACATGTGGATCTGAATTCACCTGGTGAGTATTTTCTTCTTTCTGACACACAGCTGGATGAAAATAGATGCATGTCATCAGTTTTTAAACACAAGTGAACTATAACTTGCTGCATATGAGCTCTGTAGTGGACAAAAATACAACTGTATGAAAAGGAATCTAGTTAATGCAGTTTCTTCAACATGTATCCACAGTGGAAATCTTACAGTAATGACTAACAGTGGCGCCATCTGGTGGTAGAATAAAGAATGACAGTG
This sequence comes from Scomber colias, assembly GCA_021039105.1. Taxonomy (NCBI): domain Eukaryota; kingdom Metazoa; phylum Chordata; class Actinopteri; order Scombriformes; family Scombridae; genus Scomber; species Scomber colias. The sequence goes on from JAJDFG010000193.1 coordinate 391,341, forward strand.
TGATAGACAGCAGTGTGTGTGTGATGTGCAGCTGGTTGTAATGAATGAGCATGTTGTTGTGTTTGTGTGAAGGTGTTTCTCTGCTATGGATCAGAGTGAGGACAGAGAGGAGGGAGTCCCTCCCTCTAAAAGCTCTCTGTGTGGGGAACATGACAGCCAGACCAAAGCTCAGAGGTGAGATGAGGATCTCTAACTGTCCATCACTGTTCTCCACTCACATCACTCCACCATCATCATTCACACTCAAAGCTCTGTGTGTGTTGTGTTGAAGGACAGAGAAGCAGCACAGACCAGACTCTGATGAACTCAGCCTACCTGAACCTAAGAAGTTCAGTGATGAACATAAATCTGCTGATCAGAGGTAAGAATGTAAAATCTTTGTTTCTGTTAGTTTCCATCACACCTCAGAAAATGTTGAAGTCTTTGTCATGAAGTCATGAACCACCAACAACGTTTCTTCTTACTGATGTCACTGTGGTCCCACATTTCAGAGTTAATGTAATGAGCCCAGTGTTGTTAGTTCTGATAGAAATGAGACCAAACTCATAGCAGGAGATCATGTTTGAGCAGACTGTGTCCTGGAAGATCAGAGATGCATCTGTGCTCTCTAAGCTAGTTAGCCAAGCTAACAATGTCAGTTTGTTGTAGCTGTGTGGATCAGTTTCTTACTGCAGGTTTATGTAGAAACACCTGATGTGTCGTAGCTGTCGTCCAACAAAACACACAATCTTCAGGATCAACACTGTAGTTACACTTGTTTTATCTCTTCTCTGTTTCCATCAGGATCCATCAGCAGAGACCAGATTCTCCTGAACCCAGCTGTGTGTCCATGAAGAGTGACCGGTCTATGGGTGAACCTGTTGTCTTCAAACATGGACATCAGTCTGCTGATCAGAGGTCAGACTGTAAAATGTTTGTCTGTTATTATCCAACTCTCAAAAAAACAAACATGCACAATAAAACAAATTCAAATCATGCAAATAAAATCCCACTAAATTATTCAAACTGCCCTTCTGACATCTCCCCCTAGTTTGTAGGTAGTCGTCCCGGCTACCTTGATACTAACTCTCCGTATCTTAAGGGTCTATTACCGACGTTACTGCACTGCAGGTGTCGTACAGGTACCTGATCTTGTAGGGGCTCTAAATCTGGTGGATCCAGTCTTGACCTAATTTCACTAGGGCTGCTTGAATTTGTTATTTAGATAATGTGTGTGCCGACCGCAAGATAGGGCCCTAAGAGTCCATGCCGTGTGGTCTACGGGGCTGGATCCCCGTGCTGTTTGTACATCCACTTCTACCACATCTGGCCCTGCCGAATGCAGTATAAGCTCCTGCTCACAGCGAATCTGGTCAGAAGCAAAAGCCTGCTCCCACTGTCCTAGGGCGGAGGATGACACTGTGACTCTGAAGGCTGAGATGCTTGGGTGGGTACCCTGGAAAATTGATTTCCAGCAGCTAAAAATGACATTCATGCCTAGGATTGCTTTATCAGCTCCCAGGCATGCATCTTTGACAATAATAGCTCCCTTATCAGGTACCTTTACCCCAGCGACCTCAAAGTCCAGAAGAACATACCCCATGTAGGGAATCTTCAAGCCATTTGCTACTTTAGGAGTCAGCCACCCCAGTTTTCCAGGACCGTTCAGAGGGACATGTTGGAACCATTTCTGAAAAAAGGACTCAGAAAAGAGTGTTACTTGAGATCCAGTATCTAGAACACATGGGATTTTCATACCTGCCACCTCCACTTCTACTCCTGGGCCGACACATTTCTCCTTTAAAGTCTTTGGTGCAGCTTCCCCAGCCACCTGCCCTAAGGTTGCTGGGGAAACTAGCATTCACAAGCTGATTCTTGGTGGGACAGTATCTCTATGTGTGGCTAGGCTGGTTACAAACTTTGCATATGGCTCTGCCCTGCTCGTCCCACTGGAAAGCTAGTGAATGGTTGAAGGGGGGCAAGCGCCTGCTTTGTCCCTGGGAAATAGGGTAATGTTTACTGGGTTGTAGTTGCGGCCTTGTTTCTTCCACCAAAGTACAGCCGAGTACAGAAACTGCTCTTGCATCTCATGTTGAATTTCTGTCTTGAATTTCTCTCTCCAGTCACTCAATTCACCTGAATTATGGTGTGTTAGTGTAGGTGCTCTTATCCGCGAAGTCCAGACCTGCTCCTCTCCCAGATGTTCCCCCTCCAGGGCCTGAGCCTCCCTGCAGGCCTCAGTGAAGGACAAGGTTGGCTCACGTCGCACCAGCAGCTGGAGCTCTCGCTGAGCTGCGCCGGTCTTCAGACTCAGAATTAGCTGATCTCGAGCAGTGTTTTCATCTTGCGCTGAGCCCTCTGGTTCCTGCTCCCTTGAACTTGAAGCGACCGAAAACAGCACTACCAGCTGGTGTATAAAATGTCCCAAATCAAAATCACAATAGACTGTTCGTATTGCTTGCCACGCTGATGCCTTCCTTGTCTGAGTGTCTGAGTCCAGCTGCAGCCAGAACTCCTGATGACTGGGGGAACCCTGACGGTGGCCTTCACACACGGCCTCTAGCGTCACGCTGTGCCACTGGAACAAACTGCACCAGTGTGGGGGAAGAAACACAGGCTCGCCTTAATGCCTAGCACCACAACAGGGAGAGTGTGCTTCTCACACAATCTGCGACTTCCTACTTTCCTTTACTTAGCTTTCATTTTGTGTGTCAGTCAGAGCGTCCCTCTCTGCTTCTTGGTGCGGTCCTGCTGGTGTCTTCCAATTCTCCCGCTCACACACATCCTCCTCAGCTGTCCTGCAGTCCTCTTTAATAACAGCCTGCAGCTTGTTACCAGCAATTAGACAGTCCCAAAGGAAGTTTTCATTTAATAATCCAAGTTAAAATTAAAATACATGCAACTCTTTAGTTAGTGCATACGTTAGGGAAAAAAAGGATCAAACCATGCAATGAAGTACTCAAAAAAACACAAACATGAACAATAAAACAAATTCAAATCATGCAAATAAAATCCCACTAAATTATACACACTGCCCTTCTGACATCTACACTTGTTTTATCTCTTCTCTGTTTCCATCAGGATCCATCAGCAGAGACCAGATCCTCCTGAAACCAGCTGTGTGTCCATGAAGAGTGACTGGTCTAATGGTGGACTTATTGAGTTCAAACATGGACATCAGTCAGCTGATCAGAGGTCAGACTGTAAAATGTTTGTCTGTTATTATCCAACTCTCATAAGAAGAAGTTTGATTGACTGAAACAGTTTTTACACACAATGTCCTCATAAACACAAACACACACACTCCTCCACTCCTCCTACAAACACTTTTCTAGAAACCACAAACTTTATGTGTATAACAGTTTTTAAACAGAGGTACAAAGTCTTTACAGAGACAAATGATCAGAGGCCAGACAGAACAGCCGAGTGTTTTACCTGGATCCACTGTGATAGAACACAACACCTTTAACACTGAGTGTCATTATTTATTCTGAGACTTCATCTTTTCTTCACAGAGTTCATCAGCAGAGCTCAGAGGTTCTCAGTGGTCAGTCTGTCCAGCAGCATCAAACACAGCTGGACTCCATATTTATGGTGTGTAAATGTAAAGCACAGCTACTACTGCTAACTACAACAGCCACAGACTAAATACTAAACTACCATTCTGGTCCTAACAGTCTCCATGCTGCACTCTGTAGACCAGCAGCTTTTCAGTCTGTCACTGATCATCTGATGTTGACTTCTACCAGTTACATTTACATTTGATTGTGTTCCAGCTGCTGGAGGAGAACATCAGCAGGTTTGTGAAGAATGAGCTGAAGAAAATGCAGAAGACTCTGAGTCCAGATGACCCAGAATGCGTAGAGGGTCAGAGTGAGGATGAGGAGGTGTTGGACGGTGAGGAGGAAGAGCAGAGGAGGAGCAGCAGAGAGGCATTTGTGAAGATCACAGTGCACTTCCTGAGGAGAATGAAGCAGGAGGAGCTGGCTGAGCGTCTGCAGAGCAGTAAGAGGATTTTAACAGATTTAACATGATGGAGAGGAAATGGAGGCAACATGGGAGAGGTTTATATTTCAAACTCTGCTGTTAATATGATGCACACATTTGCATCAGATCTATGAATTATTCTGAGCTGAAAACAGTCAGAAACTGTTTGTCATCAACTGAAGAGCTGAATAGATTTCATAGTGGAGGAAAATATAAACATCTGCAGTTTAATGTTTACATTCTACCAATTTACTGTAGAATCATCTGATTGATATCATTTGTTGTTTGTTCATTCAGGAGCTCGTACTGCAAAGTGTCGACGTAAACTCAAGTCTAACCTGGAGAAGAAGTTCCAGTATCTGTTTGAGGGGATCGCTAAAGCAGGAAACCCAACCCTTCTGAATCAGATCTACACACCGCTCTACATCACAGAGGGAGGGACTGCAGAGGTCAATGATGAACATGAGGTCAGGCAGATTGAAACAGCATCCAGGAAACCAGACAGACCAGAAACAACAATCAGACAAGAAGAATTCTTTAAAGCCTCACCTGGAAGAGATGAACCAATCAGAACAGTGATGACAAAGGGAGTGGCTGGCATTGGGAAAACAGTCTTAACACAGAAGTTCACTCTGGACTGGGCTGAAGACAAAGCCAACCAGGACATACACTTCACATTTCTATTCACTTTCAGAGAGCTGAATGGGCTGAAAGAGAAAAAGTACAGCTTGGTGGAACTTGTTCATCACTTCTTTACTGAAACCAAAGAAGCAGGAATCTGCAGGTTTGAAGAGTTCCAGGTTGTGTTCATCTTTGACGGTCTGGATGAGTGTCGACTTCCTCTGGACTTCCACAACACTGAGATCCTGACTGATGTTACAGAGTCCACCTCAGTGGATGTGCTGCTGACAAACCTCATCAGGGGGAAACTGCTTCCCTCTGCTCGCCTCTGGATAACCACACGACCTGCAGCAGCCAATCAGATCCCTCCTGAGTGTGTCGGCATGGTGACAGAGGTCAGAGGGTTCACTGACCCACAGAAGGAGGAGTACTTCAGGAAGAGATTCAGAGATAAGAAGAAGGCCAGAACCATCATCTCTCACATCAAGACATCACGAAGCCTCCACATCATGTGCCATATCCCAGTCTTCTGCTGGATCACTGCTACAGTTCTGCAGAAAGTGTTGAAAAGCAGAGAGGGAGGAGAGCTGCCCAAGACCCTGACTGAGATGTACATCCACTTCCTGGTGGTTCAGTCCAAACTGAAAAACATCAAGTATGATGGAGGAGCTGAGACAGATCCACACTGGAGTCCAGAGAGCAGGAAGATGATTGAGTCTCTGGGAAAACTGGCTTTTGAGCAGCTGCAGAAAGGCAACCTGATCTTCTATGAATCAGACCTGACAGAGTGTGGCATCGATATCAGAGCAGCCTCAGTGTACTCAGGAGTGTTCACACAGGTCTTTAAAGAGGAGAGAGGGCTGTACCAGGACAAGGTGTTCTGCTTCATCCATCTGAGTGTTCAGGAGTTTCTGGCTGCTCTTCATGTCCATCTGACATTCATCAAGTCTGGAGTCAATCTGCTGGCAGAAGAACAAACAACATCCTGGTCTGAAGCGTTGAGAGCCAAATCAACACGTTTCTACCAGAGTGCTGTGGACGAGGCCCTAATGAGTCCAAATGGACACCTGGACTTGTTCCTCCGCTTCCTCCTGGGTCTTTCACTGAAGACCAATCAGACTCTCCTACGAGGTCTGCTGACACAGACAGGAAGTAGCTCAAAGACCAATCAGAAAACAGTCGAGTACATCAAGAAGAAGATCAGTAAGAATGTGTCTGCAGAGAGAAGCATCAATCTGTTCCACTGTCTGAATGAACTGAATGATCGTTCTCTAGTGGAGGAGATCCAACAGTCCCTGAGATCAGGAAGTCTCTCCAAAGATAAACTGTCTCCTGCTCAGTGGTCAGCTCTGGTCTTCATCTTACTGTCATCAGGAAAAGATCTGGACGTGTTTGACCTGAAGAAATACTCTGCTTCAGAGGAGGCTCTTCTGAGGCTGCTGCCAGTGGTCAAAGCTTCAAATAAAGCTGTGTAAGTGGATGAAACACTGGATATTTGAACAATATCAAATATGTTTGATAAAACATTTTGTGTTCATTACTGATCCTTTCTTCAGGTTGAGTGGCTGTCACCTCTCAGACAGAAGCTGTGCAGCTCTGTCCTCAGTTCTATGCTCCCAGTCCTCTAGTCTGAGAGAGCTGGACCTGAGTAACAACAACCTGCAGGATTCAGGAGTGAAGCAGCTTTCTGCTGGACTGGAGAGTACAAACTGTGAACTGGAAACTCTCAGGTCAGAATAGAGCAGCTATAATCCTGATGTACTGAACAATGACAATAAATATTAATGTTAATGATTCTGCATATCTGTAGGATTCTGGTACATATGTGATTACAAACATTGTATTATCAACATTTTTATGTTTCCAGTCTGTCAGGATGTCTGATCACAGAGGAAGGCTGTGCTTCTCTGGCCACAGCTCTGAGGAACAACCCCTCCCATCTGAGAGATCTGGACCTGAGTAACAACAACCTGCAGGATTCAGGAGTGAAGCAGCTTTCTACTGGACTGGAGAGTCCAAACTGTACACTGGAAGCTCTGAGGTCAGAATAGAGCATTTACAGTTACCCTGTCCTGAACAATGACAACAAAACTGGTTCTACATACTGTTTTACATTCAGATTAATGTGTGTCGTCAATGTGTAATGTATAATCAACCGTTTTATATTTCCAGTCTGTCAGGATGTCTGATCACAGAGGAAGGCTGTGCTTCTCTGGCCACAGCTCTGAGCTGCAACCCCTCCCATCTGAGAGATCTGGACCTGAGTAACAACAACCTGCAGGATTCAGGAGTGAAGCAGCTTTCTGCTGGACTGGAGAGTCCAAACTGTACACTGGAAGCTCTGAGGTCAGAATAGAGCATTTACAGTTACCCTGTCCTGAACAATGACAACAAAACTGGTTCTACATACTGTTTTACATTCAGATTAATGTGTGTTGTCAATGTGTAATGTATAATCAACCGTTTTATATTTCCAGTCTGTCAGGATGTCTGATCACAGAGGAAGGCTGTGCTTCTCTGGCCACAGCTCTGAGCTGCAACCCCTCCCATCTGAGAGATCTGGACCTGAGTAACAACAACCTGCAGGATTCAGGAGTGAAGCAGCTTTCTGCTGGACTGGAGAGTACAAACTGTGGACTGGAAACTCTCAGGTCAGAATAGAGCAGCTATAATCCTGATGTACTGAACAATGACAATAAATACTAATGTTAATTATTCTACACATCTGTAGGATTCTGGTACAAATGTGATTAAAAACATTGTGTTATCAACCTTTTTATATTTCCAGTCTGTCACGATGTCGGATCAAACAGAAAGGCTGTGCTTCTCTGGCCTCAGCTCTGAGCCTCAACTCCTCCCATCTGAGAGATCTGGACCTGAGTAACAACAACCTGCAGGATTTGGGAGTGAATCAGCTTTCTGCTGGACTGAATAGTCCACACTGTACACTGGAAACTCTCCGGTCAGAATCGAGCATCTATAATTTCTTTGTCTTGAACAATGACAATAAATCTGATTCTGAGACTTTTTATACAGTTGATCATTTGCATTCAGTTTTACATTCAGATTAATGTAAATTGTTCTTCACAGCTGTAGGATCCTGGTACTTATATGATTAAAACATTGTGTTATCAACCTTTTTATATTTCCAGTCTGTCAGGATGTCTGATCACAGAGGAAGGCTGTGCTTCTCTGGCCTCAGCTCTGAGCTGCAACCCCTCCCATCTGAGAGATCTGGACCTGAGTAACAACAACTTGCAGGATTCAGGAGTGAAGCAACTTTCTGCTGGACTGGAGAGTACAAACTGTGGACTGGAAACTCTCAGGTCAGAATAGAGAGGCTATAATCCTGTTGTACTGAACAATGACAATACATATAAATGTTAATATTCTGCATATCTGTAGGATTCTGGTACATATGTGATTAAAAACATTGTCTTTTCAACCTTTTTATATTTCCAGTCTGTCAGGATGTCTGATCAAACAGAAAGGCTGTGCTTCTCTGGCCTCATCTCTACGCTACAACCCCTCCCATCTGAGAGAGCTGGACCTGAGCTACAATCATCCAGGAGACTCAGGAGAGAAGTTACTGTCTGCTGGATTGAAGGATCCACACTGGAGACTGGACACTCTCAGGTAGGTGTAGAGACCTTTAAAATATAGATAAATGTACAAAAATGAAAGGAAGGGTGTTTTCTTTAAACTACAGATGAATTAATTCAAAGACTACATTTACCATGATCCTTTGTTTTTTTGTGGGTTTCTGTCCTGTTTGTTGGGTATGACATGTGTGAGGAGAGCTGTGTGTGGGTGTGAAGTAGAAAACTAAGGGTGAGGCTGAATAGTGTTTTTTGTTTAGGAAGCTTCCTAACTGAGTGAAATGACCCAGAAGTATCTAAATGGCATCAATGACAAGAGCTGGTTGAATTCTCTAAATGCTAAGGAACGTGCTTCCTTTCTAACCTCCTTTAGCACAGAGTACACCCGACCATCCTTTATGAAAGGAGAGGAGATAATACTGTCGCACAATTCCTTGTGGCAGCAATATTTAACATGACCAAGTGACGCAGCATTCACAAACTCAAACCATTAAACCCACATTAAATGTCCACAGTGGTCTCTGTGTGTCCTCTGTCCAAAGCTGTGTTCAACATGTTTAATAACTGGATAAACTAATATTAGGGGAGTGGAAATATATCCATTATACGATGCAATGCGTTGCGGACGTAGTCGACTCTGCATCAATTCACAAAAGTCAAGAATTGATTATTTAACGTTACTTGATGGACGACAAAGGCAAGCTGATTCAAGCTGATGCTGTTATTGAATGGTAGGAAGGTTTGAATGGTTCATACACACAGACATATCTTTATTTACCTGGCTTGGCCATAAAAGAGCATCTCAATAACAATAATCAGCTGCTAATGTTGCTTCAAGTTTGAAGTGGAGACAGATGACAGAATAAAGTCCAGTGTGTCTCTCTGTTATATTTAGTTTTCTGATTCATCATCTAGTTAAAAATCTGTTAATTATCCGTCTGATCAACAAAAGAAACAGAAACAACTTTCTTCATTTATCAGACACATTTTTCTTTTCATGTTATTTCCTCCATTAACTGTTATTATGGATGGATATTATATGTTGTTATGGATCAAATGAACATAAGGAAGAGTTTGTCTGTCACATTTTAAACATATTTATATTTGACATAATGTGTCATCATTTCCATGTGAGCGTCTGGTTTGATATGAGTTTACTTAGTTGATTGAGTTACATCATATCAATTATTCCTCAAACATTCAACCTAATAAAACAAATCACTATTTAAAAACACTCTGGTCATATTCAGAGTTATTAAATAATTAATTCACAATCAGAATATCAATAAATAGCCTTCAGATACAAATAATGAATAAATAACATTCTGCCAGTAGTAATGTTTCATATGTTTCTGAGCAGCACACGGTAGATACACAACAGGAATGTTTGTTAAATACATATCATATAATATAATATAATATAATATAATATAATATAATATAATATAATATAATATAATATAATTAATATAATATAATATTAACGTTCATGATCTCCTGATGTCCCTGAACTCATCAGAGTCCATCTGTTATTTTATTATTGATGTATTTACTGTTTGTTATAAAGAAGTTCACTTGTATCATGAACTTTATTTAGAACTTTCTAACTTGTGGTTGTTTCTTCTTATTGTGTCTTTCAACTATTATTATTATTATATATTCAAACCAAATGAATGAACACATGGAATAATTACAGTCAAATGTTTTGCTGTCTTATAGCTGCATTTATTCTCTGATCACTTCAAAAATGCTCCTTTTGTCTCCTTTTGATATTGAAGTGATGACTGGCTCTATCCTCAGGACAACATGCAGAGATCAATATTTAATCTAGTGATTTATCATGTGGGAGGACATATTTGTTCATCACATCTTCTTCTTCAGGTCTTTTCCTCTCAGACTTCAGTGAAAGAATCCAGCAGACAGTTGAGACAGATGAGTTTCAGCCTGTTTCTGTGTCACTCTGACAAACTGAGGAACACTGCTTCATGTTGAACAGCAGTTAGGACTCATGTTGGATAGAAAATCATTCTGACTGTGTTTCTTCCTCCAGGGTGGACCATGGTGGAGAGCACAGGTTAAAACCTGGTCTGAAGAAGTGTAAGTGTGGATTGAATTTGATTCATGACAACTAAACAGCACACAGTCAGTTTCTCTTTAAATACAAAGTTGGTCTTTGTGGTATTTATTCATTAAAACATTACTGACAAAATGTGTCATCATGAAACTTTATAGAAATGAACAACAGATCAGAAGTTAAACAGAGAATAAATCCATCAGGTGTGTCAGATGATAAACTGCTGCTGTGTTGTTTCTTCTTCTCTTCATCAGATTTCTGTGAACTCACACTGGACACAAACACAGTAAACAAATTCCTCAAACTGTCTGATAACAACAGGAAGGTGACATATGTGAGAATAGATCAGTCATATCCTGATCATCCAGACAGATTTGACACCATGGTTCAGCTGCTGTGTAGAAATGTTCTGACTGGTCGCTGTTACTGGGAGGTCGAGTGGAGAGGAAGAGTTCTCATATCAGTGAGTTACAGAAGAATCAACAGGAAAGGAGACAGTGATGACTGCAAGTTTGGAAAGAACGATCAGTCCTGGATTCTGTGGTGCTCTGATGATGATGGTTACTCTGTCTGGCACAATAACAGAAAAACATCCATCTCCTCCTCCTCCTCCTCCTCCTCTGTCTCTAACAGAGTAGCAGTGTATGTGGACTGTCCTGCTGGCACTCTGTCCTTCTACAGAGTCTCCTCTGACACACTGATCCACCTCCACACCTTCAACACCACATTCACTGAACCTCTGTATGCTGGGTTTGGGTTTAGGTCTTATTCCTCAGTGTCTCTGTGTCCTCTGTCTGAGTGAGAGTCTCTTCCTGTGTGTGAAGATGTAAATAAATAACTTTGAGAAGTTTGAGTAACATTATTTTCATTGCTTGTTAAAATTCAAGCAGAAGCAAACACAACGAGCTTCTGTAACATTGATCTGATTATTAAAATAAAAAACAGTTTGAACTTGAAGCTTTTGGTTTTCTGTTTGTTTTTGACACCAGCAGGACTCCGTACATCTCAGCTCTCTGTTTTTACTTTATTGAACAACAGCAGAATATACAAACATACAGGCAAACATTAATATCAGTTAAATATGTAATAATATGAGGAAATGAACAACATGAGAGCAAATATTAAAACAATGCAAACATCCACACACACAAGCTAACAACCAAGCTAACAAACAAGCTAACAGCAGACAGAACCAAGAACAACATGAAGCAGATTAGCAATAAGAAGCTAGCAGGACAAAGACAATAAACACTTTATAAAAAGCCACAAAGCAACAATAAGGCTTCTGTGGCTTCAAATTAAAATCATCTGTGAGCTGTAGAAAAACTTGTGTTTTATTCTTTCTTTGAAAAGTGTGTGTAATATTCTTCTTGTTAAACTTTTGATCTGTTAGTTCAGGTCCATCTAACATCAGTGAAGGCTGATTCTTCTTTTCATCTTTACTTCTGTGACTTTTCACAAGTTGAATGAATTCATGGTTACAGCAGAAGTGAAAGAGTTCATATTACTGAATCATCACTCACATTATGAAACTGTAAGAGACACAATAAACATCATCCATGACGTCATGTTGACTATTTAAAGTGTGGGTAACGTCACTCAGCGCGCCTGTGGGCGGGGCGTCGGGTTTCTCTTCCTGTGTGTGAGCAGGTGAGACACACCTGATGGTTTGATGAGAGACTCACATTGGCGGTGCATATTCAAAATGTGGTGGATAAATGTAAAAAAGTCTTAAATGTGATGAGGTGTTTGGTGGGGTATGCCTGGGGGGCAGACAGGAGTGCGCTAAAAGCCATATATTGTGGGTTGATTAGGTCTATTTTAGATTATGGGGCAGGCACATCCCTGAGAAAGCTAGACATTATTCAATATCAGGCATTGAGGCTATGTACAGGGGCTTTTAAAACAACTCCAACAGCAGTATTACATGTGGAAATGGGGGAAATGCCATTAGATATGAGGAGGTTGCAATTATCGCTGGTGTATTGGGTTAATTTGCAGGGTCATGTGACAGACCATCCAACAAAATGCACTTTAGAATCGTGTTGGGAAAAGGGAAAAAGGACAGTAAAAGTTTTGGTTGGACAATAACACAGGAAACAGAAGAGATTGAAATAGCCCATTTACATGTAAGTCAGACAGTACCATTATCAGTCGTTCCACCATGGGTTTTGCCAAATGTCACAGTAGATTTTACACTACTAAAGCAGAAGAGCAAGGAGGGAGAGTTTGGCTATAATGTACAGAAGGTACAGGCATATATTGATAGGTATCATTTTTACGTTCAACTCTACAAAGATGCATCCAAGAACTCAGAAAGGGCAGGAGTAGCTTTTATTGTTCCTGAGTTTCAGGTAACAGTAGGGAAAAGGATCAGTGGGGAAGTGCCCGTGTACACTGGGGAAATGGTGGCAATATTATTAGGAGTGCAGTGGGTTGAAGAGGTAAGACCCCTCAGAGCAATTATTTGTTCTGATTCAAGTTCATCACTAAAGAGTCTTCAGTACAGTCACTCACACAGCAGGCCAGACATTTTGATTGAGGTGCAACAAACACTATACAGGGTGCAAAGGATGGGGATTACATTGGTGTTTTTATGGGTACCGGCACACATTGGGGTAAAAGGCAATGAGGAGGCAGATAAGGCTGCAAAAGAGGCAACAAAGCATAGTGGTGTTGACTTGGCAGTTAGCCTCAGTAAGTCAGAAATCAAAAACATAATCAAACAAAGATTGAGGAGTAGGTGGCAAAAGCAATGAGAGGAAGAGAGGACAGGACGGTGGTTTTACACAATACAAAGGAAAGTGGGAGACATGAGGAGTACAGGACGGGACAGAAGAGAGGAAACAATAATATCAAGAATTAGGTTTGGGCATACGGCACTAAATGGTACACTAGTTAAAATAAAGAAACATAACATGGGTGAATGTGAGAAATGTGGTCAAGCTGAAACAATAGAGCATGTTATGGTGCATTGTCGGGGATATGAAGATGAAAGGCAGAGGTGGATTAGAAAACTTAGAAAAAATAAGATACAGTATGATATCAGAACAATGTTACAGGAACACGCTGGGAGTAGGTGTTGGCAATTAATGTTAGAGTTTATTAGAGTGAGTGGTTTAATGGGGAGGATATAAGTTAGTTGTTTTTGTTTGTTTGTTTGTTTGTTTAATGTATTATTTATTTATTCATTTATTTATTTTTATTTTTCTTGTAGTATTTATTTAGTTATTTTGTGAAGGTGTTATGGCCATTTTGATCCACATTCCATACCAGTAGGTGGCGGTAATGCACCAATTCGTTGTTTGCCAACCGCCATTAAACAGCAGCAGAAGAAGAAGAAGAAGCAGCGACACACCTGAGCAGCAGCAGACAGCAGCAGACGCTTTCATCACTTTGTCTTTTAAACTTTACTTCATATTTTACATAAAAGTGATCCGCGCGGAGCGGCAGCGCGAGACCGGAAACCGGAACTACATCCGAGAGTCCGTGCACGCGCAGCAGCTGACGGCAGGTAAGTCAGAGTTTCAGTTACCATGGTGACTGACTCAGAGTTTCAGTTAGCTCTCTTTCCTCATCTCAGGGTTAAGAGCTGATAAAAGTCCTCACATTGTGTACTTTAGGAGAAGTTGTGATAATGTTTTAAAAAGACGAGTGAAGCAGTTATTAGATGTTTGGACTGAGCGCATCACTTCCTGCTGTGCTTTGTGTCGGCCAGCAGGTGTCAGTAGTGGAGCAGCTGAAGTCTGGAGAGGTGAACTCCATCTCAACACGACGGCTTTAAAAACCTTCATCCAAAACTCGTCCAAACCTCAGACTGACTGATCAGAGACTCACATGTGATCAAACTGCTGCTGCTTCAAAAGTCGCCCCCTGCATGGAGAGTAGACGCTTTTACCATCTGGGAGGCGCTTCAGTACTCCCACAGCTTTTAAACAGCGCTACAAAAATTCCTTTATCCCTCTTTCCATCCAAGCACTGAACGCACTTTACAGAGGGAGATAGTCCTCGTCCATCCTAGTCCCCCCCTCCCTGGCTTGGACCTATTTATTTATTCATATTTATTAGTTTTTTCTTTTGTAAATTCATGTTTTTAATTCCAATCAATGAATGTAGTTGTTGTGTTTTAATGTGTTGTGTGATCTGTGTTGTCTTTTCTGTATTCCTGCTGCAAACTAAGTGGACAAAGAATCAAATGAATCTGAATCTGAATCTTCATCACATCTGAGCTCAGCTGCTCTGACCTGTAGATGATCACATGGTTCGTTACCACCATCTAGTGGACAGATAGCACAACTACATGTGATGTGTGATTTCTGACATGAACTTTATATATTTAATAACTTTATATATTTAATAACTTTATACATTTAATATAATAACTTTATATATTTAATAACTTTATATATTTAATAACTTTATATATTTAATAACTTTATATGTTTAATATAATAACTTTATATATTTAATAACTTTATATATTTAATATAATAACTTTATATATTTAATAACTTTATATATTTAATACAGTAAGGAAGGAAGGTAGGTGGAAAGGATGGAGTAAAGAAGGAAGGAGGGAGTGTGGGAAGGAAGGAAGGAAGGAGAGAAGGAGGGAGGGAGGGAGGGAGGGAAGGTAGGTGGGAGGGAGGAAAGAAGGAAAGAAGGGAGAAAGGAACGAAATAAGGAAGGTAGGACGGAAGGAGGGAAGGAAGGAAGGAAGGAAGTAGGGAGGAAAGGAGGGAAGGAAGGAAGGAAGGAAAGAAGGAGAGAAGGAGTGTGGGAAGGAGGGAGGGAAGGAAGGTAGGTGGAAGGAAGGAAAGAAGGAGGGTGGGAGGGAGGAAAGGAGGGAAGGAAGGAAGGAAGGAGAGAAGGAGGGAGGGAGGATGGGAGGGAGGAAAGAAGGATGAAATAAGGAAGGAAGGAAATAAGGAAGGTAGGAAGGAAGGAAGGATGGAAGGAAGGAAGGAAGGAAGTATGTATTCTACAGTGTTATATGATGATTTTCTTTCCCTCATGTTTCTCCAGACAGCTGCTGGTTGTTTTCTTCAGGATGTAATATTTGATATGACTGTACTGCAGGAGGGAGGGAAGGAAGGAAGGAAGGAAGGAAGGAACTGCAGTGTTTTCACTCTATTATTGTGATGTATTTATGAGACATACTGTAAGGAGGGAAGGAAGGAAGGAAGGAAGGAAGGAAGGAACTGAGACATACTGTATATTTATGTGTTTTATATTGTTTGTCTGTAATCATCTGTGTTGCTGCCACTCTGAGCCAGGACTCTCTGAAAAAGAGCTTTTTCATTTCAGTGAGGTTTTCCTGCTTAAATAGAGTTTAATGTTTGTCTGCAGTGTGTATGAGGACACATGATATAATAATGAAAACACAAAGAACTATTTATATATATATAACTATACAGCAGACTGCAACTCAACACTTTTTATTTCCTTGTTGGAATAAAAGTCAAACATCAAACTTTATGATTTAGCTAAATGTTTTTACTGTCTGTTAATGTTTGACTTTTGTTCTAGATGCATCTGTCTTTAATTCATCTTAAAAAGCTCCTGCTGTCAGTTCCATGTTTGTTCTTCTTCTGGTTGGTTTCCTGCTTGAAGCTGCTCATTCATTTCACCTTCACTCATCAGCTAAAGGTAACGTCCTCCATCCTCCCTCCTTTCCTTCCCTCCTTTCCTTCCCTCCTTCCCTCCTTCCTGCATCTAAAGGTAACGTAAGCAACAGTTTCATCATGTTTGTGTCAGCAGCTGTTAAAATGATCTGATAACAGTACAGATGGAAGTTATACTGATGACTTATGTTCATTTGTTGATGCATTGATGGAATGAACTAAACTACAGAAGAAATAAGAAAAGCTGAAATCAAACATCTTTATTTCACATGTCAAAGTTTGATGTGAAATAAAGTCATGTTCTGTTTCTATAAATCGTGTCTCAGTGAGTCTGAGAAGTTTCTGCTCTTTATATTTCTGATGGAGACGATGTTCTACACATGCAATGATCCCTTCACTAAACTGAAGACATACTGCAAAGTGTTGGAGTTGCTGCTGTGTTGTAGTAGGAAGGGAGGAAGGAAGGAAGGGAGGGAGGAAGGAAGGAAGGAAGCTCTCCATCATGTGTGAGACTGTGACTTTGTTTTCTCTTCATTGAAGTCAGAACGTGACGTTTAAATAAGGACGTTCACACATCACGACTCTGTGGAAATAAAACAAGCCTCACTTTGTCATCACGATCACTGACACATTTTCTTCTTTGGTAATTATGATATATGTTTTAAAGATGTATTTTTGGGTATTTGTGGCCTTTATTTAATAGTACATGTCGTACATAGAGCCTGACAGGAAACAGGGAGAGAGGGGAATGACCTGCATCAAAGGTCCCTTGCTTGGACGCACTGTAACCATTCACCTACCAAGGCTCTCCAACTGAGACTGTTTGGTTATTGGTCCCTGACCTCAGGGTGCTGCTCAATTATTATTCATTCATCTAATCATTTGATTGATTTCTGATCATTATCTTCAGTGATTATTACTTATTGCTGATAATCAAAGCTACACACATGAATATGAAGATGAAGTGTGTGCATCAATAGATCAGACTCAGATCAATAAACAGTTTGATGAGCTTTCAACACAACACTGACTGTTCTGTACAGACTGATGTGATTATGTTCTGACACATTTGACATGAAATCAACTCAAAGTGTTTGTTTTTCTAAAAGCTTTTCTTGTCCTTGTTAGAGAAGTTAGGTGACAGTATGGAGTCTCCTCCTTCATCACATTTTAATCAGCAGTGTCACTCAGTCAGTGAGGGACGTTCACTGTCCACAGTCCAGCACAATGCAGCCTGCTTTCTGATGAACTGTAATAAAAAGTCATAAATATGTTACAGTCAGAGATCTCTGACAATGTTTTAGTCTCAGAAATAGTGAAATCATCTTTTCATTGATGATATTCAGTTATTGAAGCAGCTGAGAGCTGCAGCAGCAGCAACATGTTTCTACTGTAGCTCTGCATTTACTGTTTAGTTTCACACATTTTACATCAACATCATGTTTACACATGTTTAATATCAAGGTTCAAAGTTCTGATCATTCAACCATATAACCTTCTGAAATAACATCCTTATCGTCCAACACTGACTAAAGGCCACAAACATGATATGATTATAGAAACTCTGTTTAATGTGTTTATGGCTCAGTTTAGACTCACAGCTCACAGTTAAGTGGGAAAAGTTCAGTGACTTATTTTATAGCTTTACATCCACCTGACCTGTGATCAATAACCTCAGTGCAGAATAAAAAACCTTCATTCAAAACATCATCATCCATTATATTGTGAGTGTAACATGTAGAGTCAGGACTGGTTGTTTAGCAGCTGGAAGACACCAAAGAGGAGGAAATATTTAATATTAATGTCAGATGTCCAGTCTGCTGTTAAAGTCAGTCACTGATGTCCAATGTAAAGCTGCTCACTGCTCCCTGCAGTAAACAGCTGATACTGAGACTAAAGGCTCACTGTCCCATCATTCACTGAACCTGCTGATACTTAATAAACTAGCTGGCAGCTCATTTGTTCACCTCATCATGTTAGAATCATGTTTGAATATCAGGTTACTTGTTCCATGGAAACATCATCATATTCTCCACATAGATAATAATCAGAACCAGGATATGGATGATATGTGTCCTCAACTCCATAATAGAGCCTGATGATAAACAAACATCTATGAGCTGAACTCTGCTGCAAGCTTCACTGCTTTAATATCATCTTGATGCTTTTGGACTTTGACTGTGAAGTTATGAGAGTGTGACAGCGTCCTCAGATTGATGATGAAGGACTGATGAAGGAGAATCAGCTGCAGCTTCTCTCTGTGTTTCCTCTACAGGTGAAGGTAGAACCACTCTGTGACCACATGTGGATCTGAATTCACCTGGTGAGTATTTTCTTCTTTCTGACACACAGCTGGATGAAAATAGATGCATGTCATCAGTTTTTAAACACAAGTGAACTATAATCTCAGCAAAATCTCAGTACCTCTCTAATATTATTTCTAGCAGCAGTCATTGTCCCAAGGTGTTATTCGATACAATTAACGCTGTTGTTAACCCATGCACTTCTGCTGTGACTGATGTATCAATAGCCACTTGTGAGAATTTTCTTCATTATTTTATTGACAAAGTGGATTCTGTCAGAAAAGACACCAGTAAGAGAGTTACTTTGAGTTCAAATAAGCCTGTTGCCCCAGCTCATTTTGCTGTGTTTGATCAGTTTGAGCTGGTTTCTCTCTCTTCTCTCTGTGATGTAATGAAATCTCTGAAACCTACTAATTGCCCATTGGATATCGTCCCCGCCAAACTGTTGAAAATGGTTTTTAATACTGTGGGGCCCAGTCTCCTGGCTTTTATTAACTCCTGCCTTAGATTAGGAACTGTCCCAGCTGCCTTTAAACATGCTGTGGTCAGGCCCCTTCTTAAAAAGTCTAATCTTGACCCCTCAGTGTTATCAAATTTTAGACCTGTTTCCAATCTGCCCTTTCTTTCTAAGGTTTTAGAAAAAGTTGTTTTTATACAATTACAGTCCTTTCTTGAGGATAACTCAGTTTTTGATAAGTTCCAATCTGGGTTTAGGTCTCGTCACAGCACCGAGTCTGCACTGTTAAAGGTGCACAACGATATTGCTCTGTCTGTGGATGCCAAATGCCCTGTTGTCTTAGTGCTGCTTGATCTCACAGCAGCTTTCGACACGGTGGACCATGCAGTTCTCCTGTCACGTCTTAGCAATTATGTTGGCATTCACAGCACTGCATTGAAGTGGTTCGCGTCTTACCTGTCCAATAGAACCTTCTCCGTTATGGTTGGTGACCTGTCCTCTTCCAGTGCTCCTCTCTCCTGTGGAGTCCCACAAGGATCTATTCTTGGCCCTATCCTCTTCTCATTATACATGCTACCACTTGGGTCAATTATCTAACTATCTGCCAGTGAAGCCAAATAGTAACAGTGCACAATGTTCTTTGCTTGGCTGTATTGCTGATATTAAGCAGTGGTTGGCCCGAAATTTTCTTCACTTAAATGAGGATAAAACTGAATGTATTGTGTTTGGGGATACTGTGATACCTTGTCTTCAAAGTTCAGTTCAACTGTCAGAAATTTGGGAGTGACCTTCGACAGTTATCTAAGGTTTGACAAACAAATCAACAATGTTGTCAGGACTAGCTTCTTCCAGTTGCGCCTCCTGGCCAAAGTAAAAATTTTTTTAAGCCGTCACGACCTTGAGATAGCCATTCATGCCCTAATAAGTTCCAGGTTAGACTATTGTAATGCACTTTATGTTGGCGTCTCCCAGTCTTCCCTCAGTCGCCTCCAACTTGTGCAAAATGCTGCTGCCCGTCTTTTAACTAACACTAACAGACGTGTGCACATCACTCCTGTTCTTAACTCCCTCCATTGGCTTCCTGTCTTTTATAGAATTGATTTTAAACTTTTAATGTTTGTTTTTAAAGCTCTTAACGGCCTCGCCCCACCGTATTTATCTGAGCTTTTAACTGTCCGTAATCCTGGTAGAGTTCTGAGGTCAACAAACCAACTCATGCTGGAACTGCCCAGGTCAAAGTATAAGCATTGGGGTGACCGAGCCTTTTCTGTCGCTGCCCCCAGGCTCTGGAATAAGCTCCCCGTCGAGATGCGTACTATTACTGACCTGGGCCTCTTCAAGTCCAGACTAAAAACCCACTTTTTTAGGATGGCTTTTAACACCTAGTAGGATGACACTTTTATTTTATTTTATCTTATTTTATTTTATTTTATCTTATTCTATCTTATTCGATTTTGTTGTATTTTATTGCTTTCACTGTTATTTTATTGTTTTTAATTGTTTTTATTTATTTATTTATTTATTTATTTATTTTTTTCTTTATTTATTTATTACTGTAAAGCACTTTGGTACACCGCAAGGACTGTTATAAAGGGCTGTATAAATAAACTACATTACATTACATTATAACTTGCTGCATATGAGCTCTGTAGTGGACAAAAATACAACTGTATGAAAAGGAATCTAGTTAATGCAGTTTCTTCAACATGTATCCACAGTGGAAATCTTACAGTAATGACTAACTGTGGCGCCATCTGGTGGTAGAATAAAGAATGATAGTGTGATAGACAGCAGTGTGTGTGTGATGTGCAGCTGGTTGTAATGAATGAGCATGTTGTTGTGTTTGTGTGAAGGTGTTTCTCTGCTATGGATCAGAGTGAGGACAGAGAGGAGGGAGTCCCTCCCTCTAAAAGCTCTCTGTGTGGGGAACATGACAGCAAGACCAAAGCTCAGAGGTGAGATGAGGATCTCTAACTGTCCATCACTGTTCTCCACTCACATCACTCCACCATCATTATTCACACTCAAAGCTCTGTGTGTGTTGTGTTGAAGGACAGAGAAGCAGCACAGACCAGACTCTGATGAACTCAGCCTACCTGAACCTAAGAAGTTCAGTGATGAACATAAATCAGCTGATCAGAGGTAAGAATGTAAAATCTTTGTTTCTGTTAGTTTCCGTCACACCTCAGAAAATGTTGAAGTCTTTGTCATGAAGCCATGAACCACTTCTCATTCTTTCTCTGTAGTGTTAAAAACATGAAGTACAGCACCACATCATCAGATCTCAGTATGTTTTAAGGTTGATATGATCGTTCTGACTGATTGTCTGACTGCAGGTTTCTTCTTACTGATGTCACTGTGGTCCCACATTTCAGAGTTAATTTAATGAGCCCAGTGTTGTTAGTTCTGATAGAAATGAGACCAAACTCATAGCAGGAGATCATGTTTGAGCAGACTGTGTCCTGGAAGATCAGAGATGCATCTGTGCTCTCTAAGCTAGTTAGCCAAGCTAACAATGTCAGTTTGTTGTAGCTGTGTGGATAAGTTTCTTACTGCAGGTTTATGTAGAAACACCTGATGTGTCGTAGCTGTCGTCCAACAAAACACACAATCTTCAGGATCAACACTGTAGTTACACTTGTTTTATCTCTTCTCTGTTTCCATCAGGATCCATCAGCAGAGACCAGATCCTCCTGAACCCAGCTGTTTGTCCATGAAGAGTGACCGGTCTAAGGGTCAACCTATTCACTTCAAACATGGACATCAGTCAGCTGATCAGAGGTCAGACTGTAAAATGTTTGTCTGTTATTATCCAACTCTCACAAGAAGAAGTTTGATTGATGTAGAAATGAATTCTTGACCTCAGTGATACATAACTGCAGTAAAAACTCTAAACAGTTTTACTAACTTAGTTCATTTCAGAACTTTCTGTTGTATCCCATGGTCTTCCTCAGTGAATGAGACTTACTCAGGTATCACCAAGTCAAATGTGAATGTCCTCTTTGATTTTTCTCTGACTGTCCATTGACTGCAGGTCAATGACCTTTGACCTCTTCCCAGTGGATACTGTGGAGTATTGTGTGTATTAAAGTCTCATATATCTTATTATTCTGATGTTGTTCAAAAACTATTAAAACAGGTCAGTGAGCCACAACTTCCCAATGCAGCTTTCAGCTTCACCAGCTCGTTGTGGCTCTGCACGAGATTTCATGACAATGAAAAAATATAGAAAATAATGACCATACCTGAACACATCCATTATCTGATGAAGGCTATGGGATACAGTTGAGAGCTGTAGGGATGACAACAGATGTTGAACTGAGAGTATTTAACACAGAAGAGCCATGAGAATAATTATGACTGGGTTTTTATTTCCATCAGGATCCATCAGCAGAGACCAGATTCTCCTGAACCCAGCTGTGTGTCCATGAAGAGTGACCGTTCTAATGGTCGATTTATTAACTTCAAACATGGACATCAGTCAGCTGATCAGAGGTCAGACTTACTCTCATTGGAAGACATATAATTAATGTAGAAGAAGTTTGATTGACTGAAACAGTTTTTACACACAATGTCCTCATAAACACAAACACACACACTCCTCCTACAAACACTTTTCTAGAAACCACAAACTTTATGTGTATAACAGTTTTTAAACAGAGGTACAAAGTCTTTACAGAGACAAATGATCAGAGGTCAGACAGAACAGCCTGTGAGTGTTTTACCTGGATCCACTGTGACAGAACACAACACCTTTAACACTGAGTGTCATTATTTATTCTGAGACTTCATCTTTTCTTCACAGAGTTCCTCAGCAGAGCTCAGAGGTTCTCAGTGGTCAGTCTGTCCAGCAGCATCAAACACAGCTGGACTCCATATTTATGGTGTGTAAATGTAAAGCACAGCAACTACTGCTAACTACAACAGCCACAGACTAAATACTAAACTACCATTCTGGTCCTAACAGTCTCCATGCTGCACTCTGTAGACCAGCAGCTTCTCAGTCTGTCACTGATCATCTGATGTTGACTTATACCAGTTACATTTACATTTGATTCTGTTCCAGTTGCTGGAGGAGAGCATCAGCAGGTTTGTGAAGAACGAGCTGAAGAAGATGCAGAAGGCTCTGAGTTCAGATGACCCAGAATGCTTAGAGAGTCAGAGTGAGGATGAGGAGGTGTTGGACGGTGAGGAGGAAGAGCAGAGGAGGAGCAGCAGAGAGGCATTTGTGAAGATCACAGTGCACTTCCTGAGGAGAATGAAGCAGGAGGAGCTGGCTGAGCGTCTGCAGAGCAGTAAGAGGATTTTAACAGATTTAACATGATGGAGAGGAAATGGAGGCAACATGGGAGAGGTTTATATTTCAAACTCTGCTGTTAATATGATGCACACATCTGCATCAGATCTATGAATTCTTCTGAGCTGAAAACAGTCAGAAACTGATTGTCCACAACTGATGAGCTGAATAGATTTCATAGTGGAGGAAAATATAAACATCTGCAGTTTAATGTTTACATTCTACCAATTTACTGTAGAATCATCTGATTGATTTCATTTGTTGTTTGTTCATTCAGGAACTCGTGCTCCAGAGTGTCGATATAAACTCAAGTCTAACCTGCAGAAGAAGTTCCAGTGTCTGTTTGAGGGGATCGCTAAAGCAGGAAACCCAACCCTTCTGAATCAGATCTACACACCGCTCTACATCACAGAGGGAGGGACTGCAGAGGTCAATGATGAACATGAGGTCAGACAGATTGAAACAGCATCCAGGAAACCAGTCAGACCAGAAACAACAATCAGACAAGAAGACATCTTTAAAGCCTCACCTGGAAGAGATGAACCAATCAGAACAGTGATGACAAAGGGAGTGGCTGGCATTGGGAAAACAGTCTTAACACAGAAGTTCACTCTGGACTGGGCTGAAGACAAAGCCAACCAGGACATACACTTCACATTTCCATTCACTTTCAGAGAGCTGAATGTGGTGAAAGAGAAAAAGTACAGCTTGGTGGAACTTGTTCATCACTTCTTTACTGAAACCAAAGAAGCAGGAATCTGCAGGTTTGAAGAGTTCCAGGTTGTGTTCATCTTTGACGGTCTGGATGAGTGTCGACTTCCTCTGGACTTCCACAACACTGAGATCCTGACTGATGTTACAGAGTCCACCTCAGTTGATGTGCTGCTGACAAACCTCATCAGGGGGAAACTGCTTCCCTCTGCTCGCCTCTGGATAACCACACGACCTGCAGCAGCCAATCAGATCCCTCCTGAGTGTGTCGGCATGGTGACAGAGGTCAGAGGGTTCACTGACCCACAGAAGGAGGAGTACTTCAGGAAGAGATTCAGAGATGAGGAGCAGGCCAGCACCATCATCTCCCACATCAAGACATCACGAAGCCTCCACATCATGTGCCACATCCCAGTCTTCTGCTGGATCACTGCTACAGTTCTGGAGCATGTGTTGAAAAGCAGAGAGGGAGGAGAGCTGCCCAAGACCCTGACTGAGATGTACATCCACTTCCTGGTGCTTCAGTCCAAACTGAAGAACATCAAGTATGATGGAGGAGCTGAGACAGATCCACACTGTAGTGCAGAGAGCAGGAAGATGATTGAGTCTCTGGGAAAACTGGCTTTTGAGCAGCTGCAGAAAGGCAACCTGATCTTCTATGAATCAGACCTGATAGAGTGTGGCATCGATATCAGAGCAGCCTCAGTGTGCTCAGGAGTGTTCACACAGGTGTTTAAAGAGGAGAGAGGGCTGTACCAGGACAAGGTGTTCTGCTTTGTCCATCTGAGTGTTCAGGAGTTTCTGGCTGCTCTTCATGTCTGTCTGACATTCATCAAGTCTGGAGTCAATCTGCTGGAAGAACAACAAACAACATCCCGGTTGTCTAAAGTCTTTAAAGACAAACCTAAACTAAAACATCTCCACCAGAGTGCTGTGGACGAGGCCTTAGAGAGTCCAAATGGACACCTGGACTTGTTCCTCCGCTTCCTCCTGGGTCTTTCACTGCAGACCAATCAGACTCTCCTACGAGGTCTGTTGACACAGACAGGAAGTAGCTCACAGACCAATCAGAAAACAGTTGAGTACATCAAGACGAAGATCAGTGAGAATCTGTCTCCAGAGAGAAGCATCAATCTGTTCCACTGTCTGAATGAACTGAATGATCGTTCTCTAGTGGAGGAGATCCAACAGTACCTGAGATCAGGAAGTCTCTCCACAGAGAAACTGTCTCCTGCTCAGTGGTCAGCTCTGGGCTTCATCTTACTGTCATCAGAAAAAGATCTGGACGTGTTTGACCTGAAGAAATACTCTGCTTCAGAGGCAGCTCTTCTGAGGCTGCTGCCAGTGGTCAAAGCTTCAAATAAAGCTCTGTAAGTGGATGAAACCAGATCCGGCCTTAACCAATGTGGCGCCCTAGGCAAAATTTTAGCTGGCGCCCCCCTTGCATCGAAGTAAATTCCACTGCTGGTCTACACACTCACAAGAAACTGAATAGCTTTATCTTGGACATTCTTTTATTTAAAGAAAGCAATTGCCCAATCAAAATACTTAGAACAAATTAGAAAGAAATACAAAAATATATGAAATTAATATATGAAATATAATATAAATAGCTTACATAAAGTATAAGATTTAAATACCCACAAAATAAAAAGTGTAAACAAGTGACATGCTGCTGCATCACTTCTGGGTTGTGCTGCTGAGGTGGAGGCAACAGGAGGAGCGCTTGATGCTGTACGTGGCCCAAGATTTGCAGGAGTGGGACTGAGAAACCTCAACAGCGCATCTGAAGAGAGAAGTCTAATAATAAATATGATATGATACATAATATGATTTCAAGAATAAAATGAAATGAAATACTACAAATGAAAAATCTAAGAGATACATGCATGATGTTCACTATACTGTACATGTATAATATACAATGTACTTTTTCTGATATGCAAATTATATAAGATTTAATTTTATTGTCATTACAACAAAATGCTGATTAGCAGAATGCAACGAAGTAGTAAACTGCAGTATAATATAGAATGTGGGAATGCTAGTTATGCTATAACATGAATTATGTGCACTTTAACACTGATGTAAAGTTTAACACTATAAACACACTTTAGACAATATGAACTGTAACACAACATACAGCTAGGCTTACAACTATAATAAAATGGTGGAAACGAATAGCATTTTGATTGACTATTACAAGCTAAGAAAACCTTAGCTAATGTGGTGAACTCTATCACCCTCCGAGTGAGTAAGAATGAATTAATTAAGGACCAAGTCGACGCTCTTGTTAGTTTTCTTTATTGCCAATAGTGGAGACAGAACTCTATCAAATCTGAGGCTGCTGAGGTGTCCCTGGTCAAAATGGAGCCTTCCTTTCTGTCTCTGCTGTTATTTTACGTGTACAATCTTTTTATACTGAAGTTACACCCCATCAATGTATACAATTTCCCAGACATGAGCACTCTGCATCTCATCCTAAAAAGGACACAATCTATACTTGTTTATATTCCAAATTCCAATGCCTTTACCATTTGACAACCTCAATTATTAATTACCATTATACTGGATGGAACCAGATTTCACATGAAGACACTGACCGTTATATAAACTATACTTTAAGGCCTACACACAGAGACAGAACTTTAGCTTAGAAATGCTTAGAAATGCATAGATATGTAGCAGAAAATACACTACACTAACCAGATGTCAATAAAAATGCTGATTCCCTGAGGAAACCCAGCGAGCACAAACCGTAATTTCAACGTTTGATTTCCGGTTAAAAACAGGTTGATATGAGGTCTGAACGTCTTTCAATGTCTTTTCAACAGTCTAAAAACGGTTACAACATCAACGTGTCACAAAACACACATTTGTTTGATGTCGGTTGATAATTACCTCAGTTGTAGCTCTACAGAGATTGTATTGATTATTTTGACGTTTTTTCTATAAATGAGAGGAGGTGAAATGACGTCGTCGAAACGTAATTTCAAAGCATTTAATGTTGAATAAAATATCATAAATATGATATCACGCATTTTTTTTTCTTCCCCCGTTTGTGGCGCCCCCTGGATGGACGGGGCCCTTAGCATTTGCCTATACTGCCTATGCCACGGGCCGGACCTGGATGAAACACTGGATATTTGAACAATATCAAATATATTTAATTTAAAATATGATAAATTAAACATTTGGTGTTTGTTACTAATCCTTTCTTCAGGCTGACTGACTGTAACCTCTCAGAGAGAAGCTGTGCAGCTCTGTCCTCAGTTCTCAGCTCTCAGTCCTCTAGTCTGAGAGATCTGGACCTGAGTAACAACAACCTGCAGGATTCAGGAGTGAAGCAGCTTTCTGCTGGACTGGAGAGTTCACACTGTACACTGGAAACTCTCAGGTCAGGATAGAGTATCTATAATTTCTTTGTCTTTAACAATGACAATAAATCTGATTCTGAGACTTTCTATACAGTTGATCATTTGCATTCTGTTTTACATTCAGATTAATGTAAATTGTTCTTCACAGCTGTAGGATTGTGGTACTTATGTGATTAAAAACATTGTCCCATCAACCTTTTTATATTTCCAGTCTGTCAGGATGTCGGATCACAGAGGAAGGCTGTGCTTCTCTGGCCTCAGCTCTGAGCTGCAACCCCTCCCATCTAAGAGAGCTGGACCTGAGTAAGAACAACCTGCAGAATTCAGGAGTGAAGCAGCTTTCTGCTGGACTGAATAGTCCACACTGTACACTGGAGACTCTCCGGTCAGAATCGAGCATCTATAATTTCTTTGTCTTGAACAATGACAATAAATCTGATTCTGAGACGTTTGATACAGTTGATCATTTGCATTCAGTTTTACATTCAGATTCATGTAAATTGTTTTTCACAGCTGTTGGATTCTGGTGCATATGTGATTAAAAACATTGTCCCATCAACCTTTTTATATTTCCAGTCTGTCAGGATGTCGGATCAAACAGAAAGGCTGTGCTTCTCTGGCCTCAGCTCTGAGCTGCAACCCCTCCCATCTGAGAGAGCTGGACCTGAGTAACAACAACCTGCAGGATTCGGGAGTGAAGCAGCTTTCTGCTGGACTGGAGAGTCCACAATGTAAACTGGAAACCCTCAGGTCAGGATAGAGTAGCTGTAATTTCTTTGTCTTGAACAATGACAATAAATATTAATGTTAATTATTCTGCATATCTGTAGGATTCTGGTACATATGTGATTAAAACAATATGTTATCAACCTTTTTGTATTTCCAGTCTGTCAGGATGTCTGATCACAGAGAAAGGCTGTGCTTCTCTGGCCTCAGCTCTGAGCTGCAACCCCTCCAATCTGAGAGATCTGGACCTGAGTAAGAACAACCTGCAGAATTCAGGAGTGAAGCAGCTTTCTGCTGGACTGGAGAGTTCACACTGTACACTGGAGACTCTCAGGTCAGGATATAGTATCTATAATTTCTTTGTCTTGAACAATGGCAATAAATCTGATTCTGAGACTTTTGATACAGTTGATCATTTGCATTCTGATTTACATTCAGATTAATGTAAATTATTCTTCACAGCTGTAGGATTCCGGTACTTATATGATTAAAACAATATGTTATCAACCTTTTTATATTTCCAGTCTGTTAGGATGTCTGATCACAGAGGAAGGCTGTGCTTCTCTGGCCTCAGCTCTGAGCTGCAACCCCTCCCATCTGAGAGATCTGGACCTGAGTAACAACAACCTGCAGGATTCAGGAGTGAAGCAGCTTTCTGCTGGACTGGAGAGTTCACACTGTGGACTGGAAACTCTCAGGTCAGGATAGAGCAGCTATAATCCTGATATACTGAACAATGACAATAACTATTAATGTTAATTATTCTGTCATCATCTGTAGGATTCTGGTACATATGTGATTAAAAACATTGTGTTATCAACCTTTTTATATTTCCAGTCTGTCAGGATGTCTGATCACAGAGGAAGGCTGTGCTTCTCTGGTTTCAGCTCTGAGCTGTAACCCCTCCCATCTGAGAGAGCTGGACCTGAGCTACAATCATCCAGGAGACTCAGGAGAGAAGTTACTGTCTGCTGGACTGAAGAATCCACACTGGAGACTGGACACTCTCAGGTATGTGTAGAGACCTTTAGAATATAAATAAATGTACAAAAATGAAAGGAAGTGCGTTTCCTGTAAACTACAGATAGATTCATTCAAAGACTACATTTACCATGATCCTTTGTTTTCTTATGGGTTTCTGTCCTGTTTGTTGGGTATGTTCAGTATGTTATGAGTGATGTAATCTAAACCAATCAGAGATCCCTTTGGGGGAGGCAGACTGTAGCCACATGTGTGTGAGGAGAGCTGTGTGCGGGTGTGAAGTAGAAAACTAAGGGTGAGGCTGAATAGTGTTTTTTGTTTAGGAAGCTTCCTACCTGAGTGAAATGACCCAGAAGTATCTAAATGGCATCTATGACAAGAGCTGGTTGAATTCTCTAAATGCTAAGGAACCATGATTCAGTGCTTCCTCTCTAACCTCCTTTAGCACAGAGTACACCTGACCATCCTTTATGAAAGGAGAGGAGATAATACTGTCCCACAATTCCTTGTGGCAGCAATATTTAACACGACCAAGTGACGCAGCATTCACAAACTCAAACCATTAAACCCACATTAAATGTCCACAGTGGTCTCTGTGTGTCCTTTGTCCAAAGCTGTGTTCAACATGTTTAATAACTGGATTCACTAATATTAGGGGAGGAGAAATATATCCATTATACGATGTATCGCGATGCGGACGTAGTCGACTCTGCATCGATTCACAAAAGTCAAGAATCGATTATTTAAACGTTAATAACTTGATGTTGAATCAAACAGTGAAGGCAGCGCAGCAGTAGGACAGTCTTATAGGACACACACAGAGAGCTCATCTTAAAAAAGAAGCGACTGCAGCATTTCTTGATTGAGTGACTAAATAATTATATTTATGAGACGATCGTGAAGTTTGTTTTATTTTAAATACATTTTATTTATGAGTTTTGCGTTTTCACAACATGGAGAACAAAGTTGAACAAAGTGACACAATGAAACAGAACAAAATAAAATAATGGCTCTAGTAAAGATGGCCAGAGGCTCAAGAACCAAAGTTAAAAGCATAGGGAAGAGGCAGCAGCCCTGCCTGGTTCCATGGTGCAGTGAGAGTGGGGGAGACCTATCATGATTAGTCAAAAATGGAGGATCAAGGATTTGGGACAAGCATGGAGGATTCTCATCAGAGCCATAAATGTCTCGACAAAGCCAAATATTTCAAGAGTATACCTCCACTGGATTTGATCAAACATCTGTTGAGCCTCCAAAGAGATAACTGCAGAGAAGAGGAACCTATCCGGAATGAAGATATGTTTGTTTAATCGATTCATTAAAACTTTTGCAATAATCATTTGATTGCTGGCTTAAAGGACGACAGAATGTAACATTGGTGTCATCTGTCTTTCTTCAAGAGGAGACAGAGATGAGCATCATACAGAAAATTAGGAAAAATACCATCCTTCACAGAGCAGTTTACCGACCTAAGTAAAAGAGGAGCAATTGTGTCTACATGGACCGTATAAAATTATATTCCAAACCCATCGGGGCTGCATGCCTTGCCACTAGGAAAGGAATGAATAGCAATTTTAATTTCCTCCAGAATAAAATCAGCTTCACCAAGAACAGGAGAGAGAATCAGAAATATCCACACCGGTGTCTTTAGACTTAGAGGCATATAACTGACTATAAAAGCTAAAACATCTGTCATTGATCAGCTTCGGGTCAGATATCAGTTGCCCCTTAGGGAACATCATTCTGTGTATTGCCCTGACAGCTTGCACACATTTTAACTGTCTGTCAAGCAGTTTATCAGCTTTATCAACTAACTCAAAATGCTTTTGTTTAAGCTAACGAATACGGTTTCCAACCTTCTCTCCAAGAATATGGTTGTACTCATATTTTATTTTTAAGATGGCATTAAGGGTGTCTTCAGAGTTTGAGTTTCTGTAGACATCCTCATCCTGGCTCTCTTACTAGCTGACTGGTACGAGATGATGTGACCTCTCATTACTGCTTTGAAAGACTCCCAAAGGGTTGAGTCTGAAACCGCGCCATCATCACTGAACAGCAGAAAATCTGAGATCTTGGATGAAACGTATTCACAAACACATTTATCTGAATCTAGAGAGGGGTTAAATTTCCAATTATATTGACGTGTATGAAGATTAAAATACATTTTCATTGTGAAAGGGGCGTGACGAGCGGAGCGTGAATTCGGTTGCTCAACAACGTCACCTTGGGAATTGCACCCAAGGAATTATTTACTGCTTATCAGAATCAAAGGTTTGCCCTACTCGACAGTTTACGAAAAGAAATACTTTATTACAAAATACATATTCTTTTAAAAATGACCATTCACACAAAAATAATGAAGAAAAGGGAGCCTAATCAGGGGCTGAGGCCTACCGGTAAATACATTAAAGAAAAGGATTCACCCAGACACACACTCTGTGATATCACCAAAATCCAAGGAAGCACAGCCTGCGGCAACTAGGAAGTATTTAAAAAAGGAAGTTACAACGTAAATATTTAACCCAAAATACAAATTAAAGCAAGGGACAGTTCACAACATAAATAAGCTAAACACAATTGCCTAAACAAAACAAACAATATATTTAATCAAGATAACAATAAAGTAAAGAAAACAAAAGAACACTTGCCCCAAAGAAATATCTAAATTATAAAAAAAAATATCAAAATACATTTATTGAAAGTAAATGGGTAAATCCCCAAATAAATTAAAAAGAAAACAAAAGAATACAAATTATCCAAAAATAATGTTTACATTATATAAAAAACAAACTATGGATACTATGTGCATCAGTATGTGTGCAGTAAATTACACACCCAAACCCACAATGAATAACCAACATTATATACCATTAAGTTATAACAGGTATTAAATCTTTACATTTATCTCTTAGCTGCAGAGCATGTTGGTGAAAACCTCCTACATGGCGCGTACCGCCAATTAAGTTTGTCTATTAGGGAGTCTGCAAACCGTTCAGCATCAGCTGGGGACTCGAAGACTTTGACCGTTGTGGGCGACCTCCTCACGTTGTTAAAGAGATGCTACGTCTCGCCGTGGTAGTTCAGCGGTGCATGTTGTGTGGTTGATGGGAGGTTATGCAATAACTGTGATGTAAATATAAAGAAAAACAGGAAAAGAGAGAAAAAAAACTTTAAACACACCCGGTTATTCAGTTAATGCTGGTCTCGAACCCACAATGAATAACCAACATTATATACCATTAAGTTATAACAGGTATTAAATCTTTACATTTATCTCTTAGCTGCAGAGCATGTTGGTGAAAACCTCCTACATGGCACGTACCGCCAGTTAAGTTTGTCTATTAGGGAGTCTGCAAACCGTTCAGCATCAACTGGGGACTCGAAGACTTTGACCGTTGTGGGCGACCTGGAACTTGGCTGTAAAGCGAAAGGAGCACCTGGCACCAGCGTATACAAGACTTCTCCTCACGTTGTAAAAGGACTGCTGCTGAGACGCTACGTCTCGCCGTGGTAGTGAACCACGTTGTGGTCATTGTGGACTTTGGGGCTCGGGTCTTAGGCTGCGGGGGGGTCGGCTTGCTGAAGTTGTCTTGAGACAAACTCTGTTGGTACCTTCTAAATAAAAAAGGGAGTTCATATTTATCTGACTTCTTGGTTATTGGTTATTAAATATATTATAACTGCATACACTCTGTGGTCATTTATCTTCTTATTTAAGCGTGTAGCAACATCTATAAGTAAACTGGAATATTTAACCAGCTCAACACTGCTAAGAACTCAGGATCCTGTTCACTGATATTTTAAATAGTAGCTCAGTTTAATATCAGAGACATCCTAGATACTGCTTTACTGGACTCTGCTGGTCACAGCGTGTAACTGGAAACAGAAGGTTACATAAGGACAGACAGGTGGACACTCTCAGGTCCTCAGGACAACATGCAGAGATCAATATTTAATCTAGTGATTTATCATGTGGGAGGACATATTTGTTCATCACATCTTCTTCTTCAGGTCTTTTCCTCTCAGACTTCAGTGAAAGAATCCAGCAGACAGTTGAGACAGATGAGTTTCAGCCTGTTTCTGTGTCACTCTGACAAACTGAGGAACACTGCTTCATGTTGAACAGCAGTTAGGACTCATGTTGGATAGAAAATCATTCTGACTGTGTTTCTTCCTCCAGGGTGGACCATGGTGGAGAGCACAGGTTAAAACCTGGTCTGGAGAAGTGTAAGTGTGGATTGAATTTGATTCATGACAACTAAACAGCACACAGTCAGTTCCTCTTTAAATACAAAGTTGGTCTGTGTGGTATTTATTCATTAAACTGACAAAATGTGTCATCATGAAACTTTATAGAAATGGACAACAGATCAGAAGTTAAACAGAGAATAAATCCATCAGGTGTGTCAGATGATAAACTGCTGCTGTGTTGTTTCTTCTTCTCTTCATCAGATTTCTGTGAACTCACACTGGACACAAACACAGTAAACAGATTCCTCAAACAGTCTGATAACAACAGGAAGGTGACACATGTGAAGGAGCGTCAGTCATATCCTGATCATCCAGAGAGATTTGATGTCTGGGTTCAGCTGCTGTGTAGTAATGATCTGACTGGTCGCTGTTACTGGGAGGTCAAGGGGAGAGGAAGAGTTTATATATCAGTGAGTTACAGAAGAATCAACAGAAAAGGAGACAGTAAAGACTGTGTGTTTGGATGGAACGATCAGTCCTGGAGTCTGATCTGCTCCGATGATGATGGTTACTCTGTCTGGCACAATAATAGAGGAACATCCATCTCTTCCTCCTCCTCCTCCTCCTCCTCCTCCTCTGTCTCTAACAGAGTAGCAGTGTATGTGGACTGTCCTGCTGGCACTCTGTCCTTCTACAGAGTCTCCTCTGACACACTGATCCACCTCCACACCTTCAACACCACATTCACTGAACCTCTGTATGCTGGATTTGGGTTTGGGTCTTATGGTTCCTCAGTGTCTCTGTGTCCTCTGTCTGAGTGAGAGTCTCTTCCTGTGTGTGAAGATGTAAATAAATAACTTGGAGAAGTTTGAGTAACATTATTTTCATTGCTGGTTAAAATTCAAGCAGAAGCAAACACAACGAGCTTCTGTAACATTGATCTGATTATTAAAATAAAAACCAGTTTGAACTTGAAGCTTTTGGTTTTCTGTTTGTTTTTGACACCAGCAGGACTCCGTACATCTCAGCTCTCTGTTTTTACTTTATTGAACAACAGCAGAATATACAAACATACAGGTAAACATTAATATCAGTTAAATATGTAATAATATGAGGAGATGAACAACATGAGAGCAAATATTAAAACAATGCAAACACACACACACAGACACACACACAAGCTAACAAACAAGCTAACAGCAGACAGAAGCAAGAACAACATGAAGCAGATTAGCAATAAGAAGCTAGCAGGACAAAGACAATAAACACTTTATAAAAAGCCACAAAGCAACAATAAGGCTTCTGTGGCTTCAAATTAAAATCATCTGTGAGCTGTAGAAAAACTTGTGTTTTATTCTTTCTTTGAAAAGTTTGTGTAATATTCTTCTTGTTAAACTTTTGATCTGTTAGTTCAGGTCCATCTAACATCAGTGAAGGCTGATTCTTCTTTTCATCTTTACTTCTGTGACTTTTCACAAGTTGAATGAATTCATGGTTACAGCAGAAGTGAAAGAGTTCATATTATTGAATCATCACTCACATTATGAAACTATAAGAGACACAATAAACATCATCCATGACGTCATGTTTACTATTTAAAGTGTGGGTGACGTCACTCAGCGCGCCTGTGGGCGGGGCGTCGGGTTTCTCTTCCTGTGTGTGAGCAGGTGAGACACACCTGATGGTTTGATGAGAGACTCACATTGGCGGTGCATATTCAAAATGTGATGGATAAATGTATAAAAGTCTTAAATGTGATGAGGTGTTTGGTGGGGTATGCCTGGGGGGCAGACAGGAGTGCGCTAAAAGCCATATATTGTGGGTTGATTAGGTCTATTTTAGATTATGGGGCAGGCACATCCCTGAGAAAGCTAGACATTATTCAATATCAGGTATTGAGGCTATGTACAGGGGCTTTTAAAACAACTCCAACAGCAGTATTACAGGTGGAAATGGGGGAAATGCCATTAGATATGAGGAGGTTGCAATTATCGCTGGTGTATTGGGTTAATTTGCAGGGTCATGTGACAGACCATCCAACAAAATGCACTTTAGAACCGTGTTGGGAAAAGGGAAAAAGGGACAGTAAAAGTTTTGGTTGGACAACACAGGAAACAGAAGAGATTGAAATAGCACATTTAGATGTAAGTCAGACAGTACCATTATTTGTTTGTTTAATGTTTTATTTATTAATTCATTTATTTAGTTTTATTTTTCTTGTAGTATTTATTTAGTTATTTTGTGAGTGTGTTATGGCCATTTTGAGCCACATTCCATACCAGTAGGTGGCGGTAATGCACCAATTCGTTGTTTGCCAACCGCCATTATACAGCAGCAGAAGAAGAAGAAGCAGCGACACACCTGGGCAGCAGCAGACAGCAGCAGACGCTTTCATCACTTTGTCTTTTAAACTTTACTTCATATTTTACATTAAAGTGATCCGCGCGGAGCGGCAGCGCGAGACCGGAAACCGGAACTACATCCGAGAGTCCGTGCACGCGCAGCAGCTGACGGCAGGTAAGTCAGAGTTTCAGTTACTATGGTGACTGACTCAGAGTTTCAGTTACCTCTCTTTCCTCATCTCAGGGTTAAGAGCTGATAAAAGTCCTCACATTGTGTACTTTAGGAGAAGTTGTGATCATGTTTTAAAAAGACGAGTGAAGCAGTTATTAGATGTTTGGACTGAGCGCATCACTTCCTGCTGTGCTTTGTGTCGGCCAGCAGGTGTCAGTAGTGGAGCAGCTGAAGTCTGGAGAGGTGAACTCCATCTCAACACGACGGCTTTAAAAACCTTCATCCAAAACTCGTCCAAACCTCAGACTGACTGATCAGAGACTCACATGTGATCAAACTGCTGCTGCTTCAAAAGTCGCCCCCTGCATGGAGAGTAGACGCTTTTACCATCTGGGAGGCGCTTCAGTACTCCCACAGCTTTTAAACAGCGCTACAAAAATTCCTTTATCCCTCTTTCCATCCAAGCACTGAACGCACTTTACAGAGGGAGATAGTCCTCGTCCATCCTAGTCCCCCCCTCCCTGGCTTGGACCTATTTATTTATTCATATTTATTAGTTTTTTCTTTTCTAAATTCATGTTTTTAATTCCAATCAATGAATGTAGTTGTTGTGTTTTAATGTGTTGTGTGATCTGTGTTGTCTTTTCTGTATTCCTGCTGCAAACTAAGTGGACAAAGAATCAAATGAATCTGAATCTGAATCTTCATCACATCTGAGCTCAGCTGCTCTGACCTGTAGATGATCACATGGTTCGTTACCACCATCTAGTGGACAGATAGCACAACTACATGTGATGTGTGATTTCTGACATGAACTTTATATATTTAATAACTTTATATATTTAATAACTTTATATATTTAATACAATAACTTTATATATTTAATAACTTTATATATTTAATAACTTTATATATTTAATATAATAACTTTATATATTTAATAACTTTATATATTTAATAACTTTATAATAACTTTATATATTTAATACAGTAACTTTATATATTTAATAACTTTATATATTTAATATAATAACTTTATATATTTAATAACTTTATATATTTAATACAATAACTTTATATATTTAATAACTTTATATATTTAATACAATAACTTTATATATTTAATATAATAACTTTATATATTTAATAACTTTATATATTTAATAACTTTATATATTTAATACAATAACTTTATATATTTAATATAATAACTTTATATATTTAATAACTTTATATATTTAATTTAATAACTTTATATATTTAATAACTTTATATATTTAATAACTTTATATATTTAATAACTTTATATGTTTAATAACTTTATATATTTAATATAATAACTTTATATATTTAGTACAATAACTTTATATATTTAATAACTTTATATATTTAATATAATAACTTTATATATTTAATAACTTTATATATTTAATAACTTTATATATTTAATATAATAACTTTATATATTTAATAACTTTATATATTTAATACAATAACTTTATATATTTAATACAATAACTTTATATATTTAATAACTTTATATATTTAATAACTTTATATATTTAATTTAATAACTTTATATATTTAATAGAAGGAAGGAAAGGAGGGAAGGAAGGAAGGAAGGTAGGAAGGTAGGAAAGAGGGAGTGTGGGAAGGATAGAAGGAAGGAAGGAAGGAAGGAAGGACAGACAGCCACAGTCATGAAGTTAATATGAGTTAATATCTGTTATCTAGGAAGGAAGGAAGGAAGGAAGGAAGGACAGACAGCCACAGTCATGAAGTTAATATGAGTTAATACCTGTTATCTAGGAAGGAAGGAAGGAAGGAAGGAAGGAAGGACAGACAGCCACAGTCATGAAGTTAATATGAGTTAATATCTGTTATCTAGGAAGGATAGAAGGAAGGACAGACAGCCACAGTCATGAAGTTAATATGAGTTAATATCTGTTATCTAGGAAGGAAGGAAGGAAGGAAGGAATGAAGGACAGACAGCCACAGTCATGAAGTCAATATGAGTTAATATCTGTTATTGTTGTGTCAACTGAGAAGGAAAAGAAAAAGGAAAAAAGAACCCTATCCCTCCAAACCTGCAGAGGGCGACCCCAGAGCCAAAATACCAGAATAATCAGGAACAGGAACAGGAAGTGGACCACATTCACCTGCACACCCAGGAGGTTTGAAATGTTTGTCTGCACTTTCAGTCAGGCCCTCTCACCTCACACACGACCGCAACTGTTGGTTGACCGAAGGACGCAACTGGTAGCAACTGGTAGCAACTGGTAGCAGCTGGTAGCAACTGGTAGGGGAAATCAAATTTTAATTGTGGATATTTTGTGAAATTTGTAGGCAAAGTAAATTAAGTTGAATTGGTTGTATCATGATTTAAGTGATTTACTTTATTGCCTATATATATTATTTATGGAGTAGTTAAATGATTGAAAATGTACTGTAATACTTTCAGTTAATGTAACAAATGAGACTTAAGTTAATTTGAATTATTACTTACATTTGTACATTTACATTTATTTAGAAATCTTTTGAAGAAAATGTTTATTGATTGATTTTGAAACTAATTCACATTTTCTGTTATCGTAGATTATCAACCTACTCCACCCTACCCTGATCTACTCCACCCTACCCTGATCTACTCCACCCTACCCTGATCTACTCCACCCTACCCTGATCTACTCCACCCTACCCTGATCTACTCCACCCTACCCTGATCCATCCATTATCTGTTCTGACCTGTTAACCGACAAAACCAAACCCACCTTCAAGGAAAATAAAAAATAAAACTATGGAATGGAGTTGAGTTGTCCCTTGCATCCCTTTTAAAGTCAACAAAGCAGTTTTTCAAGTTTGGGCAAAGTTGTGGTCGAAGATGACATAACTTGACAGTTATCTAGGAAGGAAGGAAGGAAGGAAGGAAGGAAGGACAGACACCCACAGTCATTAAGTTAATATGAGTTAAGATCTGTTATCAAGGAAGGAAGGAAGGAAGTGATCGTCCTTCATCCTCTGGTAAACTACAACATCCTGAACCAAGGTAAGTCTCTTCTGGACAACTTTAACATCACACTTCAACTAATAGAACAAGTGTTTCTCTCTTTTTCTCATTTTCACTGGTACATACACTTCCTTCCTTCCTTCCTTCCTTCCTTCCTTCCTTCCTTCCTTCCTTCCTTCCTTCCTTCCACTGGTACATACATGAACTCTGTTTTCTCTCTGCTTGTACTTTTTTCCTCCCTTCCATTCTTCCTTCTTCCTTCCTCCCTTCCTTCTTCCATCCTTCCTTCTTCCATCCTCCCTTCCTTCCTCCCTTCCTTCTTCCATCCTTCCTCCCTTCCTCCCTTCTTCCTTCCTTCCTTCCTTACTCCCTTCCTTCCTCCCTTCCTCCCTTCCTTCCTTCCATCCTTCCTTCCTCCCTTACTAACATATTTAAATGAGCAACAGAAGCTATTCCCATCTTTCTTCCTTCCTCCCTTCCTTCCTTCCTCCCTTCCTTCCTCCCTCCTTTCCTTCCCTTCCTCCCTTCCTTCCTTCCTCCCATCCATCCTTCCTTCCTCCCTTCCTAACATATTTAAATGAGCAACAGAAGCTCTTCCCATCTCTTTCTTGTGTTTCATTAAAGAATGATCAGTGCAGCAAATAAACTAGTGATCATCCAGCTGAGCATATTTCTTCAGACTATATCAATGATCATTTATTATACTAACATTGTAATGTCTGAGCTGTGCATTAAAATGCTCCTTGATGTGAGATCATTGTGATTATTCCTGAATAACATTCAAACTACATCAGCTAGTGTTGAGAGAAGCTCCCAGTAGAACCAGTGTGTCAAATAAAGTGCTGGGACTGGACTTAGTCATATGACCCTTCCTTCTTTCCTCTGTCCTTCTTCCTCCCTCCCTTCCTTCTTTCCTTCCTCCTTTCCTCCCTTCCTTCTTCCTTCCTTCCTCCTTTCCTCCCTTCCTTCTTCCTTCCTTCCATACGTCCTTCCTTCCTTCCCTCCTTCCTTTCCTTCCATCTTCCTCCCTTCCATCCTTCCTTCCATACTTCCTTCCTTCTTCCTCCCTTACATTAGGAAGGAAAGGAGGGAGGAAGGAAGGAAGGAAAGGAGGGAGGAAGGAAGGAAGGAAAGGAGGGAGGAAGGGAAGGAAAGGAGGGAGGAAGGGAAGGAAAGGAGGGAGGAAGGAAGGAAAGGAGGGAGGAAGGAAGGGAAGGAAAGGAAGGAAGGAAGGATATAAACTAGTGATCATCCAGCTGAGCATATTTGTTCAGACTATATCAATGATCATTTATTATACTAACATTGTAATGTCTGAGCTGTGCATTAAAATGCTCCTTGATGTGAGATCATTGTGATTATTCCTGAATAACATTCAAACTACATCAGCTAGTGTTGAGAGAAGCTCCCAGTAGAACCAGTGTGTCAAATAAAGTGCTGGGACTGGACTTAGTCATAGGACCCTTCCTTCTTTCCTCTGTCCTTCTTTCCTCTGTCCTTCTTTCCTTCCTTCCTCCATCCTTCCTTCCTTCCATACTTCCTTCCTTCTTCCTTCATTCCTCCTTCCTTCCTTCTTCCATCCTTCCTTCCTTCCTCCTTTCCTTCTTTCCTCTGTCCTTCTTTCCTTCCTCCCTTCTTTCCTCCCTTCCTTCCTCCCTTCCTTCCTTCCTTCCTCCATCCTTCCTTTCCTTCCTTCCTCCTTCTTCCTTCCTCCCTTCCTTCTTCCTTCCTTCCTCCCTTCCTTCCTCCATCCTTCCTTCCTCCCTTCCTTCCTCCTTTCCTTTCCTTCTTCCCTTCCTTCCTTCCTTCCTCCCTTCCTTCATTCCTTCCTTCATTCCTCCTTTCCTTCTTCCTTCCTTCTTCCTTCCTTCCTTCCTTCCTTCCTTCCTTCCTCCCTCCTTTCCTTCCCTTCCTCCCTCCTTTCCTTCCTTCCTCCCTTCCTTCCTCCATCCTTCCTCCCTTCCTCCCTTCCTTCCTCCCTCCTTTCCTCCCTTCCTTCCTCCCTTCCCTCCTTTCCTTCCTACCTTCCTTCCCTTCCTCCCTCCTTTCCTTCCTTCTTCCCTCCTTTCCTTCCTCCCTTCCATTCTTCCTTCCATCCTTCCTTCCTCCATCCTCCCTTCCTCCCTTCCTAACATATGTAAATGAGCAACAGAAGCTCTTCCCATCTCTTTCTTGTGTTTCATTAAAGAATGATCAGTGCAGCAAATAAACTAGTCATCATCCAGCTGAGCATATTTGTTCAGACTATATCAATGATCATTTATTATACTAACATTGTAATGTCTGAGCTGTGCATTAAAATGCTCCTTGATGTGAGATCATTGTGATTATTCCTGAATAACATTCAAACTACATCAGCTAGTGTTGAGAGAAGCTCCCAGTAGAACCAGTGTGTCAAATAAAGTGCTGGGACTGGACTTAGTCATAGGACCCTTCCTTCTTTCCTCTGTCCTTCTTTCCTTCCTCCCTTCCTTCTTCCCTTCCTTCCTTCTTCCTTTCCTTCTTTCTTCCTCCCTTCCTTCCTTCCTCCCTTCCTTCCTCCCTTCCTCCCTTCCTTCCTTCCTTCTTTC
The DNA here is from genome assembly GCA_021039105.1 of Scomber colias. NCBI lineage: Eukaryota > Metazoa > Chordata > Actinopteri > Scombriformes > Scombridae > Scomber > Scomber colias. Next base: position 432,359 of record JAJDFG010000193.1, read on the forward strand.
CTTCCTTCCTTCCCTTCCTTCCTCCCTCCTTTCCTTCCTTCTTCCCTCCTTTCCTTCCTACCTTCCTTCCTTCTTCCCTCCTTTCCTTCCCTTCCTCCCTCCTTTCCTTCCTACCTTCCTTCCTTCCTCCCTTCCTTCCTCCATCCTTCCTTCCTCCCTTCCATCCTTCCTTCCTCCCTTCCTTCCTCCTTCCTTCCTTCTTCCTCCCTTCCTTCTTCCATCCATCCTTCCTTCCTTCCTCCATCCTTCCTTCTTCCATCCTTCCTTCCTCCATCCTTCCTTCCTTCCTTTCCTTCCTCCCTTCCTTCCTCCATCCATCCTTCCTACCTTCCTTCCTCCCTCCCTTCCTCCCTTCCACCCTTCCTTCCTCCCTTCCTAACATATTTAAATGAGCAACAGAAGCTCTTCCCATCTCTTTCTTGTGTTTCATTAAAGAATGATCAGTGCAGCAAATAAACTAGTGATCATCCAGCTGAGCATATTTCTTCAGACTATATCAATGATCATTTATTATACTAACATTGTAATGTCTGAGCTGTGCATTAAAATGCTCCTTGATGTGAGATCATTGTGATTATTCCTGAATAACATTCAAACTACATCAGCTAGTGTTGAGAGAAGCTCCCAGTAGAACCAGTGTGTCAAATAAAGTGCTGGGACTGGACTTAGTCATATGACCCTTCCTTCTTTCCTCTGTCCTTCTTTCCTTCCTCCCTTCCTTCCTTCCTTCCTTCCTCCCTTCCTTCCTCCTTCCTTCATTCCGTCCTTCCTTGCTTCCTTTCCTTCTTTCCTCTGTCCTTCTTTCCTTCCTCCCTTCCTCCTTTCCTTCTTTCTTCCTCCCTTCCTTCCTTCCTTCCTTCTTCCTTCCTCCCTTCCTTCTTCCTTCCTCCCTTCCTCCCTTCCATCCTTCCTTCCTCCCTCCTTTCCTTCCCTTCCTCCCTCCTTTCCTTCCCTTCCTCCCTCCTTTCCTTCCTTCTTCCCTCCTTTCCTTCCTTCTTCCCTCCTTTCCTTCCTTCTTCCCTCCTTTCCTTCTCCCTTCCTCCCTCCTTTCCTTCCCTTCTTCCCTCCTTTCCTTCCTACCTTCCTTCTTTCCTCCCTCCTTCTCTCCTCCCTTCCTTCTTTCCTTCCTCCCCTCCTTCCTTTCCTTCCATCTTCCTACCTTCCTTCCTTCCTTCCTTCCTTCTTCCATCCTTCCTTCCTTCTTCCTTCCTCCATCCTTCCTTCCTCCCTTCCTTCCTTCCTTCCTTCCTTCCGTCTGTCCTTCCTCCCTTCCTCCCTCCCTTCTTTCCTTCCTTCCTTCCCTTCCTCCATCCTTCCTTCCTCCCTTCCTTCCTCCATCCTTCCTCCCTTCCTTCCTTCCTCCCTTCCTTCTTCCTTCCTCCCTTCCTTCCTTCCTTCCTCCATCCTTCCTTCCTCCCTTCCTTCCATCCTTCCTTCCTCCATCCTTCCTCCCTCCCTTCCTTCCTCCATCCTTCCTTCCTCCCTTCCTAACATATGTAAATGAGCAACAGAAGCTCTTCCCATCTCTTTCTTGTGTTTCATTAAAGAATGATCAGTGCAGCAAATAAACTAGTCATCATCCAGCTGAGCATATTTCTTCAGACTATATCAATGATCATTTATTATACTAACATTGTAATGTCTGAGCTGTGCATTAAAATGCTCCTTGATGTGAGATCATTGTGATTATTCCTGAATAACATTCAAACTACATCAGCTAGTGTTGAGAGAAGCTCCCAGTAGAACCAGTGTGTCAAATAAAGTGCTGGGACTGGACTTAGTCATAGGACCCTTCCTTCTTTCCTCTGTCCTTCTTTCCTTCCTACCTTCCTTCCTTCCTTCCTTCCTTCCATCCTTCCTTCATTCCTTCCTTCCTCCTTTCCTCCTTTCCTTCTTTCTTCCTCCCTTCCTTCCTCCCTTCCTTCTTTCCTCTGTCCTTCTTTCCTTCCTTCCTCTGTCCTTCTTTCCTTCTTCCCTCCTTTCCTTCCTACCTTCCTTCCTTCCTTCCTTCTTCCCTCCTTTCCTTCCTCCCTTCCATTCTTCCTTCCTCCTTTCCTTCCTTCCTTCCCTCCTTTCCTTCCTCCCTTCCATTCTTCCATCCATACGTCCTTCCTTCTTCCTTCATTCTTCCTTCCTTCTTCCATACATCCTTCCTTCCTTCCTTCCTTCCTTCCTTCCTTCTTCCTTCCTCCATTCTTCCTTCCTTCCTCACTTCCTTCTTCCATCCATCCTTCCATCCATACGTCCTTCCTTCCTCCTTCCTCCCTTCCTTCTTCCATCCTTCCTTCCTCCCTTCCTCCCTTCCTTTCCTTCCCTTCTTCCCTCCTTTCCTTCCTACCTTCCTTCCTTCCTTCCTCCCTTCCTTCCTTCCTTCCTCCTTTCCTTCCTTCTTCCTTCCATCCTTCCTTCCTTCATTCCTTCCTCCCTTCCATCCTTCCTTCCTTCATTCCTTCCTCCCTTCCATCCTTCCTTCCTCCCTTCCTTCCTTCCTTCCTTCCTTCTTCCTCCCTCCCTTCCTCCCTTCCATCCATCCATCCTCCCTTCCTCCCTTCCTTCTTCCATCCTTCCTTCTTCCATCCTTCCATCCATACTTCCTTTCTTCCTTCCTTCCTTCCTTCCTTCCTTCCTTCCTTCCTTCCTTCATTCCTCCTTCCTTCCTTCCTTCCTTCCTTCCTTCCTTCCTCCTTCCTTCCTTCCTTCCTCCATCCTCCCTTCCTTCCTTCTTCCCTCCTTTCCTTCCTCCCTTCCATTCTTCCTTCCTTCTTCCTTTCACCCTTCCATCCATACGTCCTTCCTCCATCCTTCCTTCCTCCATCCTTCCTCCTTCCTCCCTTCCTTTCTTCCTTCCTCCCTCCCTTCCTTCCTCCTTCCTCCTCCCTTCCTTCCTTCCTCCCTCCCTTCCTCCCTTCCTTCCTTCCTCCCTTCCTTTCTGCCTCCCTTCCTTCCTTCCTTCCTCCCTTCCTTCCTCCATCCTTCCTTCCTCCCTTCCATCCTTCCTCCCTCCCTTCCTAACATATTTAAATGAGCAACAGAAGCTATTCCCATCTCTTTCTTCCTTCCTCCCTTCCTTCCATCCTTCCTTCCTCCCTTCCTTCCATCCTTCCTTCCTCCCTTCCTTCCTCCATCCTTCCTTCCTCCCTTCCTAACATATTTAAATGAGCAACAGAAGCTATTCCCATCTCCTTCCTTCCTTCCTCCCTTCCTCCATCCTTCCTTCCTCCCTTCCTTCCTCCATCCTTCCTTCCTCCCTTCCTAACATATGTAAATGAGCAACAGAAGCTCTTCCCATCTCTTTCTTGTGTTTCATTAAAGAATGATCAGTGCAGCAAATAAACTAGTGATCATCCAGCTGAGCATATTTCTTCAGACTATATCAATGATCATTTATTATACTAACATTGTAATGTCTGAGCTGTGCATTAAAATGCTCCTTGATGTGAGATCATTGTGATTATTCCTGAATAACATTCAAACTACATCAGCTAGTGTTGAGAGAAGCTCCCAGTAGAACCAGTGTGTCAAATAAAGTGCTGGGACTGGACTTAGTCATATGACCCTTCCTTCTTTCCTCTGTCCTTCTTTCCTTACTCCCTTCCTTCCTTCTTCCTTTCCTTCTTTCCTTCCTCCCTTCCTTCTTTCCTCTGTCCTTCTTTCCTCTGTCCTTCCTTCCTTTCCTTCCTTCTTTCCTCTGTCCTTCTTTCCTTCCTCCATTCCTTCCTTCCTCCATCCTTCCACCTTTCCTTCCTCCCTTTCTTCCTTCCTTCCTTCCTTCCTCCATCCTTCCACCTTTCCTTCCATTCTTCCTCCATCCTTCCTTCCTTCCTTCCTTCCTTCCATCCTTCCTTCTTCCTCCCTTCCATCCTTCCCTTCCTCCCTCCTTTCCTTCCCTTCTTCCCTCCTTTCCTTCCTTCCTTCCTTCTTCCTTCCTTCCTCCTTGCTTCCTTGCTTCCTTCCTCCATCCTTCCTTCCTTCCCTTCCTCCTCCCTTCCTTCCTTCCTTCTTCCTTCCTCCCTTCCTTCCTCCATCCTCCCTTCCTTCCTTCTTCCTTCCTCCCTTCCTTCTTCCTTCCTCACTTCCTAACATATTTAAATCAGTAACAGAAGCTATTCCCATCTCTTTCTTCCTTCCTTCCTTCCTCCCTTCCTTCTTCCATCCTTCCTTCCTCCCTTCCTTCTTCCTCCCTTCCTCCTTCCTTCCTCCCTTCCTTCCTCCATCCTCCCTTCCTCCCTTCCTAACATATGTAAATGAGCAACAGAAGCTCTTCCCATCTCTTTCTTGTGTTTCATTAAAGAATGATCAGTGCAGCAAATAAACTAGTGATCATCCAGCTGAGCATATTTCTTCAGACTATATCAATGATCATTTATTATACTAACATTGTAATGTCTGAGCTGTGCATTAAAATGCTCCTTGATGTGAGATCATTGTGATTATTCCTGAATAACATTCAAACTACATCAGCTAGTGTTGAGAGAAGCTCCCAGTAGAACCAGTGTGTCAAATAAAGTGCTGGGACTGGACTTAGTCATATGACCCTTCCTTCTTTCCTCTGTCCTTCTTTCCTTCCTCCCTTCCTTCCTTCCTACCTTCCTTCCTTCCTTCCTTCCTTCCTTCCTTCCTCCTTTCCTTCCTCCCTTCCTTCATTCCTTCCTTCCTTCCTTCCTTCCGTCTGTCCTTCCTTCTTTCCTCCCTTCCTCCTTCTTTCCTCCCTTCTCTCCTCCCTCCTTCTCTCCTCCCTTCCTTCTTTCCTTCCTCCCCTCCTTCCTTTCCTTCCATCTTCCTCCCTTCCTTCCTTCCTTCCATCCTTCTTTCCTCCTTTCCTTCTTTATTCCTCCTTCCTTCCTTCCTTCCTTCCTCCCTTCCATCCTTCCATCCATACTTCCTTCCTTCTTCTTCCCTTACATCCTTCCTTCCTTCTTCCTTCCATCCTTCCATCCATATGTCCTTCCTACTTCCTTCCTCCTTTCCTTCCTTCCATCCTTCCATCCATACGTCCTTCCTTCTTCCTACATTCCTCCCACTGTCAGTCTCATGTTTGTTCCTCTTTTGTTCGGTTTCCTGTTTGAAGCTGTTGATTCATGTCTGTTAATGTTTGACTCTTGTTCCAGATTGTTGGTTCCAGAGTTCAGAGCTGCTGTTCTGTGATCAGATTCCCTTAAAGAAGACTTCAGGTTAAAGATGAATACAGAGAGTTGACACCTTAAAAAGCTCCTGCTGTCACTTCCATGTTTGTTCTTCTTCTGGTTGGTTTCCTGCTTGAAGCTGCTCATTCATTTCACCTTCACTCATCAGCTAAAGGTAACGTCCTCCATCCTCCCTCCTTTCCTTCCCTCCTTTCCTTCCCTCCTTTCCTTCCTTCTTCCTTCCCTCCTTACTGCCTCCTTTCCTTCCTTCTTCCTTCCCTCCTTTACTTCCTTCTTCCTCCCCTCCTTCCTCCCTCCTTTCCTTCCTTCCCTTACTCCCTCCTTTCCTTCCTTCTTCTTTCGATCCTTACTCCCTCCTTTCCTTCCTTCCCTCCTTCTCTCTTTCTTTCCTCCCTCCTTCCTTTCCTTCTCTCCTTCCCTCCTTCCCTCTTTACTGCCTCTTTTCCCTCCTTCTCTCTTTCTTTCCTTCCTCCCTCCTTTCCTTGCTTGAAGCTGCTGATTCATTTCACCTTCACTCATCAGCTTGATTCACAGGATTTTCAGCATCTAAAGGTAACGTCCTCCATCCTCCCTCCTTTCCTTCACTCCTTCCCTCCTTCCTGCATCTAAAGGTAACGTAAGCAACAGTTTCATCATGTTTGTGTCAGCAGCTGTTAAAATGATCTGATAACAGTACAGATGGAAGTTATACTGATGACTTATGTTCATTTCTTAACTGTATTCTTAAAGTCTCCAATCCAATAATCTGAATTTTATGCTTTAAAATGTTTGAAACACGATTTAGTTTTTCAACAAATTGATTCAATTATAAAGTTAACGTTACTTCTATAAAGTTACAAAATACAGCAAACAAACTTCTCATCAGAAGTGACAGTTAGAAAGAGGAAGTGAACACAATAACAGGAAGTGAACGGGAAGACATGAAACCATATATGGGGGTGAAACATGTGACTACATGAATGTGCACGTGACAGGCTGAACTCTTGTGGTAGCTGCTGTTTGTGGAGACTGAAAGTATGAAATGTTTGTGTGAGCTGTTTCCAGACTGCAGGACAGAAAAGGGACCAAAGGAGGTCCAGGTTGTTGGTGCTTTGGTCTGTGGCTTTAAAGATTCCCTCCAGATCAGATTTAAGATGTAAATAACCCAGAATACAGGAAATGACATATACTCTGTTAAAAGTCTTGTGGGGGAGGGGCATTGGCTTTTTCAGTGCTTTTGCAAAGAGACCATTTATAATTAAAAGGGAAGAGCAGCTGTATGATTAGAATTAACAGAAAAGAGGAAAACTGTTGAAAGGCATTTCAAAGACCGGCTGTAAAAAACTAAGAGGCTGCAGTTCCTGTTTTCTCCGGACTAGAGATGCAACGGTATGTGTCCTCAACTCCAAAAAACCTTCAATTAAAGGGAGGAGGAAATGTCAGCATTTGACATCCTGCAAAAATGTTTGTATCATAGTTTTATAAAAAGTTTCAGCCTTATTTTTAATAACATAGTGTGAAGTGTTGATGTGAAAACTGTGAAAGACATTTGTTCAGTGTGTGTTCAGTTCTTTGGGGTTGTGTTTCCATCAGACAGACAACAGTGACATTAGTTTGTGGACAGATGAACATGAGTTTCCAGTGAAATCTGTCAGATTGGTTCATGTCCTCACAGAGAGTCTTGGCAGGTTCCTCCTGTGTGTTTGGAGCTGAACTCTGCTGCAAGCTTCACTGCTTTAATATCATCTTGATGCTTTTGGACTTTGACTGTGAAGTTATGAGAGTGTGACAGCGTCCTCAGATTGATGATGAAGGACTGATGAAGGAGAATCAGCTGCAGCTTCTCTCTGTGTTTCCTCTACAGGTGAAGGTAGAACCACTCTGTGACCACATGTGGATCTGAATTCACCTGGTGAGTATTTTCTTCTTTCTGACACACAGCTGGATGAAAATAGATGCATGTCATCAGTTTTTAAACACAAGTGAACTATAACTTGCTGCATATGAGCTCTGTAGTGGACAAAATACAACTGTATGAAAAGGAATCTAGTTAATGCAGTTTCTTCAACATGTATCCACAGTGGAAATCTTACAGTAATGACTAACGGTGGCGCCATCTGGTGGTAGAATAAAGAATGACAGTGTGATAGACAGCAGTGTGTGTGTGATGTGCAGCTGGTTGTAATGAATGAGCATGTTGGTGTGTTTGTGTGAAGGTGTTTCTCTGCTATGGATCAGAGTGAGGACAGAGAGGAGGGAGTCCCTCCCTCTAAAAGCTCTCTGTGTGGGGAACATGACCGCCAGACCAAAGCTCAGAGGTGAGATGAGGATCTCTAACTGTCCATCACTGTTCTCCACTCACATCACTCCACCATCATTATTCACACTCAAAGCTGTGTGTGTGTTGTGTTGAAGGACAGAGAAGCAGCACAGACCAGACTCTGATGAACTCAGCCTACCTGAACCTAAGAAGTTCAGTGATGAACATAAATCTGCTGATCAGAGGTAAGAATGTAAAATCTTTGTTTCTGTTAGTTTCCATCACACCTCAGAAAATGTTGAAGTCTTTGTCATGAAGTCATGAACCACTTCTCATTCTTTCTCTGTAGTGTTAAAAACATGAAGTACAGCACCACATCATCAGATCTCAGTATGTTTTAAGGTTGATATGATCGTTCTGACTGATTGTCTGACTGCAGGTTTCTTCTTACTGATGTCACTGTGGTCCCACATTTCAGAGTTAATGTAATGAGCCCAGTGTTGTTAGTTCTGATAGAAATGAGACCAAACTCATAGGAGGAGATCATGTTTGAGCAGACTGTGTCCTGGAAGATCAGAGATGCATCTGTGCTCTCTAAGCTAGTTAGCCAAGCTAACAATGTCAGTTTGTTGTAGCTGTGTGGATCAGTTTCTTACTGCAGGTTTATGTAGAAACACCTGATGTGTCGTAGCTGTCGTCCAACAAAACACACAATCTTCAGGATCAACACTGTAGTTACACTTGTTTTATCTCTTCTCTGTTTCCATCAGGATCCATCAGCAGAGACCAGATTCTCCTGAACCCAGCTGTGTGTCCATGAAGAGTGACTGGTCTAAGGGTCGAATTATTGAGTTCAAACATGGACATCAGTCAGCTGATCAGAGGTCAGACTGTAAAATGTTTGTCTGTTATTATCCAACTCTCATAAGAAGACGTTTGATTGACTGAAACAGTTTTTACACACAATGTCCTCATAAACACAAACACACACACTCCTCCTAGAGAAATTAATTCTGGACCTCAGTGATACATAACTGCAGTAAAAACTCTAAACAGTTTTACTAACTTAGTTCCTCCCAGAACTTTCTGTTGTATCCCATGGTCTTCCTCAGTGAATGAGACTTACTCAGGTATCATCAAGTCAGATGTGAATGTCCTCTTTGATCTTTCTCTGGCTGTCCATTGACTGCTGGTCAGTGACCTTTGACCTCTTCCCAGTGGATACTGTGGAGTATTGTGTGTATTAAAGTCTCATATATCTTATTATTCTGATGTTGTTCAAAAACTATTAAAACAGGTCAGTGAGCCACAACTTCCCAATGCAGCTTTCAGCTTCACCAGCTCGTTGTGGCTCTGCACGAAATTTCTTGACAATGAAAAAATATAGAAAATAATGACCATAACTGAACAAATCCATTATCTGATGAAGGCTATGGGATACAGTTGAGAGCTGTAGGAATGACAACAGATGTTGAATTTAGAGTATTTACCACAGAAGAGCCATGAGAATAATTATGACTGGGTTTTTATTTCCATCAGGATCCATCAGCAGAGACCAGATTCTCCTGAACCCAGCTGTGTGTCCATGAAGAGTGACCGGTCTAAGGGTCGACCCATTACCTTCAAACATGGACATCAGTCAGCTGATCAGAGGTCAGACTGTAAAATGTTTGTCTGTTATTATCCAACTCTCATAAGAAGAAGTTTGATTGACTGAAACAGTTTTTACACACAATGTCACACACACTACTCCTACAAACACTTTTCTAGAAACCACAAACTTTATGTGTATAACAGTTTTTAAACAGAGGTACAAAGTCTTTACAGAGACAAATGATCAGAGGTCAGACAGAACAGCCTGTGAGTGTTTTACCTGGATCCACTGTGATAGAACACAACACCTTTAACACTGAGTGTCATTATTTATTCTGAGACTTCATCTTTTCTTCACAGAGTTCATCAGCAGAGCTCAGAGGTTCTCAGTGGTCAGTCTGTCCAGCAGCATCAAACACAGCTGGACTCCATATTTATGGTGTGTAAATGTAAAGCACAGCTACTACTGCTAACTACAACAGCCACAGACTAAATACTAAACTACCATTCTGGTCCTAACAGTCTCCATGCTGCACTCTGTAGACCAGCAGCTTTTCAGTCTGTCACTGATCATCTGATGTTGACTTCTACCAGTTACATTTACATTTGATTGTGTTCCAGCTGCTGGAGGAGAACATCAGCAGGTTTGTGAAGAGCGAGCTGAAGAAGATGCAGAAGGCTCTGAGTCCAGATTACCCAGAATGCTTAGAGAGTCAGAGTGAGGATGAGGAGGTGTTGGACGGTGAGGAGGAAGAGCAGAGGAGGAGCAGCAGAGAGGCATTTCTGAAGATCACAGTGCACTTCCTGAGGAGAATGAAGCAGGAGGAGCTGGCTGAGCGTCTGCAGAGCAGTAAGAGGATTTTAACAGATTTAACATGATGGAGAGGAAATGGAGGCAACATGGGAGAGGTTTATATTTCAAACTCTGCTGTTAATTAAATTAATTTAAATCCAATGCCTTTATTGTTGTCGCACAGCAGTACAACAAATTGTGTGTCCCCATAGCTAATACACATAAAAACAGCAACAGACAATAAATATAAAAGAACAGACAATAAGACACTAGAGATAAAAAAGAGAATATAAAAATGCCACTAATAAATATAGAAGCAGTAATAAATAAGAACAGTTATTACTTAATTGTACATCCGAGGTGCATATGGAGGGTGCTCAGATTTCTGATAGCTTTGGGGGAAAACTTTTGCAGAATCATGTAGAGCTTGTATGGATACTCTGGAGCCTCCGTCAGATGGCAAGGTGGTGAGAGGTATTGGATGGGTCAGTTATTATCTTGGTGGCCTTTCAGACACGCCAGTCTGTGTAGATGTCTTCTATGTAGAGAAAACAGACATCTATGATCTTTCCAGCTGCTCTCACTGTTTGGTCAGCAGCGGTACAGTTCCTGTACTACTGTACCAGACAGTGATGCAGTGAGTTAAGATGCTCTTGATGGTTCCTCTGTAGAATATTGTCATGATAGATGGAGGGAAGTTCACAGGAAGTGGAGGCACTGCTGGACTTCCTTAGTGAGGGCTGTGGTGTTGATGGACCAGTTCAGATTGTCTGCCATGTGCACTCCCTGAAACTTGGTGCTGCTGACTTGTTTGACAGTGGCCCCATTGATGGTCAGCAGGGCCTGGACATGACTTTTCTGAAATCAACAACCATCTGATTGATTTCATTTGTTGTTTGTTCATTCAGCAACTGGTGCTGAAAAGGTTCAACGTAAACTCAAGTCTAACCTGCAGAAGAAGTTCCAGTGTCTGCTAAAGCAGGAAACCCAACCCTTCTGAATCAGATCTACACACCGCTCTACATCACAGAGGGAGGGACTGCAGAGGTCAATGATGAACATGAGGTCAGACAGATTGAAACAGCATCCAGGAAACCAGACAGACCAGAAACAACAATCAGACAAGAAGACATCTTTAAAGCCTCACCTGGAAGAGATGAACCAATCAGAACAGTGATGACAAAGGGAGTGGCTGGCATTGGGAAAACAGTCTTAACACAGAAGTTCACTCTGGACTGGGCTGAAGACAAAGCCAACCAGGACATACAATTCACATTTCCATTCACTTTCAGACAGCTGAATGTGCTGAAAGGGAAAAAGTACAGCTTGGTGGAACTTGTTCATCACTTCTTTACTGAAACCAAAGAAGCAGGAATCTGCAGGTTTGAAGAGTTCCAGGTTGTGTTCATCTTTGACGGTCTGGATGAGTGTCGACTTCCTCTGGACTTCCACAACACTGAGATCCTGACTGATGTTACAGAGTCCACCTCAGTGGATGTGCTGCTGACAAACCTCATCAGGGGGAAACTGCTTCCCTCTGCTCGCCTCTGGATAACCACACGACCTGCAGCAGCCAATCAGATCCCTCCTGAGTGTGTCGGCATGGTGACAGAGGTCAGAGGGTTCACTGACCCACAGAAGGAGGAGTACTTCAGGAAGAGATTCAGAGATGAGGAGCAGGCCAGCACCATCATCTCCCACATCAAGACATCACGAAGCCTCCACATCATGTGCCACATCCCAGTCTTCTGCTGGATCACTGCTACAGTTCTGGAGGATGCGTTGAAAAGAAGAAAGAGAAGAGAGCTGCCCAAGACCCTGACTGAGATGTACATCCACTTCCTGGTGGTTCAGTCCAAACTGAAGGACATCAAGTATGATGGAGGAGCTGAGACAGATCCACACAGGAGTCCAAAGAGCAGGAAGATGATTGAGTCTCTGGGAAAACTGGCTTTTGAGCAGCTGCAGAAAGGCAACCTGATCTTCTATGAATCAGACCTGACAGAGTGTGGCATCGATATCAGAGCAGCCTCCGTGTACTCAGGAGTGTTCACACAGGTCTTTATAGAAGAGAGGGGGCTGTACCAGGACAAGGTGTTCTGCTTCGTCCATCTTAGCGTTCAGGAGTTTCTGGCTGCTCTTCATGTCCATCTGACATTCATCAAGTCTGCAGTCAATCTGCTAGCAGAAGAACAAACAACATCCCAGATATGTTTCTACCAGAGTGCTGTGGACGAGGCCTTAAAGAGTCCGAATGGACACCTGGACTTGTTCCTCCGCTTCCTCCTGGGTCTTTCACTGAAGACCAATCACATGCTCCTACGAGGTCTGCTGACACAGACAGGAAGTAGCTCACAGACCGATCAGGAAGCAGTCGAGTACATCAAGAAGAAGCTCAGTGAGAATGTGTCTGCAGAGAGAAACATCAATCTGTTCCACTGTCTGAATGAACTGAATGATCGTTCTCTAGTGGAGGAGATCCAACACTACCTGAGATCAGGAAGTCTCTCCACAGATGAACTGTCTCCTGCTCAGTGGTCAGCTCTGGTCTTCATCTTACTGTCATCAGAAAAAGATCTGGATGTGTTTGACCTGAAGAAATACTCTGCTTCAGAGGAGGCTCTTCTGAGGCTGCTGCCAGTGGTCAAAGCTTCAAATGAAGCTATGTAAGTCGATGAACCACTGGATATTTGAACAAGTTCAAAATATATTTAATTTAAAATATGATGAATAAAATATTTTGTGTTTGTTACTAACCTTTTCTTCAGGCTGAATGACTGTAACCTCTCTGAGAGAAGCTGTACAGCTCTGTCCTCAGTTCTCAGCTCCCAGTCCTCTAGTCTGAGAGATCTGGACCTGAGTAACAACAACCTGCAGGATTCAGGAGTGAAGCAGCTTTCTGCTGGACTGGAGAGTCCACACTGTGGACTGGAGACTCTCAGGTCAGAATAGAGCATCTATAATTTTGTTCTACTGAACAATGACAATAAAATTGGTTCTGACTTTTTATACAGTTGCTGTTTTACATTCAAATTAAAGACAAATATTCTGCATATCTGTAGGATTCTGGTACATATGTGATTAAAACATTGAGTTATCAACCTTTTTATGTTTCCAGTCTGTCAGGATGTCTGATCACAGAGGGAGGCTGTGCTTCTCTTGCCTCAGCTCTGAGCTGCAACCCCTCCCATCTGAGAGAGCTGGACCTGAGTGACAACAACCTGCAGGATTCAGGAGTGAAGCAGCTTTCTGCTGGACTAGAGAGTCCAAACTGTACACTGGAAGCTCTCAGGTCAGAATAGAGCATCTATAGTTTTGTTGTCCTGAACAATGACAATAAAACTAATTCTGAGAACCTCCTTTTTATACTTAAATTTATATTACATATTTTGACAGAGAATCACAAACAACAAGCATCACAGTACAAAAAGAAAACATCATGACCATATGTCTGGATTTTGGACGGGGGTTTCTACACAGTAGTACTTTTGTACTTAATTTGTAGAACATATATCATGAGGAAGACAAATTACATATTTAAACACCCTTTTAATCAGAGTTCACGTGACAATCCCCAACCACCTTCCTTACTCCAACAAAAACATTGTCCATTTCGTCCATCTTGCATTATACAAGTCTTTTTTCAGTGAAATGTGCTTGTCCCATTCATGGAATTGGTTGATTGGAATTTTTTCCCTGCTTTAGTTTTTATTGATTTTTCACATTTTGTATGTGCATCCACCGACACACGTACACACCACATCAGACAATACAGAAACCAAACAAAGCCAGACTAGAAAACAAAAAACAAAATAAAGTCCTGTTGGTTCGTTAGTCTCTCAGTTTCGTCCTCTGTATCAAATGTTCTTTCAATAGTTTTTGTCGCTGTTCAAGGTCCTGAAAATACTAATTATTGTTTGTATCACACAATTCACTTCGATGGAGGGATCTATCTTGATTTCTTTCCTGTAATAATCTCTTAATTGTAAGTACCTGTAGCCGTAATTCCCTTGTGATTCTCCAATCACATTCTGAATTGGGCCTGGTTTACACCAGCAGAGTAAATATCTCAGCTGGGCTGCAAAGTAGTATTCCTTCAGTCTTGGTAGACCCATCCCCCCTCTGTCCTTTGGTAGCTGGAGAGTTTCAAACCTAATTCTAGGTTTTTTACCTGCCCAAATAAACCTTGATATTGATCTGTTCCAGGTCTCAAACTGGGTTTGAGGGACCTCTACTGGTAGAGAATGGAATAAATAGAGGAGCCGAGGAAGCACATTAATTTTGATTATTTCAATTCTCGAGTTAAAATCTAGCGGCAGAGTGGCCCATCTTCCAATGTCTTTTTTTATCTCTTGGTTTATTTTGTCATATTTTTCTTGATATAGTTTAGATAGTCTTTTAGTGATGGAGACCCCCAGATATTTTATTTTCTTTAGTTTCAAGTTAAGATGATATGAATCCTGGATCTCTTTTGATGGAGTGTAGTTAAGTGGTAGTAAAACCGCAAAAGGTCCTATTTTATGTTCTGCTCCGTTCTCCATTACTCCGTCTAGTTCTACATTCTGACGAACTGCTTGCGCCAACGGTTCTACGAAAAGAGTGAACAAAGTGGGTGATAGGCAACAACCCTATCTAGTAGACGTCTGCAAGTTCATTTTATCAGTCAGACTTCCATTTATTTTAATTTTCTTTACGCATTGTACTGATTTACTGTTAAATCCAAATCGTTCTAACACAAATGCTTTCTCCACGTCGATGCTTACTGATATGATGCTTTGTTTTTTCTGTTGTGCTTCGTCTACGATATGCAAAGTTCTTCCGGTATTATTCTGCATTTGTCATCCGCTTATAAATCCTGTTTGATCTTCCTCTATAATTTCTGTTATGAAAGTATTCAATCATTGTGAAATAATTGTTGTATATATTTTTTATCCACGTTTAGCAATGAGATTGGTCTGTAATTCCCACAGTGCTCTTTGTCTCTTCCTTGTTTGTGGATGATTGTAATAATCGCTCAAGACTAAAAATAAATATTCCCAACTAACACAATCAAAAGCTTTTTCAGCATCTAGACTTGCTAACACAGCACTCGTTTTTATATTTTTTATGTTCTGTATTATATGAATGGAGCACCTAATATTGTCCTGTGTTTGCCTTCCCTGGACAAGTCTAGTCTCCTGGACATGATGATTCTTGATGATGACTTTTTATACAGTCAATCATTTGCATGCTGTTTTACATTCAGTTTATTATTCTGTACATCATCTGTAGGATTCTGGTATTTTATAATTAAAACACATTGTGTTATCAACCTTTTTATATTTCCAGTCTGTCAGGATGTCTGATCACAGAGGAAGGCTGTGCTTCTCTGGCCTCAGCTCTGCGCTACAACCCCTCCCATCTGAGAGAGCTGGACCTGAGCTACAATCATCCAGGAGACTCAGGAGAGAAGTTACTGTCTGCTGGACTGGGGGATCCACACTGGAGACTGGACACTCTCTGGTGGGTGTAGAGTATGTTCAGTATGTTATGAGTGATGTAATCTAAACCAATCAGAGATCACTTTGGGGGAGGCAGACTGTAGCCACATGTGTGTGAGGAGAGCTGTGTGTGGGTGTGAAGTAGAAAACTAAGGGTAAGGCTGAATAGTGTTTTTTGTTTAGGAAGCTTCCTAACTGAGTGAAATGACCCAGAAGTGTCTAAATGGCATCTATGACAAGAGCTGGTTGAATTCTCTAAATGCTAAGGAACGATGATTCAGTGCTTCCTTTCTAACCTCCTTTAGCACAGAGTACACCTGACCATCCTTTATGAAAAGAGAGGAGATAATACTCCATCCATCCATCCATCTTCTTCCGCTTATCCGGGGTCGGGTCGCGGGGGCAGCAGCCTAAGCAGGGAAGCCCAGACTTCCCTCTCCCCAGCCACTTCGTCTAGCTCTTCCCGGGGGATCCCGAGGCGTTCCCAGGCCAGCCGAGAGACATAGTCTCTCCAGTGTGTCCTGGGTCTTCCTCGGGGTCTCCTACCGGTGGGACGTGCCCTGAACACCTCACCAGGGAGGCGTCCGGGAGGCATCCTGATTAGATGCCCGAACCACCTCATGTGGCTCCTCTCGACGCGGAGGAGCAGCGGGTCTACTCCGAGCTCCCTCCGGATAACTGAGCTTCTCACCCTATCTCTAAGGGAGAGCCCAGCCACCCTACGGAGGAAGCTCATTTCGGCCGCTTGTACCCGCGATCTTGTTCTTTCGGTCACTACCCAAAGCTCATGACCAGAGGTGAGGGTAGGAACGAAGATCGACTGGTAAATCAAGAGCTTCGCCTTTCGGCTCAGCTCTCTCTTCACCACGACGGATCTGTGCAGAGTCCGCATTACTGCAGACGCCGCACCGATCCGCCTGTCGATCTCCCGCTCCATCCTTCCCTCACTCGTGAACAAGACCCCGAGGTACTTGAACTCCTCCACTTGAGGCAGAATCTCATCCCCGACCCGAAGAGTGCACTCCACCCTTTTCCGGTTGAGGACCATGGCCTCGGATTTGGAGGTGCTGATTCTCATCCCGGCCGCTTCACACTCGGCTGCAAACCGATCCAGTGAGAGTTGGAGGTCACGGTCTGATGAAGCAAACAGGACCACATCATCTGCAAAAAGCAGTGACCCAATCCTGAGGTCACCAAACCGGACCCCCTCCACACCCTGGCTGCGCCTAGAAATCCTGTCCATAAAAATTATGAACAGGATCGGTGACAAAGGGCAGCCCTGGCGGAGTCCAACCCTCACTGGAAACAAGTCCGACTTATTGCCGGAAATGCGGACCAAGCTCTGACACCGGTCATACAGGGAACGGACGGCCCTTATCAGGGAGTCCGATATCCCGTATTCCCGGAGAACCCCCCACAGGATTCCCCGAGGGACACGGTCAAATGCCTTCTCCAAGTCCACAAAACACATGTGGACTGGTTGGGCAAACTCCCATGTACCCTCGAGGATCCTGCAGAGGGTGTAGAGCTGGTCCACTGTTCCACGGCCTGGACGAAAACCACACTGCTCCTCCTGAATCCGAGGTTCGACTACCCGACGGACCCTCCTCTCCAGCACCCCCGAATAGACCTTACCAGGGGGGCTGAGGAGTGTGATCCCCCTGTAATTGGAACACACCCTCCGGTCCCCCTTCTTAAAAAGAGGGACCACCACCCCAGTCTGCCAATCCAGAGGCACTGCCCCCGATGTCCACGCGATGCTGCAGAGTCGTGTCAACCATGACAGCCCTACAGCATCCAGGGCTTTGAGGAACTCGGGGCGGATCTCATCCACCCCCGGGTCCCTGCCACAGAGGAGCTTTTTAACCACCTCGGCGACCTCCACCCCAGAGATAGGAGAGCCCACATCCGAGTCCCCCGGCCCTGCTTCCTTACCGGAAGGCGTGTCGGTGGGATTGAGGAGGTCTTCGAAGTATTCCTTCCACCGATCCACAACATCCCGAGTCGAAGTCAGCAGCGCACCGTCCCCACCGTACACAGTGTTTACGGCGCACTGCTTCCCCCTCCTGAGACTCTGGATGGTGGTCCAGAATCTCTTCGAAGCCGTACGGAAGTCTTTTTCCATGGCCTCACCGAACTCCTCCCATGTCCGGGTTTTTGCCTCAGCGACCACCCTAGCTGCGTTTCGCTTGGTCTTTCAACTATTATTATTATTATATATTCAAACCAAATGAATGAACACATGGAATAATTACAGTCAAATGTTTTGCTGTCTTATAGCTGCATTTATTCTCTGATCACTTCAAAAATGCTCCTTTTGTCTCCTTTTGATATTGAAGTGATGACTGGCTCTATCCTCAGGACAACATGCAGAGATCAATATTTAATCTAGTGATTTATCATGTGGGAGGACATATTTGTTCATCAAATCTTCTTCTTCAGGTCTTTTCCTCTCAGACTTCAGTGAAAGAATCCAGCAGACAGTTGAGACAGATGAGTTTCAGCCTGTTTCTGTGTCACTCTGACAAACTGAGGAACACTGCTTCATGTTGAACAGCAGTTAGGACTCATGTTGGATAGAAAATCATTCTGACTGTGTTTCTTCCTCCAGGGTGGACCATGGTGGAGAGCACAGGTTAAAACCTGGTCTGAAGAAGTGTAAGTGTGGATTGAATTTGATTCATGACAACTAAACAGCACACAGTCAGTTTCTCTTTAAATACAAAGTTGGTCTTTGTGGTATTTATTCATTAAAACATTACTGACAAAATGTGTCATCATGAAACTTTATAGAAATGAACAACAGATCAGAAGTTAAACAGAGAATAAATCCATCAGGTGTGTCAGATGATAAACTGCTGCTGTGTTGTTTCTTCTTCTCTTCATCAGATTTCTGTGAACTCACACTGGACACAAACACAGTACACAGAAAACTCAAACTGTCTGATAACAACAGGAAGGTGACACATGTGGAGGAGAAGCAGTCATATTCTTATCATCCAGACAGATTTGACCGCTGGCTTCAGCTGCTGTGTAGTAATGGTCTGACTGGTCGCTGTTACTGGGAGGTCGAGTGGAAAGGAAGAGTTGCTATATCGGTGAGTTACAGAAGAATAAGCAGGAAAGGAGACAGTGATGACTGTGAGTTTGGAAAGAACGATCAGTCCTGGATTCTGTGGTGCTCTGAAGATTATGGTTACTCTGTCCGTCACAATAAGAGAGAAACATCCATCTCCTCCTCCTCTTCCTCCTCCTCCTCCTCCGTCTCTAACAGAGTAGCAGTGTATGTGGACTGTCCTGCTGGCACTCTGTCCTTCTACAGAGTCTCCTCTGACACACTGATCCACCTCCACACCTTCAACACCACATTCACTGAACCTCTGTATCCTGGGTTTGGGTTTGGGTTTGATTCCTCAGTGTCTCTGTGTCCTCTGTCTGAGTAAGAGTCTCTTCCTGTGTGTGAAGATGTAAATAAATAACTTTGAGAAGTTTGAGTAACATTATTTTCATTGCTGGTTAAAATTCAAGCAGAAGCAAACACAACGAGCTTCTGTAACATTGATCTGATTATTAAAATAAAAAGCAGTTTGAACTTGAAGCTTTTGGTTTTCTGTTTGTTTTTGACACCAGCAGGACTCCGTACATCTCAGCTCTCTGTTTCTACTTTATTGAACAACAGCAGAATATACAAACATACAGGTAAACATTAATATCAGTTAAATATGTAATAATATGAGGAAATGAACAACATGAGAGGAAATATTAAAGTCATTACATTAAAATAAATAATCAGCATTCAGATATATTTAGTCAGTATAGCCGATAATATATTTATTCTTTAAAGATGAGATCTTACATGAAGATTTAAACAATTTTGTTTGTGAATAAAAAACTTTTATTCCTCTGGGTTACCAACATCCACACACACACGGTAACAAACAAGCTAACACACAAGCTAACAAACAAGCTAACAGCAGACAGAACCAAGAACAACATGAAGCAGATTAGCAATAAGAAGCTAGCAGGACAAAGACAATAAACACTTTATAAAAAGCCACAAAGCAACAATAACGCTTCTGTGGCTTCAAATTAAAATCATCTGTGAGCTGTAGAAAAACTTTTTTCTGTTTTATTCTTTCTTTGAAAAGTTTGTGTAATATTCTTCTTGTTAAACTTTTGATCTGTTAGTTCAGGTCCATCTAACATCAGTGAAGGCTGATTCTTCTTTTCATCTTTACTTCTGTGACTTTTCACAAGTTGAATGAATTCATGGTTACAGCAGAAGTGAAAGAGTTCATATTACTGAATCATCACTCACATTATGAAACTATAAGAGACACAATAAACATCATCCATGACGTCATGTTTACTATTTAAAGTGTGGGTGACGTCACTCAGCGCGCCTGTGGGCGGGGCGTCGGGTTTCTCTTCCTGTGTGTGAGCAGGTGAGACACACCTGATGGTTTGATGAGAGACTCACATTGGCGGTGCATATTCAAAATGTGGTGGATAAATGTAAAAAAGTCTTAAATGTGATGAGGTGTTTTGTGGGGTATGACTGGGGGGCAGACAGGAGTGCGCTAAAAGCCATATATTGTGGGTTGATTAGGTCTATTTTAGATTATGGGGCAGGCACATCCCTGAGAAAGCTAGACATTATTCAATATCAGGCATTGAGGCTATGTACAGGGGCTTTTAAAACAACTCCAACAGCAGTATTACAGGTGGAAATGGGGGAAATGCCATTAGATATGAGGAGGTTGCAATTATCGCTGGTGTATTGGGTTAATTTGCAGGGTCATGTGACAGACCATCCAACAAAATGCACTTTAGAACCGTGTTGGGAAAAGGGAAAAAGAGACAGTAAACGTTTTGGTTGGACAATAACACAGGAAACAGAAGAGATTGAAATAGCACATTTAGATGTAAGTCACACAGTACCATTATATGTTTGTTTAATGTATTATTTATTTATTCATTCATTTTTATTTTTTTTTCTTGTAGTATTTATTTAGTTATTTTGTGAGGGTGTTATGGCCATTTTGATCCACATTCCATACCAGTAGGTGGCGGTAATGCACCAATTCGTTGTTTGCCAACCGCCATTAAGCAGCAGCAGTAGAAGAAGAAGAAGCAGCGACACACCTGAGCAGCAGCAGACAGCAGCAGACGCTTTCATCACTTTGTCTTTTAAACTTTACTTCATATTTTACATTAAAGTGATCCGCGCGGAGCGGCAGCGCGAGACCGGAAACCGGAGCTACGTCCGAGAGTCCGTGCACGCGCAGCAGCTGACGGCAGGTAAGTCAGAGTTTCAGTTACCATGGTGACTGACTCAGAGTTTCAGTTACCTCTCTTTCCTCATCTCAGGGTTAAGAGCTGATAAAAGTCCTCACATTGTGTACTTTAGGAGAAGTTGTGATAATGTTTTAAAAAGACGAGTGAAGCAGTTATTAGATGTTTGGACTGAGCGCATCACTTCCTGCTGTGCTTTGTGTCGGCCAGCAGGTGTCAGTAGTGGAGCAGCTGAAGTCTGGAGAGGTGAACTCCATCTCAACACGACGGCTTTAAAAACCTTCATCCAAAACTCGTCCAAACCTCAGACTGACTGATCAGAGACTCACATGTGATCAAACTGCTGCTGCTTCAAAAGTCGCCCCCTGCATGGAGAGTAGACGCTTTTACCATCTGGGAGGCGCTTCAGTACTCCCACAGCTTTTAAACAGCGCTACAAAAATTCCTTTATCCCTCTTTCCATCCAAGCACTGAACGCACTTTACAGAGGGAGATAGTCCTCGTCCATCCTAGTCCCCCCCTCCCTGGCTTGGACCTATTTATTTATTCATATTTATTAGTTTTTTCTTTTCTAAATTCATGTTTTTAATTCCAATCAATGAATGTAGTTGTTGTGTTTTAATGTGTTGTGTGATATGTGTTGTCTTTTCTGTATTCCTGCTGCAAACTAAGTGGACAAAGAATCAAATGAATCTGAATCTGAATCTTCATCACATCTGAGCTCAGCTGCTCTGACCTGTAGATGATCACATGGTTCGTTACCACCATCTAGTGGACAGATAGCACAACTACATGTGATGTGTGATTTCTGACATGAACTTTATATATTTAATAACTTTATATATTTAATATAATAACTTTATATATTTAATAACTTTATATATTTAATATAATAACTTTATATATTTAATATAATAACTTCATATATTTAATATAACAACTTTATATATTTAATAACTTTATATATTTAATATAATAACTTTATATATTTAATAACTTTATATATTTAATATAATAACTTTATATATTTAATATAATAACTTTATATATCTAATAACTTTATATATTTAATATAATAACTTTATATATTTAATAACTTTATATATTTAATAACTTTATATATTTAATACAATAACTATATATTTAATATAATAACTTTATATATTTAATATAATAACTTTATATATTTAATAATTTTATATATTTAATATAATAACTTTTATCTAGGAAGGAAGGAAGGAAGGAAGGAAGGACAGACAGCCACAGTCATGAAGTTAATATGAGTTAATATCTGTTATCTAGGAAGGAAGGAAGGAAGGAAGGAAGGAAGTGATCCTCCTTCATCCTCTGGTAAACTACAACATCCTGAACCAAGGTAAGTCTCTTCTGGACAACTTTAACATCACACTTCAACTAATAGAACAAGTGTTTCTCTCTTTTTCTCATTTTCACTGGTACATACACTTCCTTCCTTCCCTCCCTCCTTCCTTCCTTCCTTCCCTCCCTCCTTCCTTCCTTCCACTGGTACATACATGAACTCTGTTTTCTCTCTGCTTGCACTGCATTGAAAAAAGTGAACTTGGGCAACCATTGATGTAAGGAGGGATTTGTCTTGAACCCATAATCGCTATGTTTCTGTCTTTTACTTGGTTCAAAGTTATTCACAAACATCTAATCAAGCAACAATTGTACTTTTAAGTTGAAAATGTTGCATGTCACGTGACGTGCGTACGTACTGACGTCACGCTACAACCAGACTTCGGCTGTGTCTCAAATGGAGCATTTACGTGAGTGCACCAGAATGTAGTGCGGAGTGCGCACTGAGCACTTACCTCTGTGGTGCACACTGTCGTGGGTAAGTATTGTCTGAAATGGAGCACTGGCGTTTTGCACTTAGCGGAAGTGACGGGCTTGCATGTCGCTGCTGGCCGCCAATTGAAATCAGAAAACTGGGCAAAAAGTCCCTCCCCTTCCGCTACGTAGGCAAAATGGCGTCCGTTTAGTGTGAGTGGTGTCCATCATCTCACACTGGATTTTTTGTCCGTTATAAGTGCACCATCCGGGTACTTTCAGAGCACTGAGTTTTCGCTTGTTCTTCAGTGTGAACGCACTATGCCCTAAAACATAGTGCTTGAAGTGTGCAAGTGCGCCATTTGAGACACAGCCTTCAACTTTGAATTTTCCGCCATCTTGTTTTCCCGCATGAAGACTTCACAGAAGAAAAGAGAAAGAAATCGGTAAGAAATATGCATGACTGTTAAATATGTGTCTACATTCATACACCACTCTTACACAATGTAACTTTACGCTGTCTTTTATCACACAACGTCGATGATTAGCCGTGACTGTTTGGTACAATTAGCTAACGTTAGCTAGCGGATCGATACAGGTTAGCGTTAGCATTAGCATTAGCTTAGAAGACGCCGCCATGTGTCTGAGCGCGAGTTTCAGGTAACTGATGTCCTGCTTCACACCTACTGCCACACAAGTACAGAGTAACTGAAAGCTTTATTACACTTTGACTGAAGTTTCCAGAAATGATAGTTTTCAGTGACTTGAAGCTTATTATTCGTGTTAACAAAAGGAGAAAGACAGTGTTTGTATGTGTTGAAATGGAAAACACTTGTTTGCTCTCATTAACAAATGTCTCCTTTCTTCCAGGCCTGCAGTGATCTCATATAGTTAAAAGAAGCAACGTTTAATGGGTAAGTGTTTATATTTGAATGTCATGTGAGTTATGCAGCTGAGTATCAGGTGTAAGGTTATGGTCATGATTATTATGAGATAAGTATTATTATTGTTCATCACCTGTGATATGGAGTTTTATTTTCTGTGACTGAATCCAAAGTCAAAAGCAATAGGAAAAAAAAATCAAAAGGACTTTTTGTATATCATTCCATATGTTCAACATATGCATTAAGTATTATTAAAATAATACCACATGGTAATATCCTGTGTGACGTAAAAAAAAAATCAAAATTCCAAGTAGTCCTTATGTTTCATGCTTTATTTAGTCAGTGGTAATCGTGAGGATTTGCCTACCATATAAGACAGAAGTGTATCCCTATATTACTGTATAATCATAAGGACTGATTACATTTATAAAATATATTTTTATGTATTTTTTATATTTTATTATAATCTATTTTGTAATATATATTTATAAATTGAGTTTTCAGTATCACTTCCACTTCTACCAACAATGCCAATGTAATTTGGGTCTTTCTTTTGCTCCAACCCCCCCCCCCATCCTCCCCTTTTCAGTCATCTGCTGAATGTGGAAATGTAAAGACTGTGGTGTCACCAAATCACGACGATCGGAACTTCTGAAGCATTACAAACTTCAGCATAGCCATTTTGGACGCCGCCGTGGTTACCCTTGCACATATTCAACCTGTCCTTGTTCCTTTACTACCTGGAATGCCCTTAAGAGCCATTTGTCAAGAAGCCACCCTAGACTGAACCCACAAAAAGACCAGCAGACAACTTTGAGATGCCTTTTGTGTGAATACAAGAACAATTCAACTCTTAAAGACTATTTGCAGCACTTAGGGCAGCAGCGGCGGTGAAAAATCACCAGACTGTAAATTGTATTTTTCAAAGTTGCTCGTACAAAACAAATGTTTATGGTTCATTCCGGACTCATAGGCACAGAAATCACAGGTTATCCTCTGTAAGTGATTTAAAATGTGAAACTGCTGTGAGGGTACAGCCAATCCACCATTCCCCTGAAGACAGTAATGCTGATGATTTAGATGATGTTTCAGAGGACCGAGCTATGGCCAAAAGAGTTTCTCATTCCAAGCTTTTCATATGACACTGAAGTCCAGTTAGAGAGAGGAAATGCTGCCTTTAAGGCAAACGGAACAAGGTTGACAGTCAGTCCTAGGATGAAGTCAGACATTCTGGAAAAGGTGTCTGATCAGATCTACAAGTATAAAGCCTACCCAAAAACCTCAGACTTTTGTGAGGTTTCAGAGGCACTGATCAAGAAGCACCCCTGCTTGGCAGAGCCAGGATCTTGGAATGGCTGCAATGGGTGGACACAGAGACTTAAAACCAGGATGGGAAACCTCCGTACCCAACTGAAGGGTCTTGGATGCCCTGAGCTTGCTGTCAATTCTCTAAAGACTAAAGCTACAGATGACGCCCATCCAGCAAAAAATGTGGTGAGGCCAATCATGTGCCGTCCTATCCAGCTGGCGAGACAGCAGATAATCTTGAGATGGAGCGGCAGGTACTTTTGAAGGAGGTGAAGAAACGGAACAACGGGAGGATTATCTGAGAAAAAATGGCCAAGACATTTGCCCTCCGTAGCCCAGGGTGGAAGAACTCCAGGAGCGATGGCCAGCCATGTTTCAAGAAGAGGAGGTATGAGTCCAGTCAGGCAAACACTATATTTTCCTCATCTTTTTTGAACTTTGCCTTAACATGAAATGTGTTGTCTAATTTGTATATTTCAGATCAATGCTGAATTCCTAAGAATTACAACGGTACCGTTACAACCACGATTCTTGGCTGGTTTGGATAAGCAGAGCAGTCAGCTTCTTCAGGTCATGAGGAAAAAAGGTGGAGCTGTCGGTCAGAAAATCAGGGACGCCCTTAAACCTTTGGATCAGTTATGAAATGCATATGTGTTGCATTTGATTTCCTCTTTTGTCACTTCAGTTGTCTCTGTGGGTGAGTTGAAAGCTGATACGTATTTTGATATGTCTTTGTTGCTACAGGGTGTGGACTTGAACATAAGAAGAGAGTGCCTCCTGAAGTCGCTGGTGATTTACCTGGGTGAAGATGTGAGCCACCTGATCAAAGAGTACCTGGTAAGTCAGCAAATCATGGCAGTGCACTGAGATCAGGGTGTTTTCTGTTAAATGTAACTGTTGACCCTGACTAATCAATAACTAGCGGTATCCAGGAGAGTGACATCTCCTTGCTGTCTTTCTCTCAGTTCAATGACTTATTTGGATTGTCATGCAACTGTCCCTATTTCTCTCTCTCTCTTTCTCTTTCTCTACCTCCCTTTGATATTTAACCCTCCTGTTGCCCCGGCGTCCGAGGGAGAGTTTCTCTCGACGGGGTAGAGACAGAGACGAGGGGAGAGACCCTAGGCTGGGACCCGGGGCGATGTGATCAGAGCATGATTAATTGTCTGAGTGTCAATAATTGTAATCATTATTTAATGAATAATCTCCCCTCTCCCCTCCCTGGGTACACTTATCTAAACTAACTTAATTGTCCAACAGGAAGAGGCGGAGGAAGAAGTTGAAAAAGCCGCCATGGCCATCTTTGTCCTGCACAATGGTGATGCTCTCTCCCCTCCAAAGGACATTGGCCTTGTCATGGATGGTGTTGAGGTACTTCATGACTTGTCCTCCATTGCATGGGCTTGTGCTATTTGGCCTGACTTATGCACTCAACCTGAGTTACCCAGTGGAACTCAAATATACCTTTGAGACCTTTCAAACAATCATCATGGATATTGAAAGTAGGCAAATGTGAAGAAGGATTGAGAAGCTCAGTGCTAAGCTTTAGGAGTGAAACACATGAGCCTTCGTATTCATCATAGATGATTACTTCTTACTAAAATGGACCAGATGTTTCTTTGAATTGAAATAGTACTTGTTTTATTAAGGAGACTTTTGCCTTGTTAGTTGCTGCTACACTTATTTCATGTGTGTCTGTGTGTCTGTGTGTGTCTGTGTGTGTGTGTGTCTGTGTGTGTGTGTCTATGTGTGTCTGTGTCTGTGTGTCTGTGTGTCTGTGCAGGGCTCTAGAGTGCGACCAATTTGGTCGCACTTGCGACCTATTTTTTCAGAAGTGCGACTAAAAAAAATCGGAGGTCGCACTGGTGCGACCAGCCTTTCGAGAAAAAAAACATGCAACTCTGAAATTCTGCTTGGGTTCTGTCTACGCCCCATATCGTGGTTTACACAAATCAGAATTAAGGAAGGGCAGAACCACAGTAAAGATTATGATACAATTTCATGAAAGATTAATTGAATACCAAACAACAACAAATATACTGTAAGATTGATTTTTACATCGTTCTTTATTGAACGATTGTGGAAAGCATCTCTCTGCCCTGCGCACAAATACAAACACACACCCAACTGTGTTAGGACATAGCGTCAGGTTTGATCTGAAGATATTATGGAAAAACGGCACCATCAAGCTTCAGCTCTCTCCCGTTGCCATGGAGATTCAAAACAAAGCAGACAGAGACACACACAATATTGATCTCCCTCACAGACACATGCACACACAACACATACACACAGATACAGACACACAGAATTAGTTGAGTTTACCGTCGCGGCAGACGGTATTTTTTGCCGACCTCACTCCTCCAATTTGAGGAAAAGTTGCGGTAAAGTTGCGGTGATTGGACAAAATTGCAAGGCCCGCACATAATCGTGTGGATTGGTTGAATTTGTGTTAATTGTTGCGATCGCGACATCGCGAATTCCTGGAGGGACTGATATTCGTTTAGGAAAGAGTGGCTGGGCCAGTTTCCCTGGCTACGTTATGAAAAGAGAGAAAACGTGATGCACTGCATCTATTGCAAAGAGTGTGGAAAGGCGATGGCTGGAAACAGTTCGTTAGCCACTGGCTGTCAAACATTTCGTATTGAAACGTTAAAAAAGCACAATGTTTCAATAAAACACACGGCATGCCGTGACAAATGCACTGCACAAGTGTCCCCCCTCCCCGCTGCCTTTCAACGGCAGGCAGCATTGAACAGGACCTCAGAGGAGGTTAGGAGGTACAAGAGTTGGCCATCAGAAGAGCATGTGGAGTAATAGAGGATAGTCCATAAGACATTAAGCAATTAGATGTTTTAGTTTGTCCACTTTTGCACTTTTAATTTTTATTTGATTTTTGGATTTCTTTTTTTATTATTTATTTCATTTATCAAATATTTTAAGTTTTACATTGAGCATGAAGCACTTTAAGTTTTATATAAGTTACTCTTGTTACTATTCAGTTCAGTTAAGTTATGTTTCAAAATAAAGAACTATGTTGGAACATATTGTTAGCCAATTATTTACCAATGAACATAGACAGGAAGCTATTTAAAATAATAATAATAATAACAACAACAACGACGACGACAAAAAAATGTAAAACCTTGTAAACTGCGATGGAATGTGTTCGGAAATTTGAGTGCACCTAACTTTTGTTCTGGTGCACCCAAGAAAAAAAGTTGGGCGCACCAGTGCAACCAGTGCAAAAAGTTAGTCTAGAGCCCTTCTGTGTGTGTGTGTGTGTGTGTGTGTGTGTGCGCTAAGTGCACTACCACCATGAATGGAGCTCCAAACCCAGTTGGATGCTTTACTGCCAGCAGTGAATGAGGAACCTCTTGTTGGATGTTTTTGGGCTTTTGAAAGAATGTTTAATTTTATATGTAATTATTTATTTTTATGTTTTTTATATTATCTAAAGATTAACCTACCTCACCTCAAAAGAACAACTGGAGTTAAGATATTGAAAAAGTATTTAATTTAATATTTTTCTACAGTTTAATTTTAAAGAATAGCTCACCTCAACACCATTTGACAAGGTTACTGCAATGTCACAAATGTAATAAAAGAAATGTGACAAGTTGAACTGTCTTCATCATTTTATCTTGGGGGGGGGGGGGGGGAGTAATTCGATTACTTGTAACAAGTCGACACAATGTCATTAGTTTTTCTGAAAGTGAAAAATACATTATATTCATACAACTAGGGATGCACCGATCCGGCTTTTTCAGTTCCGATACCGATACCGATTCTGGGCTTTGCGTACCGATCCGATACCATTGTTGATTTGAAAAACTACAAACCTCCACAGGACAAAAATACTGAGGGTATTGGGTGTGACTACCTTTCTTTCCTGAGACAAATGTAGCAAGATTAAACAAATGAATGCAATGAATGATCAAATTAAAGCAATGAACCATTTATTTATTCATATCAAAGTAAATAATTCAAGTAAAAAACACAAAATAAGCATTATCTGCATTCTGTTCACAAAGTGCAAAGTACAAAAAAAACTAAGAATAAACCAGTATTCTCGTCAAATACAGTAAAAAATATAAATAAAATACAAAATAAATACAAATGTTAAAGCTCAAATTAGTGAACTGAGCTAACATAGTTACAAAATATTTAAAACAAATAGCCTACTTCACATGGTGCAATTCAACACCATTCATGGCTGGATCTCTAAGTGGAAATTACAAATAACTTGAACCTGAGATTGATTATAAATAGAAGTCAAAACACTCTGAGGATTATCTGCATTATGTTTGCAAAGTGGAAGTACAACAAATAATAATAATAATAATAATAATAATAATAAACCAGTATTCACGTCAAATACAGCGCTGCTGCTAGCACCTCCATCAGCTCCTTTTGATTTATTGAGCTGCAGAAACTCCGCATGCTCTTTACCGTGGTGCTTCTGCAAGTGCTTGATTAAATTGGTGGTGTTAAATTTCGCCATTTTACCACCACCCCTCGCAACACTTATTTTGCAGACATTGCACACGGCTGTTGCACTACCTGGCGTAAATCTACAGAATCATGTGGAATAAAAACAGGAAGTGTGTGTTAGGAGTTAGGGTTTTACAGACCATCCACTTCTTGAACCAGGTGGCTTTAACATCCAGCAGAGCCAGCAGGTGAACCGGCTCCAGAGTCTTCTCCGAGCGAGGAGACGTTGAGCCGTGCTCGTGATGGAAGGAGAGAAGAGAGAAAGTGCTCTCGATCACTTCCTCCATGTATCTGCAGGAAGAGAGGAAGGAGGGATGAGACTGATACACACATTCATTCATTCAGGTCTATAGTATCAGGAAGGAAGGATGGAGGGAGGGAGGGAGGGATAGATGGAAGGATAGAAGAGAGAAAGTGCTCTTGATCACTTCCTCCATGTATCTGCAGCAGGAGAGGAAGAGAGGAAGGAGGATAGTATCAGGGAGGATGGATGGATAGGATAGATAGATAGATAGATAGATCTTGACTCACTTCTCTGGATGTCGGATCCAAAACGTCATCACTTCCTTCTGAAAGTCGTTCATCAATCGAATCTGAAGCAAAGAACAAAGAAAAACAGATATCAGATATGATGTTTGCATTGTGAGTAACTCTGTGGCTCTGACATCGTATCTAAAGAGGTTAAATCGTATCTAAGGAGGTTAAATGAATAAATAAAAACCTGTTTGAGCGGCCGGCTGATCTCAGGTCTGCTGATGTCGACGCCGGCGGCAAAGTTCAGCTTGTGAGACAAAAACATGGACTCCACACTGTGAGCTGCACAGAAAGAGTTAAAACACACTGAATTAAAGAAGGAAGGGAGGAAAGAATGGTAAATGGACTGTACTTATATAGCGCCTTTCTAGTCTGTGCGACCACTCAAAGCGCTTTACATTACAATCATTCACCCTTTCACACACATCCATACACTGATGGCAGGGGCTACCACGCAGGGTACCAACCTGCTCATCAGGAGGGAATCTAACCATTCATACACATTCATTCACCGTTGGCATAGCAACGTGAGCAATTAGGGGTTAAGTGTCTTGCCCAAGGACACATCGGCATGTGGACTGGAGGAGCCGGGAATCGAACCACCAATCTTCCAATTGAAGGACGACCGCTCTACCTCCTGAGCCACAGCCGCCGGAAGGAAGGAAGGAAGGAAGGAAGGAAGGAAGGAAGGAAGGAAGGAAGGAAGGAAGGAAGGAAGGAAGGAAGGAAGGAAGGAAGGAAGGAAGGAAGGAAGGAAGGAAGGAAGGAAGGAAGGAAGGAAGGAAGGAAGGAAGGAAGGAAGGAAGGAAGGAAGGAAGGAAGGAAGGAAGGAAGGAAGGAAGGAAGGAAGGAAGGAAGGAAGGAAGGAAGGAAGGAAGGAAGGAAGGAAGGAAGGAAGGAGGGAAGGAAAGGAAGGAAAGGAAGGAAGGAAGGATATAAACTAGTCATCATCCAGCTGAGCATATTTCTTCAGACTATATCAATGATCATTTATTATACTAACATTGTAATGTCTGAGCTGTGCATTAAAATGCTCCTTGATGTGAGATCATTGTGATTATTCCTGAATAACATTCAAACTACATCAGCTAGTGTTGAGAGAAGCTCCCAGTAGAACCAGTGTGTCAAATAAAGTGCTGGGACTGGAGTTAGTTGTTGTGAGGCTGTTTGTATTCTGCTGCTCTTAGACTGTGAAGATGCTCTTTGTGAGTATTGAGAACCGCAGCCTGCAGGTTTAACATGATTTATGACGAGTAGTCTGCAACCTGCTTCCATTTTAAGCTCTGTAATGTTTTTATGAATATAATTTAAATATGAAATCTCCATTGTTTGATAATGACTTCCTGTCCTGATCCACAGTTCTGTTCTCAGCAGTGTAACTCATCTAGACTAGAGCAGCAGGCTGTTTGTGACTTCATCAGCAGGTCAGGTGGTTCAGAGATGTGGATAAAGTGGTTTATTTACAGAGTTAGAGCTAAAATTAAATCAGCTGATTGCAGCTCGGGTAGGAAGGAAATGCATTGTGGGTCATGTGCGTAGTGTGTAGTAAAGAAGTATGTAATATAGAAATATGCGGTTTCAATCACAGGACTCTGAAGTTATAAGGGTGTGACGACTTCCTCAGATCATACACAGAAACAGTAAAAGGCCTCATAGAAGAGTTCAGGCTCTGATGATAAATGATTAAATACCACCATCTAGTGGACAGATAGCAGAACTACATGTGATGTGTGATTTCTCAGACACTGACTGGTTAGACTGGTTTTCACATCACTCTGATGTTGTTTAGACTTGTACTGTGAAGTTATGAGGGTGTGACAGCGTCCTCAGATCAAATGCTCACAGACAGCAGGACTGACGAGGGAGAATGAGCAGCTTCTTCTCTCCCAGTGTTTCCTCTACACATGAAGGTGGAAAGTGTCTGTAAGTTGACCTGAAGTGAGTTCAGCAGGTGAGAATCCTACCAGAGAAATCTGTAAATGTCTGATGAACACCATCACTTTGATCACATTGTGTTGTATCACTGTTTGACTGCAGCTCAAATGTTTCTTCATGCTGATTGGCTGTTTAAAATACCTGTTTGATGTTTGCTGGTATAAATATTCTCCAGATATTGTAAAGAGGTTAAACTACATTTATATTATAAAGATTTACATGTATGACTGTTAGTGATTAACAGGTAAAACCAACAGCAGTTTGATTTTAATGTCATCATCAGTGAAAAATGCAGGAAGTGTCAGAACTGGTTGAACAGCTTTGATCAACTTGACTAAAGTTCATTTTTTAACTGTGTTCAAACTTCCATCTTACAACACTGAGACTGACTCTGTTTAACTGAAGCACATTTAACACAGTTCATGTCTCTAGATGGACCAGAGCCAGCTGTAAGGGACCTTAGAGGCTGCTTAGGGCCCCTCAGCCTTCAGGGGCCCAAACTAACAGAACATGTGAACTATGTTTGAGTTTAACTGTTAAACTTCTGCCACAGTTTAAATATTTAAAGATAAATGTGAACATTTAACTCACAGGTCATCGTTTTCTCTTGGTGCTAACTGACATCCCAACATCCTTTTTATTGGTTCAAGATATAACAAAGCAATAAAGTTGAATATTAAAACAGTTTTGAGGATTTTAATAAATAACAGCTTTGGAGAACACATCATTATGTTTTGGGGACCAAAACTAAAACTAGAAAAATTGAAGGCTGTATAATAAATGTTAAGGTTATGAAAAAACACAAAACAAACAGATTTACGATTTTGGATTTTGGGATTGTAGGAAATACATTTTGGATGTACAAATTCAAACTTTGGGAAACATAATGTTGACATTGGGCTGTAAAACTATTCTCAGATGAATCTCTTTTTAGTGCTTCACCAATGTTCATATTGCCTCTGAATATTTGTAACATGTTATTGACAGTAATAAGAACTACAGTGTGTGTGTGATGTGCAGCTGGTTGTAATGAATGAGCATGTTGTTGTGTTTGTGTGAAGGTGTTTCTCTGCTATGGATCAGAGTGAGGACAGAGAGGAGGGAGTCCCTCCCTCTAAAAGCTCTCTGTGTGGGGAACATGACAGCCAGACCAAAGCTCAGAGGTGAGATGAGGATCTCTAACTGTCCATCACTGTTCTCCACTCACATCACTCCACCATCATTATTCACACTCAAAGCTCTGTGTGTGTTGTGTTGAAGGACAGAGAAGCAGCACAGACCAGACTCTGATGAACTCAGCCTACCTGGACCTGGACCTAAACCTGAAGCTAAACAGAAACCTAGACTTAAACCAAAACCAAGACTTAAACCTGAACCTGAACCCAGCTGTGTGTCCCTGGAGAGTGACGAGCATCTGTATGAAATTATCGACTTCAAACATGAACACCAGTCTACTGATCAGAGGTCAGAATATAAAATGTTTCTGTCTGTTTCTCCTGAGCTGTGATGTCATTGATTCTTTACTGTTGACTCTTTTTCATTAACATGTTTGTTTGTTTTTAAAAATGTAATGGCAAAGAAGTGGTTAGTTCAAATAAGTAGAAAGAAGGTAAAGGACATTGCCAATAAATATCACTTGACTCAGATGATAGAGAATCCAACAAGAATAATGTAATTACAGGTATATCACATCATAATCTCACTTTAGTTACAAGACAGCTGTCAAAGATGTGATATAGAAATCAAACAAAATCAGAAGAGAAGATATTGTTTATTTCAAAGAAGGACATGAAGCATTTTGAGAATAAAATAAGGCAAACTAAGTAGGAAAATATCATTCAGGCCTGTGATCGTTTACCATCCACATAGAAGCAACTTGTATCTAAATCTACTAAAACTCTGCTTCAGAAGCATAATCGAAAACAGACTCTGTCTTGGTTTAAAGACACTTTATGGCACTTAATGGAGAAAAGAGATACAGCCCTCAAAACTTTAAATTTAGGACCAGAAACTGACCCTTTGATGTATAAAGGCCTTTAAAAAAAGGCAGTTTAGGAAGGCCAAAGCCAATTTCTTGCTTGAGATAATAAGAAAGACAAAAGGGAAAATATTGATCAACTCACAGGAAAACACCAAACCCGAACCCTAGCCCCAAGACTGGACCTATAGAGCATAGGTTAAAGGGGATTATACAAGTTGACAGTTTAGCTGTTGCAGGCTGTTAAAGTTAGGCCATCTTCGTCCCCATGGCAACAGTAATAACCACAGGGTTAAAGGTTAGGGGACGGTCGTAGTTACACTTTGAAAAACTGTGGGTAGAACAGAAAAGTGTGTTTTTCTTGGTCTCCACCAACATCACTGAGACCTGATGTTGTCCTGCTGTCAAAGGCCTCATAGCAGGAGATCATGTTTGAGCAGACTGTGTCCTGGAAGATCAGAGATGCATCTGTGCTCTCTAAGCTAGTTAGCCAAGCTAACAATGTCAGTTTGTTGTAGCTGTGTGGATCAGTTTCTTACTGCAGGTTTATGTAGAAACACCTGATGTGTCGTAGCTGTCGTCCAACAAAACACACAATCTTCAGGATCAACACTGTAGTTACACTTGTTTTATCTCTTCTCTGTTTCCATCAGGATCCATCAGCAGAGACCAGATTCTCCTGAACCCAGCTGTGTGTCCATGAAGAGTGACCGGTCTATGGGTCAACCTGTTAAATTCAAACATGGACATCAGTCTGCTGATCAGAGGTCAGACTGTAAAATGTTTGTCTGTTATTATCCAACTCTCAAAAAAACAAACATGCACAATACAACAAATTCAAATCATGCAAATAAAATCCCACTAAATTATTCAAACTGCCCTTCTGACATCTCCCCCTGGTTTGTAGGTAGTCGTCCCGGCTACCTTGATACTAACTCTCCGTATCTTAAGGGTCTATTACCTAGGTTACTGCACTGCGAGTGTCGTACAGGTACCTGATCTTGTAGGGGCTCTAAATCTGGGTACAGGGTTCTCAAACGAGACAAAATCTCCTTTGCATTACTCCTGAGATTTCCCTCAAGAAGTAAGATCACCCTTTTTGCATTGCCCTCTAAGGCCCCGATAACAAAATCGGCTTTTTGCTCTTCCAAAGACCTTGTGCCCTTAGCATAGCTTCCATCTGCCACAACCATTCCCCAATCTTAATTTCACTGCCTTCACCTGAACATTTTGACATCCATGGTACTCCCATGAACCAAGACATTACCATGGTGTTAACTATAGATGGATTATTGACAGTAGGGACACTAGGTCCCACATTTGCTTCCATGTTACTGTTGTGTGGTAAGGGATCCTGCCAACAACGCCAAAAATTTCATTTTGCGTGTCAGTCAGAGCGTCCTTCTCTGCTTCCTGGTGCGGTCCTGCTGGTGTCTTACAATTCTCCCACTCACACACACCCTCCTCAGCTGTCCTGCAGTCCTCTTTAACCTCTTAACGCACACTGTTCCGTCTACGGGACGGGACGGATGTCAGGTGGTAGCCATACATTCTTCTGAATGTTTTAAACACCAACCCTTAAACATATATACTCATGCCGTATATTGTTAGAAAGCTTAGATTCTCCTGATTCATTCAAGACCACTCACGACTTATATGGTTGCTCACAGCAGTATGAGCAATTAGCACGGCTAGCCACTCAGCTAAGTGAGAAAAGCTATAATGCTACATACCTTCAAAGTCTTCCCTTTATCCACAACGATCATCTTATGACTCAGGACTTTCTGTGCAGCTCGCCAAGTATCCATTCTTGTGAAATATGAAATCCGTTTCCATAAAACCGGAATACTTTCCTCAATATGTCAACATGTATTTAGTCCAACACGTAACGTAATAACACAAATAACAAACCATATACGGTCCGTTTACGTCATTTCCTGACCTGCACGTCCATCTCAGAGTACACGTGACTAGATGTTTACGACCGTGAGCCTCTTCTGCTTCTGACGACACCACACACAGGCCAATCGGTGTTTAGGATTAGGCAGTACATGTCTCCAAAGTCAATGAGGACATGTGACCGACGACAATGACGACATGGCTTTGATTGACTGCTGTTCTAGCCTATGGAAATATTTGGTGAAATGAAGTTGATAACCTTTTAGCCAATAGTCTGAGGTTTCCAACGGTGTATGACACTAAGCTATTAAGTTTGGCTGTCCATAAACAAACTCCAAGCGTAACCGCCGTGCGCCCTGTGCGTAAAAGAGTTGAACCATATATCATTACACACTCGGCATTTTGGTACACGGTTGGTTCTTCTTCGACTTGACATGTGACTTATAAATAAACAGCAAAATAAACAGATAGATCGATAGATAGATAGATAGATAGTCAGTCAGTCAGATACATATATAGATAGATGGTTATATATAATAATAATAATAATAATAATAATTATTATAATAATAATAATAATATGGCGTCAGCTTTCATTAGAGACCAATATTTTGATTGTAGGCAAAGGGGATGTGAAGTTATACGTGTTTGATTGTGGTTATACAGCTTTGGTAACCATGGTAACCAAGTGTCCATTTGGAGTCTCCAAAAAGGACCTGAGGAAAACGCATGGACATACCTGTTGAAAAATAACTCACATAATTCATCTTTTGGTCTTTTGACTCCAAATTTGGACTGCATGAAGCCAAGACCTGTGGCTCTGGCCTCATTGTGTCTATATCCCGCTGAGAGGTCCCTGAATGTCTGTACACATGTCATTGTAAAGGCAAACCTATGGGCGAGTAAACAACCCCATCATTGTAACCTCTGCCACTCTTTGTCAGTAAGTCACAGAATCACACAGACACTTTTACAAGACTCCTGTGAGTGTTTCCTTTCCAATGATACCAGGCACATATCTGAGTCTCAAACTATGTGGGATCTGTGCTGCTCACAACTTGGGCATGTCGTTTAGGCTAACAACATAAAAAATAGGGGCGTGTATTAAGAGGTTAATACCCGTCTGTGGGTTTGACACTCCATCCCTCAAGGTCCGTGATTGGCCTGTCATAATTTGCAGCCTGCAGCTTGTTTCCAGCAATTAGATAATCCCAAACGAAGTTTTCATTTAATAATCCAAGTTAAAATTAATCTACATGCAACTCTTTAGTTGGTGTATACATTACGAAAAAAAGGATCAAACCATACAATGAAGTACTCAAAAAAACACAAAACATGAACAATAAAACAAATTCAAATCATGCAAATAAAATCCCACTAAATTATACAAACTGCCCTTCTGACATCTACACTTGTTTTTATCTCTTCTCTGTTTCCATCAGGATCCATCAGCAGAGACCAGATTCTCCTGAACCCAGCTGTGTGTCCATGAAGAGTGACCGGTCTATGGGTGAACCTGTTAAATTCAAACATCAGTCTGCTGATCAGAGGTCAGACTGTAAAAAAAAATGTTACACAACTACACTAACAGTTTTTAAACAGAGGTACAAAGTCTTTACAGAGACAAATGATCAGAGGTCAGACAGAACAGCCTGTGAGTGTTTTACCTGGATCCACTGTGATAGAACACAACACCTTTAACACTGAGTGTCATTATTTATTCTGAGACTTCATCTTTTCTTCACAGAGTTCATCAGCAGAGCTCAGAGGTTCTCAGTGGTCAGTCTGTCCAGCAGCATCAAACACAGCTGGACTCCATATTTATGGTGTGTAAATGTAAAGCACAGCTACTACTGCTAACTACAACAGCCACAGACTAAATACTAAACTACCATTCTGGTCCTAACAGTCTCCATGCTGCACTCTGTAGACCAGCAGCTTTTCAGTCTGTCACTGATCATCTGATGTTGACTTCTACCAGTTACATTTACATTTGATTGTGTTCCAGCTGCTGGAGGAGAACATCAGCAGGTTTGTGAAGAACGAGCTGAAGAAGATGCAGAAGGCTCTGAGTCCAGATTACCCAGAATGCTTAGAGAGTCAGAGTGAGGATGAGGATGTGTTGGACGGTGAGGAGGAAGAGCAGAGAAGGAGCAGCAGAGAGGCATTTGTGAAGATCACAGTGCACTTCCTGAGGAGAATGAAGCAGGAGGAGCTGGCTGAGCGTCTGCAGAACAGTAAGAGGATTTTAACAGATTTAATGAAGGAAATGGAGGCAACATGGGAGAGGTTTATATTTCAAACTCTGCTGTTAATATGCTGCACACATCTGCATCAGATCTATGAATTCTTCTGAGCTGAAAACAGTCAGAAACTGTTTGTCATCAACTGATGAGCTGAATAGATTTCATAGTGGAGGAAAATATAAACATCTGCAGTTTAATGTTTACATTCTACCAATTTACTGTAGAATCATCTGATTGATTTCATTTGTTGTTTGTTCATTCAGGAGCTGGTGCTGCAAAGTGTCGACGTAAACTCAAGTTTAACCTGCAGAAGAAGTTCCAGTGTCTGTTTGAGGGGATCGCTAAAGCAGGAAACCCAACCCTTCTGAATCAGATCTACACACCGCTCTACATCACAGAGGGAGGGACTGCAGAGGTCAATGATGAACATGAGGTCAGACAGATTGAAACAGCATCCAGGAAACCAGACAGACCAGAAACAACAATCAGACATGAAGACTTCTTTAAAGTCTCACCTGGAAGAGATGAACCAATCAGAACCGTGATGACAAAGGGAGTGGCTGGCATTGGGAAAACAGTCTTAACACAGAAGTTCACTCTGGACTGGGCTGAAGACAAAGCCAACCAGGACATACACTTCACATTTCCATTCACTTTCAGAGAGCTGAATGTGCTGAAAGAGAAAAAGTACAGCTTGGTGGAACTTGTTCATCACTTCTTTACTGAAACCAAAGAAGCAGGAATCTGCAGGTTTGAAGAGTTCCAGGTTGTGTTCATCTTTGACGGTCTGGATGAGTGTCGACTTCCTCTGGACTTCCACAACACTGAGATCCTGACTGATGTTACAGAGTCCACCTCAGTGGATGTGCTGCTGACAAACCTCATCAGGGGGAAACTGCTTCCCTCTGCTCGCCTCTGGATAACCACACGACCTGCAGCAGCCAATCAGATCCCTCCTGAGTGTGTCGGCATGGTGACAGAGGTCAGAGGGTTCACTGACCCACAGAAGGAGGAGTACTTCAGGAAGAGATTCAGAGATGAGGAGCAGGCTAACACCATCATCTCCCACATCAAGACATCACGAAGCCTCCACATCATGTGCCACATCCCAGTCTTCTGCTGGATCACTGTTACAGTTCTGGAGGATGTGTTGAAAAGCAGAGAGGGAGGAGAGCTGCCCAAGACCCTGACTGAGATGTACATCCACTTCCTGGTGGTTCAGTCCAAAGTGAAGAAGGTCAAGTATGATGGCGGAGCTGAGACAGATCCACACTGGAGTCCAGAGAGCAGGAAGATGATTGAGTCTCTGGGAAAACTGGCTTTTGAGCAGCTGCAGAAAGGCAACCTGATCTTCTATGAATCAGACCTGACAGAGTGTGGCATCGATATCAGAGCAGCCTCAGTGTACTCAGGAGTGTTCACACAGGTCTTTAAAGAGGAGAGAGGGCTGTACCAGGACAAGGTGTTCTGCTTCATCCATCTGAGCATTCAAGAGTTTCTGGCTGCTCTTCATGTCCATCTGACATTCACCCAGTCTGGAGTCAATCTGCTGGCAGAACAACAAACACCATCCTGGTCTGAAGTGTTCAGAGGCAAATCAAAACGTTTCTACCAGAGTGCTGTAGACGAAGCCCTAAAGAGTCCAAATGGACACCTGGACTTGTTCCTCCGCTTCCTCCTGGGTCTTTCACTGAAGACCAATCAGACTCTCCTACGAGGTCTGCTGACACAGACAGGAAGTACCTCAAAGACCATACAGAAAACAGTCAAGTACATCAAGAAGAAGATCAGTGAGAATGTGTCTGCAGAGAGAAGCATCAATCTGTTCCACTGTCTGAATGAACTGAATGATCGTTCTCTAGTGGAGGAGATCCAACAGTACCTGAGATCAGGAAGTCTCTCCACAGATAAACTGTCTCCTGCTCAGTGGTCAGCTCTGATCTTCATCTTACTGTCATCAGAAAAAGATCTGGACGTGTTTGACCTGAAGAAATACTCTGCTTCAGAGGAGGCTCTTCTGAGGCTGCTGCCAGTGGTCAAAGCCTCCAGCAAAGCTCTGTAAGTGGATGAAACACTGGATATTTGAACAATATCAAATATGTTGAATAAAACATTTTGTGTTTGTTACTAATCCTTTCTTCAGGTTGAGTGGCTGTCACCTCTCAGAGAGAAGCTGTGCAGCTCTGTCCTCAGTTCTCAGCTCCCAGTCCTCTAGTCTGAAAGATCTGGACCTGAGTCACAACAACCTGCAGGATTCAGGAGTGAAGCAGCTTTCTGCTGGACTGGAGAGTATAAACTGTGAACTGGAAACTCTCAGGTCAGAATAGAGCAGCTATAATCCTGATGTACTGAACAATGACAATAAATATTAATGTTAATTATTCTGCATATCTGTAGGATTCTGGTACATATGTGATTAAAAACATTGTATTATCAACATTTTTATGTTTCCAGTCTGTCAGGATGTTTGATCACAGAGGAAGGCTGTGCTTCTCTGGCCTCAGCTCTGAGCTGCAACTCCTCCCATCTGAGAGATCTGGACCTGAGTAACAACAACCTGCGGGATTCAGGAGTGAAGCAGTTTTCTGCTGTACTGGAGAGTACAAACTGTACAGTGGAAGCTCTCAGGTCAGAATAGAGCATCTACAGTTTCCCTGTCCTGAACAATGACAACAAAACTGGTTCTACATGCTGTTTTACATTCAGATTAATGTGGGTTGTCAATGTGTAATGTATAATCAACCGTTTTATGTTTCCAGTCTGTTAGGATGTCTGATCACAGAGGAAGGCTGTGCTTCTCTGGCCTCAGCTCTGAGGTTCAACCCCTCCCATCTGAGAGATCTGGACCTGCGTAACAACAACCTGCAGGATTCAGGAGTGAAGCAGCTTTCTGCTGGACTGGAGAGTACAAACTGTGAACTGGAAACTCTCAGGTCAGAATAGAGCAGCTATAATCCTGATGTACTGAACAATGACAATAAATATTAATGTTAATTATTCTGCATATCTGTAGGATTCTGGTACATATGTGATTAAAAACATTGTATTATCAACATTTTTATGTTTCCAGTCTGTCAGGATGTCTGATCACAGAGGAAGGCTGTGCTTCTCTGGCCTCAGCTCTGAGCTGCAACTCCTCCCATCTGAGAGATCTGGACCTGAGTAACAACAACCTGCAGGATTCAGGAGTGAAGCAGCTTTCTGCTGGACTAGAGAGTCCACACTGTGGACTGGAAACTCTCAGGTCAGAATAGAGCAGCTATAATCCTGTTGTACTGAACAATGACAATAAATATAAATGTTAATCATTCTGCATATCTGTAGGATTCTGGTACATGTGTGATTAAAAACATTGTGTTTTCAACCTTTTTATATTTCCAGTCTGTCAGGATGTCTGATCACAGAGGAAGGCTGTGCTTCTCTGGCCTCAGCGCTGAGGTCCAACCCCTCCCATCTGAGAGAGCTGGACCTGAGCTACAATCATCCAGGAGACTCAGGAGAGAAGTTACTGTCTGCTGGACTGAAGGATCCACACTGGAGACTGGACACTCTCAGGTAGGTGTAGAGAACTTTAAAATATAAATAAATTTATAAAAATGAAAGGAAGTGTGTGTGTTTCCTGTAAACTGCAGATAAATTAATTCAAAGACTACATTTACCATGATCCTTTGTTTTCTTGTGGGTTTCTGTCCTGTTTGTTGGGTATGTTCAATATGTTATGAGTGATGTAA
Source organism: Scomber colias (assembly GCA_021039105.1). NCBI lineage: Eukaryota > Metazoa > Chordata > Actinopteri > Scombriformes > Scombridae > Scomber > Scomber colias. The sequence goes on from JAJDFG010000193.1 coordinate 473,703, forward strand.
TCTAAACCAATCAGAGATCACTTTGGGGGAGGCAGACTGTAGCCACATGTGTGTGAGGAGAGCTGTGTGTGGGTGTGAAGTAGAAAACTAAGGGTGAGGCTGAATAGTGTTTTTTGTTTAGGAAGCTTCCTAACTGAGTGAAATGACCCAGAAGTATCTAAATGGCATCTATGACAAGAGCTGGTTGAATTCTCTAAATGCTAAGGAACCATGATTCAGTGCTTCCTTTCTAACCTCCTTTAGCACAGAGTACACCTGACCATCCATTATGAAAGGAGAGGAGATAATACTGTCCCACAATTCCTTGTGGCAGCAATATTTAACACGACCAAGTGACGCAGCATTCACAAACTCAAACCATTAAACCCACATTAAATGTCCACAGTGGTCTCTGTGTGTCCTCTGTCCAAAGCTGTGTTCAACATGTTTAATAACTGGATAAACTAATATTAGGGGAGGGGAAATATATCCATTATACGATGCATCACGATGCGGATGTAGTCGACTCTGCATCGATTCACAAAAGTCAAGAATCAATTATTTAAATGTTAGTTAATAACTTTATGTTGACGGTATGGACAGACAGGTCTGAGGTACGGACTAGGGCTGCAGCTATCGATTATTTTTGTAATCGATTATTCTATCAATTATTTCATCGATTAACCGAGAAAACTTATCAATGATTTTGCCTCATTAAATAGCAAAAGTAAAAATGAGAAAAAGGACAAAAAAGACAATCAAGTGGGTTTTATTCCAAACTAAACCCATTTATTGCATTTAACTTCAGTACCTTCTGAAATAAATACATGAACTTACTTTTAGTGGGACTGATTTTCATTTTTGCATCATTAGGCCGCCGTACATTTTAACCCTGTAAGACCCAGATATAGAAAAAAATGAGTAAAAACATTTTTTGACCCCTCAGATATTGTTTTAGGAGGCATCTGATGTAGAAATGAAAGTTTTCAAATTTATACATTTTAGTAAGTTTTTACTGAAATGTTGGGAGCAGGATTTCTGTATTTGTCACTTTGTCTGAACAGATATACAGAACATTTAAGCATTCATTTGCAGGGTTGATTGCTTACTTAGCCCCATAACAGTATATATCATCAGTAATAATCACACATCAATCATAATTTATTAATAAACTGTTATTGATAAAAAATACTGGAAAAATTGTATTTACAAAACTTTTTCTTTTTGCCACTTTTTAGCCATGTTCACTTTCAATGTGGTTTGAATGAAGGTTGTCTCAGTCCCAGTCTATGTTGACTAGCAGTGATAGTATTCTGCTCTCTACTTATCATACTAAAAGGAACACATGCATCCCCCCAGAGCACTTACAGGTTCACATTCAGGACCATTGGCAAGGTGCTACTTCAGCAAACCCTCAGAAAAATAGCTCAGGATCATTTAGAAGTTAAAAAATTGAAAATCACATTTAAAACTTGAATCATGAATCATCTAACACTTTAAATTTCTACTATAATTAGTTTCAATTAGTGAACGTGTGAGAAGTGTCCTTATGTAATGTGTAAGGAGCACAGGCTAGTTTGACTACCACAACATAGACATAACAAGCTCTAATATTATGTGGAATAAAATACCAGATGGAGTTTGGTGCTTAATCCACTTTATTTTGAAAGTATTGTTTAAGTCAATAAAATGTAATACTTCAAATCCTTCTTTTTTAGGTGATGGTGTCATCTCTTTAAAAATAGAAATATCTTGTATGTTGCTGTTTAAAACCTGAAATGATATTAACTCTTCAACTCTCAAGCTAATTATTCCTTGTTTCATCGTTGTTGACATTTCTTCCTTATCGATACATTCAAGTAAAACTCAGTTAAACCATCAATCTCAGGTATGAACACACAGGTGGACACTCTCAGGTAAAGATGAGATCTTACATGAAGATTTAGACAATTTTGTTTGTGAATAAAAAACTTTTATTCCTCTGGGTTACCATGGTTACCACGGTAGCAAACGATAGCGATAGTGGTTGAGACCAGATCAGTCCAAACAGTTTTAGATATTTAAAACAATCAGTGAGAAATAGTTTGTGTATGTTTTATGTTAGATTTTAAAGTGGACTTATTATTATTTATTAAAGGTTTAATGATCAGGGACAATGCACATGAATAAAACGTGTGAACACATGTAAACATGAATTAGCCAAAAGGCTATTTTACATCTGCTGTCCCTGGACTGATGTTAAGTATTCAGCCTCAAAGAATATAAAAAGATTTAGTTTGAAGCATAAAAGTTATACATTAAAAAATAAGAAGACTAAATCTGAATAAAGATGAAAAAGCAGAAAACAAACATTCACACACACACACACACACACACACACAAGCTAACAAACAAGCTAACAGCAGACAGAACCAAGAACAACATGAAGCAGATTAGCAATAAGAAGCTAGCAGGACAAAGACAATAAACACTTTATAAAAAGCCACAAAGCAACAATAAGGCTTCTGTGGCTTCAAATTAAAATCATCTGTGAGCTGTAGAAAAACTTGTGTTTTATTCTTTCTTTGAAAAGTTTGTGTAATATTCTTCTTGTTAAACTTTTGATCTGTTAGTTCAGGTCCATCTAACATCAGTGAAGGCTGATTCTTCTTTTCATCTTTACTTCTGTGACTTTTCACAAGTTGAATGAATTCATGGTTACAGCAGAAGTGAAAGAGTTCATATTACTGAATCATCACTCACATTATGAAACTATAAGAGACACAATAAACATCATCCATGACGTCATGTTTACTATTTAAAGTGTGGGTGACGTCACTCAGCGCGCCTGTGGGCGGGGCGTCGGGTTTCTCTTCCTGTGTGTGAGCAGGTGAGACACACCTGATGGTTTGATGAGAGACTCACATGGGCGGTGCATATTCAAAATGTGGCGGATAAATGTATAAAAGTCTTAAATGTGATGAGGTGTTTGGTGGGGTATGACTGGGGGGCAGACAGGAGTGCGCTAAAAGCCATATATTGTGGGTTGATTAGGTCTATTTTAGATTATGGGGCAGGCACATCCCTGAGAAAGCTAGACATTATTCAATATCAGGTATTGAGGCTATGTACAGGGGCTTTTAAAACAACTCCAACAGCAGCATTACAGGTGGAAATGGGGGAAATGCCATTAGATATGAGGAGGTTGCAATTATTGCTGGTGTATTGGGTTAATTTGCAGGGTCATGTGACCATCCAACAAAGTGCACTTTAGAACCATGTTGGGAAAAGGGAAAAAGGGACAGTAAAAGTTTTGGTTGGACAATAACATAGGAAACAGAAGAGATTGAAATAGCACATTTAGAGGTAAGTCAGACAGTACCATTATCAATCGTTCCACCTTGGGTTTTGCCAAATGTCACAGTAGATTTTACACTACTAATGCAGAAGACATGTATGAAGATGAAAGGGAAATGTGGGCAAGCTGAAACAATAGAAGATGAAAGGCAGAGGTGGATTAGAAAACTTACAAAAAATAAGATACAGTATGATCTCAGAACAATGTTACAGGAACACGCTGGGAGTAGGTGTTGGCAATTAATGTTAGAGTTTATTAGAGTGAGTGGTTTAATGGGGAGGATATAAGTTCTTTGTTTGTTTGTTTGTTTAATGTATTATTTATTTATTCATTTATTTATTTTTATTTTTATTGTAGTATTTATTTAGTTATTTTGTGAGGGTGTTGTGGCCATTGTGATCCACATTCCATACCAGTAGGTGGCGGTAATGCACCAATTCGTTGTTTGCCAACCGCCATTAAATAACAGAAGAAGAAGAAGAAGCAGCAGCGACACACCTGAGCAGCAGCAGACAGCAGCAGACGCTTTCATCACTTTGTCTTTTAAACTTTACTTCATATTTTACATGAAAGTGATCCGCGCGGAGCGGCAGCGCGAGACCGGAAACCGGAGCTACATCCGAGAGTCCGTGCACGCGCAGCAGCTGACGGCAGGTAAGTCAAGAGTTTCAGTTACCATGGTGACTGACTCAGAGTTTCAGTTACCTCTCTTTCCTCATCTCAGGCTTAAGAGCTGATAAAAGTCCTCACATTGTGTACTTTAGGAGAAGTTGTGATAATGTTTTAAAAAGACGAGTGAAGCAGTTATTAGATGTTTGGACTGAGCGCATCACTTCCTGCTGTGCTTTGTGTCGGCCAGCAGGTGTCAGTAGTGGAGCAGCTGAAGTCTGGAGAGGTGAACTCCATCTCAACACGACGGCTTTAAAAACCTTCATCCAAAAGTCGTCCAAACCTCAGACTGACTGATCAGAGACTCACATGTGATCAAACTGCTGCTGCTTCAAAAGTCGCCCCCTGCATGGAGAGTAGACGCTTTTACCATCTGGGAGGCGCTTCAGTACTCCCACAGCTTTTAAACAGCGCTACAAAAATTCCTTTATCCCTCTTTCCATCCAAGCACTGAACGCACTTTACAGAGGGAGATAGTCCTCGTCCATCCTAGTCCCCCCCTCCCTGGCTTGGACCTATTTATTTATTCATATTTATTAGTTTTTTCTTTTCTAAATTCATGTTTTTAATTCCAATCAATGAATGTAGTTGTTGTGTTTTAATGTGTTGTGTGATCTGTGTTGTCTTTTCTGTATTCCTGCTGCAAACTAAGTGGACAAAGAATCAAATGAATCTGAATCTGAATCTTCATCACATCTGAGCTCAGCTGCTCTGACCTGTAGATGATCACATGGTTCGTTACCACCATCTAGTGGACAGATAGCACAACTACATGTGATGTGTGATTTCTGACATGGACTTTATATATTTAATAACTTTATATATTTAATAACTTTATATATTTAATATAATAACTTTATATATTTAATAACTTTATATATTTAATATAATAACTTTATATATTTAATAACTTTATATATTTAATACAATAACTTTATATATTTAATATAATAACTTTATATATTTAATAACTTTATATATTTAATAACTTTATATATTTAATAACTTTATATATTTAATATAATAACTTTATATATTTAATTTAATAACTTTATATATTTAATAACTTTATATATTTAATAACTTTATATATTTAATACAGTAACTTTATATATTTAATAACTTTATATATTTAATATAATAACTTTATATATTTAATAACTTTATATATTTAATACAATAACTTTATATATTTAATAACTTTATATATTTAATACAATAACTTTATATATTTAATAACTTTATATATTTAATATAATAACTTTATATATTTAATACAATAACTTTATATATTTAATATAATAACTTTATATATTTAATACAATAACTTTATATATTTAATACAATAACTTTATATATTTAATACAATAACTTTATATATTTAATATAATAACTTTATATATTTAATACAATAACTTTATATATTTAATATAATAACTTTATATATTTAATTTTATATATTTAATATAATAACTTTATATATTTAATAAAGTAACTTTATTATATTATATATTATATTAATTATATTACATTATATTATATTTTCTTTCCCTCATGTTTCTCCAGACAGCTGCTGGTTGTTTTCTTCAGGATGTAATATTTGATATGACTGTACTGCAGTGTTTTCACTCTATTATTGTGATGTATTTATGAGACATACTGTAAGGAAGGAGGGAAGGAAGAAAGGAAGGAAGAAAGGAAGGAAGGAAGGAAGGAAGGAAGGAAGGAAGGAAGGAAGGAAGGAAGGACATACTGTATATTTATGTGTTTTATGTTGTTTGTCTGTAATCATCTGTGTTGCTGCCACTCTGAGCCAGAACAATTAACTAGTGAAGTTATGAGATCAAATGAATCACAAAGAGAAACAGGGTGAAGCTACAGCGAGGGTATGTTTGCTTCCTGTTTTCAAAATAAAAGCACCAATTCTATCATTATGGTTTTCTTAATAATAAAAGGTGTTTTATTTTGTGAAAATGACCGGAAGTGCGTTACTCGCTACGGCTAACTTGAGCGGCTCCGAATTCGCAGGAACAAAACTTTAAACAGATGTTATTTGGACACATTAGCGTCACATTGTGGATCTAAAGGGCTACTTTACTTTCTTCCTAAAAAGGTTAGAAATGTGGATAAAGTGTTATATTTACAGAGTTAGAGCTAAAATGAAATCAGCTTCAGCCTGATGATTTCAGTTCGGGTAGGAACGAAATGCATTGTGGGTCATCGTGTAGTTTACTACAGTGTAAACGGTTTGCTTACTGTCTTAGAATCATAATTCAGTTCAGATTATAGAAATGTTTCATTAATGCAGCAAGATTACTTTCAATGAATTAGTTAGACATGGACTCTGAAGTTATAAGGGTGTGACGACTTCCTCAGATCATACACAGAAACAGTAAAAGGCCTCATAGAAGAGTTCAGGCTCTTCAGATGATAAATGATCAAATCCCACCATCTAGTGGACAGATAGCAGAACTACATGTGATGTGTGATTTCTCTGACACTGACTGGTTAGACTGGTTTTCACGTCACTCTGATGTTGTTTAGACTTGGACTGTGAAGTTATGAGGGTGTGACAGCGTCCTCAGATCAAATGCTCACAGACTGCAGGACTGACGAGGGAGAATGAGCAGCTTCTTCTCTCCCAGTGTTTCCTCTACACATGAAGGTGGAAAGTGTCTGTAAGTTGACCTGAAGTGAGTTCAGCAGGTGAGAATCCTACCAGAGAAATCTGTAAATGTCTGATGAACACCATCACTTTGATCACATTGTGTTGTATCACTGTTTGACTGCAGCTCAAATGTTTCTTCATGCTGATTGGCTGTTTAAAATACCTGTTTGATGTTTGCTGGTATAAATATTCTCCAGATATTGTAAAGAGGTTAAACTACATTTATATTATAAAGATTTACATGTATGACTGTTAGTGATTAACAGGTAAAACCAACAGCAGTTTGATTTTAATCTCATCATCAGTGAAAAATGCAGGAAGTGTCAGAACTGGTTGAACAGCTTTGATCAACTTGACTAAAGTTCATTTTTTAACTGTGTTCAAACTTCCATCTTACAACTCTGAGACTGACTCTGTTTAACTGAAGCACATTTAACACAGTTCATGTCTCTAGATGGACCAGAGCCAGCTGTAAGGGACCTTAGAGGCTGCTTAGGGCCCCTCAGCCTTCAGGGGCCCAAACTAACAGAACATGTGAACTATGTTTGAGTTTAACTGTTAAACTTCTGCCACAGTTTAAATATTTAAAGATAAATGTGAACATTTAACTCACAGGTCATCGTTTTCTCTTGGTGCTAACTGACATCCCAACATCCTTTTTTATTGGTCCAAGATATAACAAAGAAACAAAGTTGAATATTAAAACAGTTTTGAGGATTTTAATAAATAACAGCTTTGGAGGACACATCATTATGTTTTGGAGACCAAAACTAAAACTAGAAAAATTGAAGGCTGAATAATAAATGTCAAGATTATGACAAAAAACACAAAAAACAGATTTAAGATTTAGAATTTTGGGATTGTAGGAAATACATTTTGGATGTACAAATTCAAACTTTGGGAAACATAATATTGACATTGGGCTGTAAAACTATTCTCAGATGAATCTCTTTTTAGTGCTTCACTAATGTTCATATTGCCTCTGAATATTTGTAACATGTTATTGACAGTAATAAGAACTACAGTGTGTGTGTGTGTGTGATGTGCAGCTGGTTGTAATGAATGAGCATGTTGTTGTGTTTGTGTGAAGGTGTTTCTCTGCTATGGATCAGAGTGAGGACAGAGAGGAGGGAGTCCCTCCCTCTAAAAGCTCTCTGTGTGGGGAACATGACAGCCAGACCAAAGCTCAGAGGTGAGATGAGGATCTCTAACTGTCCATCACTGTTCTCCACTCACATCACTCCACCATCATTATTCACACTCAAAGCTCTGTGTGTGTTGTGTTGAAGGACAGAGAAGCAGCACAGACCAGACCCTGATGAACTCAGCCTACCTGCACTTGGACCTAAACCTAAACCCAGCTGTGTGTCCATGAAGAGTGACGGGTCTATAGGTCGACCTGTTAACTTCAAAGATGGACATCAGTCAGCTGATCAGAGGTCAGACTAACTCTCATAGTTGGACATATAATTAATGTAGAAATTCATTCTTGTGACACATAACTGTGGTAAATAAACAATCCCAGAACTTTCTATGTTAATCCATGATCTTCCTCAGTGGATATAAATCCTGCTCAGGTGTCATCATATGAATAAAGTACAGAAAGAGCCCTAGATCAATATAAATGTACCATTGGTTTAATTAAATGGCATACTTCTGTTTTTCTATCATAACAATATATATATATATATATATTTTTCCAGTTTTAGTGCTACATGTCTACAGGTCTCTCTCACCTCTGGGTGTCATCCTGCTCCCATTTGACCTCTTCTCAGTGGATACTACATCTGTTTTTAGTGTGGTTTTCAAAGATATTACTTGTGTTTCCATCAGGATCCATCAGCAGAGACCAGATTCTCCTGAACCCAGCTGTGTGTCCATGAAGAGTGACTGGTCTATGACTAAACCGATTCACTTCAAACATGGACATCAGTCAGCTGATCAGAGGTCAGACTGTGAAATGTTTGTCTGTTATTATCCAACTCTCATAAGAAGAAGTTTGATTGACTGAAACAGTTTTTACACACAATGTCCTCATAAACACAAACACACACACTCCTCCTACAAACACTTTTCTAGAAACCACAAACTTTATGTGTAGAACAGTTTTTAAACAGAGGTACAAAGTTGATAGAAAAATTAAATACAAGACTGAGGCTGAAACCAAGTCCAAAAGTCAAAGTTGCTTTTATTCTTGCAAGAAGGAGCAGATCAACAATACACAGCTACCAACCATACACAGAGTAAGCTCAGAGGTCAGCCCTTTTGAGCAGAAGTTTTATACCTAACAAAGTAGGTGGTGGGTTGTTTTCCCTCTGGAGCCATCCCGTGCTGTCTCCGTTGTCGAGTCTCTCTCTCCCCCACCACTTGCAACCTTCAACATTAGTCAAAATAACTCATAACATACAAAAGAGCAAGTGTTAACTCCTTGGCCTTCTAGCACTGTGGCCTCTTACAGTCACAAGCACAATAACTCTACTTCTACAAGTGTGGAATGCAAAGTATAACGCATACACTTTTAATCACTACTACAGTCATAAAAATAGTCATGCTAACCATTCTAACACATATTAATATAATGTATAAAAGTACAATCACCAATAAAATGAATATAATGTTGCAAACTGATGATGCAGATGTAAAAATGAATATAAGACATTGGTGTTACTGGTTATAGGAACACAAAATTAATATAAGAGATTTGTATTTTCCCATCAAAAGTCTTTACAGAGACAAATGATCAGAGGTCAGACAGAACAGCCGAGTGTTTTACCTGGATCCACTGTGATAGAACACAACACCTTTAACACTGAGTGTCATTATTTATTCTGAGACTTCATCTTTTCTTCACAGAGTTCATCAGCAGAGCTCAGAGGTTCTCAGTGGTCAGTCTGTCCAGCAGCATCAAACACAGCTGGACTCCATATTTATGGTGTGTAAATGTAAAGCACAGCTACTACTGCTAACTACAACAGCCACAGACTAAATACTAAACTACCATTCTGGTCCTAACAGTCTCCATGCTGCACTCTGTAGACCAGCAGCTTTTTAGTCTGTCACTGATCATCTGATGTTGACTTCTACCAGTTACATTTACATTTGATTGTGTTCCAGCTGCTGGAGGAGAACATCAGCAGGTTTGTGAAGAACGAGCTGAAGAAAATGCAGAAGGCTCTGAGTCCAGATTACCCAGAATGCTTAGAGAGTCAGAGTGAGGATGAGGAGGTGTTGGACGGTGAGGAGGAAGAGCAGAGGAGGAGCAGCAGAGAGGCATTTCTGAAGATCACAGAGCACTTCCTGAGGAGAATGAAGCAGGAGGAGCTGGCTGAGCGACTGCAGAGCAGTAAGAGGATTTTAACAGATTTAACATGATGGAGAGGAAATGGAGGCAACATGGGAGAGGTTTATATTTCAAACTCTGCTGTTAATATGATGCACACATCTGCATCAGATCTATGAATTCTTCTGAGCTGAAAACAGTCAGAAACTGTTTGTCATCAACTGATGAGCTGAATAGATTTCATAGTGGAGGAAAATATAAACATCTGCAGTTTAATGTTTACATTCTACCAATTTACTGTAGAATCATCTGATTGATTTCATTTGTTGTTTGTTCATTCAGGAACTGGTGCTGCAAAGTGTCAACGTAAACTCAAGTCTAACCTGCAGAAGAAGTTCCAGTGTCTGTTTGAGGGGATCGCTAAAGCAGGAAACCCAACCCTTCTGAATCAGATCTACACACCGCTCTACATCACAGAGGGACGGACTGCAGAGGTCAATGATGAACATGAGGTCAGACAGATTGAAACAGCATCCAGGAAACCAGACAGACCAGAAACAACAATCAGACAAGAAGACATCTTTAAAGCATCACCTGGAAGAGATGAACCAATCAGAACAGTGATGACAAAGGGAGTGGCTGGCATTGGGAAAACAGTCTTAACACAGAAGTTTGCTCTGGACTGGGCTGAAGACAAAGCCAACCAGGACATAGACTTCACATTTCCATTCACTTTCAGAGAACTGAATGTGGTGAAAGAGACGAAGTACAGCTTGGTGGAACTTGTTCATCACTTCTTTACTGAAACCAAAGAAGCAGGAATCTGCAGGTTTGAAGAGTTCCAGGTTGTGTTCATCTTTGACGGTCTGGATGAGTGTCGACTTCCTCTGGACTTCCACAACAATGAGATCCTGACTGATGTTACAGAGTCCACCTCAGTGGATGTGCTGCTGACAAACCTCATCAGGGGGAAACTGCTTCCCTCTGCTCGCCTCTGGATAACCACACGACCTGCAGCAGCCAATCAGATCCCTCCTGAGTGTGTCGGCATGGTGACAGAGGTCAGAGGGTTCACTGACCCACAGAAGGAGGAGTACTTCAGGAAGAGATGAGGAGATGAGGAGCAGGCCAGCACCATCATCTCCCACATCAAGATATCACGAAGTCTCCACATCATGTGCCACATCCCAGTCTTCTGCTGGATCACTGCTACAGTTCTGGAGAATGTGTTGAAAAGAAGAAAGAGAAGAGAGCTGCCCAAGACCCTGACTGAGATGTACATCCACTTCCTGGTGGTTCAGTCCAAACTGAAGAACATCAAGTATGATGGAGGAGCTGAGACAGATCCACACTGGAGTTCAGAGAACAGGAAGATGATTGAGTCTCTGGGAAAACTGGCTTTTGAGCAGCTGCAGAAAGGCAACCTGATCTTCTATGAATCAGACCTGACAGAGTGTGGCATCGATATCAGAGCAGCCTCAGTGTACTCAGGGGTGTTCACACAGGTCTTTAAAGAGGAGAGAGGGCTGTACCAGGACAAGGTGTTCTGCTTCGTCCATCTAAGTGTTCAGGAGTTTCTGGCTGCTCTTCATGTCCATCTGACATTCATCAAGTCTGGAGTCGATCTGCTGACAGAAGAACAAACAACATCCCACATATGTTTCTACCAGAGTGCTGTGGACGAGGCCTTAAAGAGTCTGAATGGACACCTGGATTTGTTCCTCCGCTTCCTCCTGGGTCTTTCACTGCAGACCAATCAGACTCTTCTACGACACGTGCTGACACAGACAGGAAGTAGCTCACAGACCAATCAGGAAACAGTTGAGTACATCAAGAAGAAGGTCAGTGAGAATGTGTCTGCAGAGAGAAGCATCAATCTGTTCCACTGTCTGAATGAACTGAATGATCGTTCTCTAGTGGAGGAGATCCAACAGTCCCTGAGATCAGGAAGTCTCTCCACAGATAAACTGTCTCCTGCTCAGTGGTCAGCTCTGGGCTTCATCTTACTGTCATCAGAAAAAGATCTGGACGTGTTTGACCTGAAGAAATACTCTGCTTCAGAGGAGGTTCTTCTGAGGCTGCTGCCAGTGGTCAAAGCTTCAAATAAAGCCTTGTAAGTGGATGAAACACTGGATATTTGAACAAGTTAAAAGAAGTTGGATATTTGAACCATTTATGAATATGTTCAATATAGATATAACAAATACATTTTTTTGTATTCATTACTAACCCTTTCTTCAGGTTGAGTGGCTGTCACCTCTCAGAGAGAAGCTGTGCCGCTCTGTCCTCAGTTCTCAGCTCCCAGTCCTCTAGTCTGAGAGATCTGGACCTGAGTAACAACAACCTGCAGAATTCAGGAGTGAAGCATCTTTCTGCTGGACTGAAGAGTCCACACTGTGGACTGGAAACTCTCAGGTCAGGACATAGCAGCTATAATCCTGATGTACTGAACAATGACAATAAATATAAATGTTAATTATTCTGCATATCTGTAGGATTCTGGTACAGATGTGATGAAAAACATTGTGTTATCAACATTTTTATGTTTTCCAGTCTGTCAGGATGTCTGATCACAGAGGAAGGCTGTGCTTCTCTGGCCTCAGCTCTGAGCCACAACCCCTCCCATCTGAGAGATCTGGACCTGAGTAACAACAACCTGCAGGATTCAGGAGTGAAGCAGCTTTCTACTGGATTGGAGAGTTCACACTGTACACTGGAAGCTCTTAGGTCAGAATAGAGCATCTACAGTTTCCCTGCCCTGAACAATGACAATAAAACTGGTTGTACATGCTGTTTTACATTCAGATTAATTTTTATTATTCAAAACGTGTTAATTGATCAAAAACATTGTGTTGTCAACCGTTTTATATTTCCAGTCTGTCAGGATGTCTGATCACAGAGGAAGGCTGTGCTTCTCTGGCCTCAGCTCTGAGCTGCAACCCCTCCCATCTGAGAGAGCTGGACCTGAGCTACAATCATCCAGGAGACTCAGGAGAGAAGTTACTGTATGCCAGACTGGACACTCTCTGGTAGGTGTAGAGACTTTTAAAATGTAGATAAATGAAAGGAAGTGTGTTTTCTGTAAACTACAGATAAATTAATTCAAAGACTACATTTACCATGATCCTTTGTTTTCTTGTGAGTTTCTGTCCTGTTTGTTGGGTATGTTCAGCATGTTATAAAAAAAGTTTCTGCCCAGCAACAGGTTACTAAGCAGTGCTGTGCACAAGGGGCTAAAGTGCCCTCTTGGGATCCAAAACATGTGCTAAGCTGCCCTCCTGGTTGGCAAAAACACACACTAAAGTGCCCTCTTCAGTGGCAAGAACGTGCTGTATGTTCCCTTTTTTTTCTTTTCGCCCCTGCCACTGTTGCTAAGGGCAGCTGAGGCCCTACGGTTGCTAAGGGCAGCTAAGGCCCTACGGCTGCTAAGGGCAGCTAAGGCCCTACGGCTGCTAAGGGCAGCTAAGGCCCTACGGTTGCTAAGGGCAGCTAAGGCCCTACGGTTGCTATTTGGCTTCTGACAAGGTCCCGAACAATTGCAAACGGTGAGAAAACCGTAACTCCTGTCCAAAAACCAAAAACACCGTGAGAGACACAGAAGCCGGCAGATTCTGACAGCGTTTATTTTATTCAGATATTCCTTAAAATGAGCGAGTAAGCTCAGTGTGATGAAAGAGTCAGATTCTTTTGGAAAAAAAGACAATTACATTAGGGTCAATGGGGAGAGAGACAGGGATTGCTGCTGGTCTCGGCCCCCCCGTTTAAATTTAGTGCAGACCCACCTGTCAAAGTCACATTTTATGAATCCCAACACCTATGTCTTGATTGTGACCAAAAATAATTTGTCTCTCTTTAACGGTTTGGTCGTGAGCTCGAAAAAATTAAAAATGAAAATTAAGGTTATTTTTTACTGGTTTTCACACTCTAGCTAACTGCTGCTTCCACTCTAACTTTGACGAAAAAGTGATTTCCACTCCTCGTTTGACTGCTCATAGTTTGAAAAGTTTACATGTTATGGAAAAAGAGTTTGGTGTTTTGGAGAGAACACAAGTTTTCCTCCGTTTTAAAGTTTGAATGAAGTTTCTACGTGCAGGTATGAGAGAGCTGCTGTTAATCTGTTAATTATCCGTCTGATCAACAAAAGAAACAGAAACAATTTTCTTCATTTATCAGACACATTTTTCTTTTCATGTTATTTCCTCCATTAACTGTTATTATGGATGGATATTATATGTTGTTATGGATCAAATGAACATAAGGAAGAGTTTGTCTGTCACATTTTAAACATATTTATATTTGACATAATGTGTCATCATTTCCATGTGAGCGTCTGGTTTGATATGAGTTTACTTAGTTTATTGAGTTACATCATATCAATTATTCCTCAAACATTCAACCTAATAAAACAAATCAGTATTTAAAAACACTCTGGTCATATTCAGAGTTATTAAATAATTAATTCACAATCAGAATATCAATAAATATCCTTCAGATACAAATAATGAATAAATAACATTCTGCCAGTAGTAATGTTTCATATGTTTCTGAGCAGCACACAGTAGATACACAGCAGGAATGTTTGTTAAATAGATATAATACAATATAATATAATATAATTAATATAAACGTTCATGATCTCCTGATGTCCCTGAACTCATCAGAGTCCATCTGTTATTTTATTATTGATGTATTTACTGTTTATTATAAAGAAGTTCACTTGTATCATGAACTTTATTTAGAACTTTCTAACTTGTGGTTGTTTCTTCTTATTGTGTCTTTCAACTATTATTATTATTATATATTCAAACCAAATAAATGAACACATGGAATAATTACAGTCAAATGTTTTGCTGTCTTATAGCTGCATTTATTCTCTGATCACTTCAAAAATGCTCCTTTTGTCTCCTTTTGATATTGAAGTGATGACTGGCTCTATCCTCAGGACAACATGCAGAGATCAATATTTAATCTAGTGATTTATCATGTGGGAGGACATATTTGTTCATCACATCTTCTTCTTCAGGTCTTTTCCTCTCAGACTTCAGTGAAAGAATCCAGCAGACAGTTGAGACAGATGAGTTTCAGCCTGTTTCTGTGTCACTCTGACAAACTGAGGAACACTGCTTCATGTTGAACAACAGTTAGGACTCATGTTGGATAGAAAATCATTCTGACTGTGTTTCTTCCTCCAGGGTGGACCATGGTGGAGAGCAGTGGTTAAAACCTGGTCTGAAGAAGTGTAAGTGTGGATTGAATTTGATTCATGACAGCTAAACAGCACACAGTCAGTTTCTCTTTAAATACAAAGTTGGTCTTTGTGGTATTTATTCATTAAAACATTACTGACAAAATGTGTCATCATGAAACTTTATAGAAATGAACAACAGATCAGAAGTTAAACAGAGAATAAATCCATCAGGTGTGTCAGATGATAAACTGCTGCTGTGTTGTTTCTTCTTCTCTTCATCAGATTTCTGTGAACTCACACTGGACACAAACACAATGCACAGATTCCTCAAACTGTCTGACAACAACAGGAAGGTGACACGTGTGAAGGAGGTTCAGTCATATCCTGATCATCCAGACAGATTTGACTCCTTGGTTCAGCTGCTGTGTAGTAATGGTCTGACTGGTCGCTGTTACTGGGAGGTCGAGTGGAGAGGAGGAGTTGATATATCAGTGAGTTACAGAAGAATCAGCAGGAAAGGAAAGAGTGAAGACTGCAGGTTTGGAAAGAACGATCAGTCCTGGAAACTGTGGTGCTCTGATGAAGATGGTCGTTACTCTGTCTGGCACAATAAGAGAGAAACACCCATCTCCTCCTCCTCCTCCTCCTCCTCCTCCTCCTCTGTCTCTAACAGAGTAGCAGTGTATGTGGACTGTCCTGCTGGCACTCTGTCCTTCTACAGAGTCTCCTCTGACACACTGATCCACCTCCACACCTTCAACACCACATTCACTGAACCTCTGTATGCTGGGTTCGGGTTCAGCCCTGGTTCCTCAGTGACTGTGTGTCCTCTGTCTGAGTGAGAGTCTCTTCCTGTGTGTGAAGATGTAAATAAATAACTTTGAGAAGTTCGAGTAACATTATTTTCATTGCTGGTTAAAATTCAAGCAGAAGCAAACACAACGAGCTTCTGTAACATTGATCTGATTATTAAAATAAAAAGCAGTTTGAACTTGAAGCTTTTGGTTTTCTGTTTTTGACTCCGTACATCTCAGCTCTCTGTTTTTACTTTATTGAACAACAGTAGAATATACAAACATACAGGTAAACATTAATATCAGTTAAATATGTAATAATATGAGGAAATGAACAACATGAGAGCAAATATTAAAACAATGCAAACAAGCTAACAGCAGACAGAAGCAAGAACAACATGAAGCAGATTAGCAATAAGAAGCTAGCAGGACAAAGACAATAAACACTTTATAAAAAGCCACAAAGCAACAATAAGGCTTCTGTGGCTTCAAATTAAAATCATCTGTGAGCTGTAGAAAAACTTTTATTCTTTCTTTGAAAAGTTTGTGTAATATTCTTCTTGTTAAACTTTTGATCTGTTAGTTCAGGTCCATCTAACATCAGTGAAGGCTGATTCTTCTTTTCATCTTTACTTCTGTGACTTTTCACAAGTTGAATGAATTCATGGTTACAGCAGAAGTGAAAGAGTTCATATTACTGAATCATCACTCACATTATGAAACTATAAGAGACACAATAAACATCATCCATGACGTCATGTTGACTATTTAAAGTGTGGGTGACGTCACTCAGCGCGCCTGTGGGCGGGGCGTCGGGTTTCTCTTCCTGTGTGTGAGCAGGTGAGACACACCTGAGCAGCAGCAGACAGCAGCAGACGCTTTTCATCACTTTGTCTTTTAAACTTTACTTCATATTTTACATTAAAGTGATCCGCGCGGAGCGGCAGCGCGAGACCGGAAACCGGAGCTACATCCGAGAGTCCGTGCACGCGCAGCAGCTGACAGCAGGTGAGTCCAAGTTCTGAGAATGTTTTAAAAAGACGAGTGAAGCAGTTATTAGATGTTTGGACTGAGCGCTCCCCCAATTAATATAATATAATATAATATAATTTAATACAGCTGTCTCAGATGGGAGGGGTTGGACCTCAGAGCTGAGGCCAGAGAATCCTGACACGAAGCACAGCAGGCACTGATGAGCTCACCCCCCCCCCCCCTCCTTCCTTCCATCCTACCCTCCTTCCTTCCATCCTTATTTCGTTCCTTCCTTCCTACTTTCTGTCCTTCCTCCTCCCTCCATCCTTCCTTCCTTCCTTCCTTCCTTCTGTCCTTCTTTCCTCCCTCCCACCTACCTTCCTTCTTTCCCATTCATTATATTATATTCATTATATGATATTATATTTATTAAATTCATTATATTATATTATATTATATTTATTATAATCAGTATTTATTCTACAGACAGTGTTATATGATGATTTTCTTTCCCTCATGTTTCTCCAGACAGCTGCTGGTTGTTTTCTTCAGGATGTAATATTTGATATGACTGTACTGCAGGAGGGAAGGAAGGAAGGAAGGAAGGTAGGAAGGAAGGAGGGAAGGAAGGAAGGAAGGAACTGCAGTGTTTTCACTCTATTATTGTGATGTATTTATGAGACATACTGTAAGGAGGGAAGGAAGGAAGGAAGGAGACATACTGTATATTTATGTGTTTTATGTTGTTTGTCTGTAATCATCTGTGTTGCTGCCACTCTGAGCCAGGACTCTCTGAAAAAGAGCTTTTTCATTTCAGTCAGGTTTTCCTGCTTCAATAGAGTTTAATGTTTGTCTGCAGTGTGTATGAGGACACATGATATAATAATGAAAACACAAAGTATTGAACACGTCACCATTTTTCTCAGTAAATATATTTCTAAAGGTGATATTGACATGACATTTTCACCATACATACAAACATACCAAAAAAAATAAGTTCAGAAATTAAGTTATGGGTAATAAAATGGAATTACAGGGAAAAAGTATTGAACACCCTTACTGAAATTTACTTTGTACAAAAGTCTTTGTTGGTAATGAAGCTTCTGCCTCCTGTGTGGAGAAACTAGTCTCATGCATTGCTCAGACACAAACAGTCTTCAAAGGTTCTGTGGGCCTCTTCTATGAACTCCTCCCTTTAGTTCTTTCCATAGATTTTCTATTGGATTGAAGTCAGGTGATTGGCCTGGTCATGGCTGGTTTATGAGTTCTTCCTCATCAGTATGTTTGGCAACAATAAGGTTTTGAAGGTCTTGAGAAAGCTCTTTGACTTTACCCATCATGAGTTGTTTGTAGTGTGACACCTTGATAATGACACTCCTTTTTATTGGCCATCAGTTGGGACTGAACCAGCTGGTATTAATTTGCCAGTGTTAGGATTGCTGTCTTTTCTGTTCTATTACTGATAGATTTGAACTGGTGCTTTGGCTTTCTATGCCTTTTAAGCCTTCCTGTCTTCATGTGTTCAATACTTTTTCCCTGTGTCATTTCACATTATTACACATAACTTCATTTATAGACTTCTATGGGTTGATTCTTCTGTGTATATGTGGATTACCAATGTCAATATCACCTTTAGAAATATATTTACTGACAAAAATGGTGAGGAAGGAAGGAAGGTGGAAGGGAGGGAGTGAAGGAAGGAAGGAAGGGAGGTGTGGGAAGGAAGGGAGAAAGAAGGGAGGGAGGAAAAAAGGAAGGAGGGAGTGTGGGAAGGAAGGAAAGAAGGAAGGAAAGAAAGGAAAAGGAGGGAGGAAGGGAGGAAGAAGACAGGAAAGGAGGGAGGAAGGAAGGAAGGAAGGAGCTTGCACACAGAGAGCAAACTTTGTGATCCAGCTGATAAAGATTTGTAGTGTCTGTTAATGTTTGACTCTTGTTCCAGATTGTTGGTTCCAGAGTTCAGAGCTGCTGTTCTGTGATCAGATTCCCTTAAAGAAGACTTCAGGTTAAAGATGAATACAGAGAGTTGACACCTTAAAAAGCTCCTGCTGTCACTTCCATGTTTGTTCTTCTTCTGGTTGGTTTCCTGCTTGAAGCTGCTCATTCATTTCACCTTCACTCATCAGCTAAAGGTAACGTCCTCCATCCTCCCTCCTTTCCTTCCCTCCTTTCCTTCCTTCTTCCTTCCCTCATTTACTTCCTTCTCCTTCCCTCCTTTCCTTCCTTCTTCCTTCAATCCTTACTCCCTCCTTCCCTTCCTTCTTCCTTCCCTCCTTACTCCCTCCTTTCCTTCCTTCCCTCCTTCTCTCCTCCTTTCCTCCCTCCCTCCTTTCCTTCCCTCCTTCCCCCTTCCTCCCTCTTTTCCCTCCTTCCTTCCTTCCCTCCTTTCCTTGCTTGAAGCTGCTGATTCATTTCACCTTCACTCATCAGCTTGATTCAGATGATTTTCAGCATCTAAAGGTAACGTCCTCCATCCTCCCTCCTTTCCTTCCCTCCTTTCCTTCCCTCCTTCCTGCATCTAAAGGTAACGTAAGCAACAGTTTCATCATGTTTGTGTCAGCAGCTGTTAAAATGATCTGATAACAGTACAGATGGAAGTTATACTGATGACTTATGTTCATTTGTTGATGCATTGATGGAATGAACTAAACTACAGAAGAAATAAGAAAAGCTGAAATCAAACATCTTTATTTCACATGTCAAAGTTTGATGTGAAATAAAGTCATGTTCTGTTTCTATAAATCGTGTCTCAGTGAGTCTGAGAAGTTTCTGCTCTTTATATTTCTGATGGAGACGATGTTCTACACATGCAATGATCCCTTCACTAAACTGAAGACATACTGCAAAGTGTTGGAGTTGCTGCTGTGTTGTAGTAGGAAGGAAGGAAGGAAGGAAGGAAGGAAGGTAGGTGGGAGGGAGGAAGGAAGGAAGGAAGGAAGGAAGGAAGGAAGCTCTCCATCATGTGTGATCATGTAAGGAGAGAAGGAAGGAAGGGAGGAAGGAAGGAAGGAAGGAAGCTCTCCATCATGTGTGATCATGTAAGGAGAGAAGGAAGGAAGGAAGGAAGGAAGCTCTCCATCATGTGTGATCATGTAAGGAGAGAAGCAAGGAAGGAAGGAGAGAAGGCAGGAGGGAGCGTAGGAAGGAAGGACGTTAGGTGGAAGGGAGGGAGGAAAGAAGGGAGGAAGAAAGGAAGAAAGGTCCTCCTTCCTTCCCTCCTTACTCCCTCCTTTCCTTCCTTCACTCCTTCTCTCTTTCTTTCCGTCCCTCCTTCCTCCCTCCTTTCCTTCCTTCCCTCCTTCCTCCTTCCTTCCTCCTTTCCTTCCTCCCACTTCCCTCCTTTCCTTCCCTCCTTCCTCCCTCCTTCCTCCTTCCTCACTCCTTTCCTTCCCTCCTTTCCTCCCTCCCTCCCTCCCTCCCTCCCTTCCTTTCCTCGCTCCCTCCATCTTTGGTTTCAGTGATGGAATTCAAAGCTTCACTGTTCATGTGTTCATGTTAATATCTCAGATGGTGACATTATTATAATTATGATATATGTGTTAAAGATGTATTTTTGGGTATTTGTGGCCTTTATTTAATAGTACATGTCGTACATAGAGCCTGACAGGAAACAGGGAGAGAGGGGAATGACCTGCATCAAAGGTCCCTTGCTTGGACGCACTGTAACCATTCACCTACCAAGGCTCTCCAACTGAGACTGTTTGGTTATTGGTCCCTGACCTCAGGGTGCTGCTCAATTATTATTCATTCATCTAATCATTTGATTGATTTCTGATCATTATCTTCAGTGATTATTACTTATTGCTGATCATCAAAGCTACACACATGAATATGAAGATGAAGTGTGTGCATCAATAGATCAGACTCAGATCAATAAACAGTTTGATGAGCTTTCAACACAACACTGACTGTTCTGTACAGACTGATGTGATTATGTTCTGACACATTTGACATGAAATCAACTCAAAGTGTTTGTTTTTCTAAAAGCTTTTCTTGTCCTTGTTAGAGAAGTTAGGTGACAGTATGGAGTCTCCTCCTTCATCACATTTGAATCAGCAGTGTCACTCAGTCAGTGAGGGACATTCACTGTCCACAGTCCAGCACAATGCAGCCTGCTTACTGATGAACTGTAATAAAAAGTCATAAATATGTTACAGTCAGAGATCTCTGACAATGTTTTAGTCTCAGAAATAGTGAAATCATCTTTTCATTGATGATATTCAGTTATTGAAGCAGCTGAGAGCTGCAGCAGCAGCAACATGTTTCTACTGTAGCTCTGCATTTACTGTTTAGTTTCACACATTTTACATCAACATCATGTTTACACATGTTTAATATCAAGGTTCAAAGTTCTGATCATTCAACCATATAACCTTCTGAAATAACATCCTTATTGTCCAACACTGACTAAAGGCCACAAACATGATATAAATATAACTGATAACTTTGATCTCCAGTAATATTTAGTTTTATAGCATCAGAGTCTTTATGTGTATTCAGTAAATGATTGTTTGAAGCCGTCATATCTCTGAGTGTAACATGTAGAGTCAGGACTGCTTTCTTTTATGGAGCCCCAATTGACTCCACATTCAAATAATAAAGAAGTTAATTATTATGAAACATAACCTTATCATAATTTCATCTTCCTTATTTTCACAGTAACATTTTATTTAGTAACAGAACTTTTCAGACTTGTCTTTTATTTCATGTTTTTAAGCAAACATCACATCAGGCATACAGCTCAGACATCAGTTACATATGAGGAAATAAAGAATATGACATAATAAATCAATATAAACATCATTAAAGTCAAAGTAAATTAAAGGTGGTGTTCATATTCTAGTCAGAGGTTTCAGGGAGCAAAGTTTCATTGTTGTTTATCATTTATAGCTTTTTTATTATTTACTAGCTTGAGTGATTTTAATAGTTCAATTCTAGGAGGAAAGGTGCAATTTTCTCTTTATTAAGATTTCATATTTTTTCAGATGAGAAAGTAATGATGTTGTTACGACCTTCAATTTTGTCTAGGAGTGGGGGAAGTAATGAGCAAAACAACTCAACTAAAAGTATACTAATAAAACACCAGAGATCAAATCAAAATTCAATTTATTAACGGCCAAACTAAGAACGAGCTTCCAAAACAAGGGAAACCGATTGATGAAGACGATGAGGCAGTCAAACCACGCCGCTGGACAGAAACACCAGACTCTGACACTGACACACGCCTGACACTGACACAATATTAATTTATCAGACAATATAAACGGACAGCACTCTGATCACACAATGCCACTTTATTACGGCACAGACGTTTGGGGCAGATCGCTTCCTCAGTGCCCTTCCTTTCATAAGAGACATTAAGTTAGTTTAATATTCAACATTCAAAATACAAACCTATTATGCGCTTCAACCATTTGAGTGAATGATGTTAAACCAACTGTATAACATACAGAATAATATCCCTCATGTGCCTCAATGATTGTTTTACAAATATATATTTTGGTCAATTAAAAAATTGCATCTATCCCTAAAAACTCTTTCTCTCCTAAGCGCTCCTCTCATGATCTGCATCAATGTTGACAGGATCTTTTAAGAATGGGCAGGTCATTTTCTAAGAGAGCTGATTGGTCAGGAGGTGGTGCTTTTGTACTCATTGATCTCTTACCCAGAACATAACCTGCTCCGGAGCAGGTTAGCCGTTCAACATCAGTTACCATGGTGATTTACCCCGGAGCAGGTTAGCCGTTCAGCATCAGTTACCATGGTGATTTACCCCGGTAAGAAGTGAACCAGCTTCGTAGTACGGAAAACTCAGAGTTAACCCTGAAGTTACCTCGATAAGAGAAAATCCAGCTTCGTAGTACAGGCCTCTGGACCCTCTGGACTCAGACAGCATTGATAGACTGAAGCAGACCCTCACATCCACACTTAAACCGCACGGGACGTAACATATGTAGATTCCCAATATGTGATCATGTTTCACTGTAAATAATTTTTAACATCAAGGTTCAAAGTTCTGATCATTCAACCATATAATCTTTTGAAATAACATCCTTATTGTCCAACACTGACTAAAGGCCACAAACATGATATGATTATAAAAACTCTGTTTAATGTGTTTATGGCTCAGTTTAGACTCACAGCTCACAGTTAAGTGGAAAAAGTTCAGTGACTTATTTTATGGCTTTACATCCACCTGACCTGTGATCAATAACCTCAGTGCAGAACAAAAACCTTCATTCAAAACATCATCATCCATTATATTTCCTTCATGTTTGACACGTTTGATTATTTTTAATATCGGGTTAGTTAAAAACAATTAAAAGCAACCAAACTCTTCAGTGTCTGACAATTCTGATAAGTTTTTATTACATCAGAGTCTTTTTTATAGACTGTGAAGTTATGAGAGTGTGACAGCATCCTCAGATTGATGATGAAGGACTGATGAAGGAGAATCAGCTGCAGCTTCTCTCTGTGTTTCCTCTACAGGTGAAGGTAGAACCACTCTGTGACCACATGTGGATCTGAATTCACCTGGTGAGTATTTTCTTCTTTCTGACACACAGCTGGATGAAAATAGATGCATGTCATCAGTTTTTAAACACAAGTGAACTATAACTTGCTGCATATGAGCTCTGTAGTGGACAAAATCTTACAGTAATGACTAACTGTGGCGCCATCTGGTGGTAGAATAAAGAATGACAGTGTGATAGACAGCAGTGTGTGTGTGATGTGCAGCTGGTTGTAATGAATGAGCATGTTGTTGTGTTTGTGTGAAGGTGTTTCTCTGCTATGGATCAGTGTGAGGACAGAGAGGAGGGAGTCCCTCCCTCTAAAAGCTCTCTGTGTGGGGAACATGACAGCCAGACCAAAGCTCAGAGGTGAGATGAGGATCTCTAACTGTCCATCACTGTTCTCCACTCACATCACTCCACCATCATTATTCACACTCAAAGCTCTGTGTGTGTTGTGTTGAAGGACAGAGAAGCAGCTCAGACCAGACTCTGATGAACTCAGCCTACCTGGACCTGGACCTAAACCTGAAGCTAAACCTAAGCCCAGACTTAAACCTAAACCTAAACCTGAAGCTAAACCTAAACCTAGACTTAAACCAAAACCAAGACTTAAACCTGGACCTGGACCCAGCTGTGTCTCCCTGGAGAGTGACGAGCATCTGTATGAAATTATCGACTTCAAACATGAACACCAGTCTGCTGATCAGAGGTCAGAATATAAAATGTTTCTGTCTGTTTGTCCTGAGCTGTGATGTCATTGGTTCTTTACTGTTGACTCTTTTCTATTAACATGTTTGTTTGTTTTTAAAAATGTAATGGCAAAGAAGTGGTTAGTTCAAATAAGTAGAAAGAAGGTAAAGGACATTACCAATAAATATCACTTGGCTCAGATGATAGAGAATCCAACAAGAATAATGTAATTACATGTATATCAGATCATAATCTCACTTTAGTTACAAGACAGCTGTCAAAGATGTGATATAGAAATCAAATGAAATCAGAAGAGAAGATATTGTTTATTTCAAAGAAGGACATGAAGCATTTTGAGAATAAAATAAGGCAAACTAAGAGAAAATATCATTCAGGCCTGTGATCATTTACCATCCACATAGAAGCAACTTGAATCTAAATCTACTAAAACTCTGCTTCAGAAGCATAATAGAAAACAGACTCTGTCTTGGTTTAAAGACACTTTATGGCACTTAATGGAGAAAAGAGATACAGCCCTCAAAACTTTAAATTTAGGACCAGAAACTGACCCTTTGATGTATAAAGGCCTTTAAAACGAGGCAGTTTAGGAAGGCCAAAGCCAATTTCTTGCTTGAGATTAACTCAGGAAAACCCCAAACCCTAACCCTAGCCCCAAGACTGCACCTATAGACCATAGGTTAAAAGGGGATTATACAAAATGACAGTTTAGCTGTTGCAGGCTGTTAAAGTTAGGCCACCTTTGTCCCCATGGCAACAGTAATAACCACAGGGTTAAAGGTGAGGGGACGGTCGTAGTTACAATTTTAAAAACTGTCCCGACTTGTGGGTACAACAGAAAAGTGTGTTTTTCTTGGTCTCCACCAACATCACTGAGACCTGATGTTGTCCTGCTGTCAAAGGCCTCATAGCAGGAGATCATGTTTGAGCAGACTGTGTCCTGGAAGATCATCTGTGCTCTCTAAGCTAGTTAGCCAAGCTAACAATGTCAGTTTGTTGTAGCTGTGTGGATCAGTTTCTTACTGCAGGTTTATGTAGAAACACCTGATGTGTCGTAGCTGTCGTCCAACAAAACACACAATCTTCAGGATCAACACTGTAGTTACACTTGTTTTATCTCTTCTCTGTTTCCATCAGGATCCATCAGCAGAGACCAGATTCTCCTGAACCCAGCTGTGTGTCCATGAAGAGTGACCGGTCTATGGGTCAACCTGTTGTCTTCAAACATGGACATCTATCTGCTGATCAGAGGTCAGACTGTAAAATGTTTGTCTGTTATTATCCAACTCTCAAATACACAAACAAACATGCACAATAAAACAAATTCAAATCATGCAAATAAAATCCCACTAAATTATTCAAACTGCCCTTCTGACATCTCCCCCTGGTTTGTAGGTTGTCGTCCCGGCTACCTTGATACTAACTCTCCGTATCTTAAGGGTCTATTACACTGCACTGCGAGTGTTGTACAGGTACCTGATCTTGTAGGGGCTCTAAATCTGGGTACAGGGTTCTCAAACGAGACAAAATCTCCTGAACATTACTCCTGAGATTTGCCTCAAGAAGTAAGATCACCCTTTTTGCATTGCTCTCTAAGGCCCCGATAACAAAATCGGCTTTTTGCTCTTCCAAAGCCTTTGTTCCCTTCGCATAGCTTCAATCTGCCACAACCATTCCCCAATCTTAATTTCACTGCCTTCACCTGAACATTTTGATATCCATGGTACTCCCATGACCCAAGGCATTACCATGGTGTTAACTATCAATGGATTATTGACAGTAGGGACACTAGGTCCCACATTTGCTTCCATGTTACTGTTGTGTGGTAAGGGATCCTGCCAACAACGGCAAAAATTTCATTTTGCCTGTCAGTCAGAGCGTCCCTCTCTGCTTCCTGGTACGGTCCTGCTGGTGTCTTCCAATGTCTCCCGCTCACACACACCCTCCTCAGCTGTCCTGCAGTCCTCTTTAATAACCGTCTGTGGGTTTGACACTCCACCCCTCAAGGTCCTGGCCTGTCATAATTGTTACCAGCAATTAGATAGTCCCAAAGACAGTTCTCATTTAATAATCCAAGTTAAAATTTAAATACATGCAACTCTTTAGTTAGTACATACGTTAGGGAAAAAAAGGACCAAACCATGCAATGAAGTACTCAAAAAAACACAAACATGAACAATAAAACAAATTCAAATCATGCAAATAAAATCCCACTGAATTATACAAACTGCCCTTCTGACATCTACACTTGTTTTATCTCTTCTCTGTTTCCATCAGGATCCATCAGCAGAGACCAGATCCTCCTGAACCCAGCTGTGTGTCCATGAAGAGTGACTGGTCTATGGGTCAACCTGTTGTCTTCAAACATGGACATCAGTCAGCTGATCAGAGGTCAGACTGTAAAATGTTTGTCTGTTATTATCCAACTCTCATAAGAAGTTTGATTGATTAAAACAGTTTTTACACACAATGTCCTCATAAACACAAACACACACACTCCTCCTACAAACACTTTTCTAGAAACCACAAACTTTATGTGTATAACAGTTTTTAAACAGAGGTACAAAGTCTTTACAGAGACAAATGATCAGAGGTCAGACAGAACAGCCGAGTGTTTTACCTGGATCCACTGTGATAGAACACAACACCTTTAACACTGAGTGTCATTATTTATTCTGAGACTTCATCTTTTCTTCACAGAGTTCATCAGCAGAGCTCAGAGGTTCTCAGTGGTCAGTCTGTCCAGCAGCATCAAACACAGCTGGACTCCATATTTATGGTGTGTAAATGTAAAGCACAGCTACTACTGCTAACTACAACAGCCACAGACTAAATACTAAACTACCATTCTGGTCCTAACAGTCTCCATGCTGCACTCTGTAGACCAGCAGCTTTTCAGTCTGTCACTGATCATCTGATGTTGACTTCTACCAGTTACATTTACATTTGATTGTGTTCCAGCTGCTGGAGGAGAACATCAGCAGGTTTGTGAAGAACGAGCTGAAGAAGATGCAGAAGGCTCTGAGTCCAGATGACCCAGAATGCTTAGAGAGTCAGAGTGAGGATGAGGAGGTGTTGGACGGTGAGGAGGAAGAGCAGAGGAGGAGCAGCAGAGAGGCATTTCTGAAGATCACAGTGCACTTCCTGAGGAGAATGAAGCAGGAGGAGCTGGCTGAGCGTCTGCAGAGCAGTAAGAGGATTTTAACAGATTTAACATGATGGAGAGGAAATGGAGGCAACATGGGAGAGGTTTATATTTCAAACTCTGCTGTTAATATGATGCACACATCTGCATCAGATCTATGAATTCTTCAGAGCTGAAAACAGTCAGAAACTGTTTGTCCACAACTGATGAGCTGAATAGATTTCATAGTGGAGGAAAATATAAACATCTGCAGTTTAATGTTTACATTCTACCAATTTACTGTAGAATCATCTGATTGATTTCATTTGTTGTTTGTTCATTCAGGAGCTCGTACTGCAAAGTGTCGACGTAAACTCAAGTCTAACCTGGAGAAGAAGTTCCAGTGTCTGTTTGAGGGGATCGCTAAAGCAGGAAACCCAACCCTTCTGAATCAGATCTACACACCGCTCTACATCACAGAGGGAGGGACTGCAGAGGTCAATGATGAACATGAGGTCAGACAGATTGAAACGGCATCCAGGAAACCAGACAGACCAGAAACAACAATCAGACAAGAAGACATCTTTAAAGCCTCACCTGGAAGAGATGAACCAATCAGAACAGTGATGACAAAGGGAGTGGCTGGCATTGGGAAAACAGTCTTAACACAGAAGTTCACTCTGGACTGGGCTGAAGACAAAGCCAACCAGGACATACACTTCACATTTCCATTCACTTTCAGAGAGCTGAATGTGGTGAAAGAGAAAAAGTACAGCTTGGTGGAACTTGTTCATCACTTCTTTACTGAAACCAAAGAAGCAGGAATCTGCAGGTTTGAAGAGTTCCAGGTTGTGTTCATCTTTGACGGTCTGGATGAGTGTCGACTTCCTCTGGACTTCCACAACACTGAGATCCTGACTGATGTTACAGAGTCCACCTCAGTGGATGTGCTGCTGACAAACCTCATCAGGGGGAAACTGCTTCCCTCTGCTCGCCTCTGGATAACCACACGACCTGCAGCAGCCAATCAGATCCCTCCTGAGTGTGTTGGCATGGTGACAGAGGTCAGAGGGTTCACTGACCCACAGAAGGAGGAGTACTTCAGGAAGAGATTCAGAGATGAGGAGCAGGCCAGCACCATCATCTCCCACATCAAGACATCACGAAGCCTCCACATCATGTGCCACATCCCAGTCTTCTGCTGGATCACTGCTACAGTTCTGGAGGATGTGTTGAAAAGCAGAGAGGGAGGAGAGCTGCCCAAGACCCTGACAGAGATGTACATCCACTTCCTGGTGCTTCAGTCCAAACTGAAGAATGTCAAGTATGATGGAGGAGCTGAGACAGATCCACACTGGAGTCCAGAGAGCAGGAAGATGATGAAGTATCTGGCAAAACTGGCTTTTGAGCAGCTGCAGAAAGGCAACCTGATCTTCTATGAATCAGACCTGATAGAGTGTGGCATCAATATCAGAGCAGCCTCAGTGTACTCAGGAGTGTTCACACAGGTCTTTAAAGAGGAGAGAGGGCTGTACCAGGACAAGGTGTTCTGCTTCGTCCATCTGAGCCTTCAGGAGTTTCTGGCTGCTCTTCATGTCCATCTGACATTCATCAAGTCTGGAGTCAATCTGCTGACAACATCCTGGTGGCCTGAAGTGTTCAGAGGCAAATCAACACGTTTCTACCAGAGTGCTGTGGACGAGGCCTTAAAAAGTCCAAATGGACACCTGGACTTGTTCCTCCGCTTCCTCCTGGGTCTTTCACTGCAGACCAATCAGACTCTCCTACGAGGTCTGATGACACAGACAGGAAGTAGCTCAAAGACAAATCAGAAAATAGTCGAGTACATCAAGAAGAAGATCAGTGAGAATGTGTCTGCAGAGAGAAGCATCAATCTGTTCCACTGTCTGAATGAACTGAATGATCGTTCTCTAGTGGAGGAGATCCAACAGTACCTGAGATCAGGAAGTCTCTCCACAGATAAACTGTCTCCTGCTCAGTGGTCAGCTCTGGTCTTCATCTTAATGTCATCAGAAAAAGATCTGGACGTGTTTGACCTGAAGAAATACTCTGCTTCAGAGGAGGCTCTTCTGAGGCTGCTGCCAGTGGTCAAAGCTTCTCATAAAGCTCTGTAAGTGGATGAAACACTGGATATTTGAACAAGTTCAAAAGTGTTTAATTTAAAATACGATAAATTAAACATTTTGTGTTTGTTACTAACCCTTTCTCCAGACTGACTGACTGTAATCTCTCAGAGAGAAGCTGTGCAGCTCTGTCCTCAGTTCTCTGCTCTCAGTCCTCTAGTCTGAGAGATCTGGACCTGAGTGACAACAACCTGCAGGATTCAGGAGTGAAGCAGCTTTCTGCTGGACTGGAGAGTCCACATTGTACGCTAGAAACTCTCAGGTCAGAATAGAGCAGCTATAATTTTGTTGTCCTGAACAATGACAATAAATCTGATTCTGAGACTTTTTATACAGTTGATCATTTGCATTCAGATTAATGAACAATGACAATAAAGACTAATGATAATTATTCTGTAAATCATCTGTAGGATTCTGGTACATATGTGATTAAAAACATTGTGTTATCAACCGTTTTATATTTCCAGTCTGTCAGGATGTCTGATCACAGAGGAAGGCTGTGCTTCTCTGGCCTCAGCGCTGAGGTCCAACCCCTCCCATCTGAGAGAGCTGGACCTGAGCTACAATCATCCAGGAGACTCAGGAGAGAAGTTACTGTCTGCTGGACTGAAGGATCCACACTGGAGACTGGACACTCTCAGGTAGGTGTAGAGACCTTTAAAATATAGATAAATGTAGATAAAATAAAAAGTGTGTTTTCTGTAAACTACAGATAAATTGATACAAAGACTACATTTACCATGATCCTTTGTTTTCTTGTGGGTTTCTGTCCTGTTTGTTGGGTATGTTCAGTATGTTATGAGTGATGTAATCTAAACCAATCAGAGATCACCTTGGGGGAGGCAGACTGTAGCCACATGTGTGTGAGGAGAGCTGTGTGTGGGTGTGAAGTAGAAAACTAAGGGTGAGGCTGAATAGTGTTTTTTGTTTAGGAAGCTTCCTAACTGAGTGAAATGACCCAGAAGTATCTAAATGGCATCTATGACAAGGGCTGGTTGAATTCTCTAAATGCTAAGGAACCATGATTCAGTGCTTCCTTTCTAACCTCCTTCATGTCAGACCTGGACGAAATGAGGACTCAGATGCAGAGGCTGACGGTTAGGCAGACTTTAATAGTTACAAAACTCCCTGACGGGGGTGACAAAGATAAACAGGGAGCAATACGTTCTAGAAACAAAAACACTCCTAACAAGGAGGAAAAAGGCCGATAAAACTGGACAAAAAAAACAGAAAATCACTCCACTTGGAGGAAAACAAAAACCTCTAAGAAACTAAACAGGTACTACACTATGACTATGAAATAATTACAAACAAAAATCTCTCACAAGGAGGCAAAACCACTGGCTTACTTGACAAAAACAAGGCTGTGAACTAACATGGGCTGAGGTGACTGGCTGGGGTGCACGATGGGACGAGACACTCTGGCACAAGAGAAGGTAAGACGCAGACTATAAAACACATGAGGATAATGGGTTGGGGGGGGGTTAGGGGGTAATGGGGAACAGGTGGACACAATCAGGAATCAGGGAAGACAATCAGACCAGTGACACATGAGGAAGGGCAAGTGACCTGAAACGAGAGGGGAGTTAATTTTCAAAATAAAAACAGGAAGTCACGAGACAAAAACCCCAGGACAAGACAAACCTCACCGCGGTGTGACAGTACCCCCCCCCTTTAGGGCCGACACCTGACGGCCCAGGGCGGT
The DNA here is from genome assembly GCA_021039105.1 of Scomber colias. NCBI lineage: Eukaryota > Metazoa > Chordata > Actinopteri > Scombriformes > Scombridae > Scomber > Scomber colias. The sequence continues at coordinate 504,783 of JAJDFG010000193.1, forward strand.
CAGGATGGTCCCTGTGAAAATCCTCTATGAGGCTAGGGTCTACAATGTACCGTGAAGGGACCCATTGCCTCTCCTCAGGCCCATAGCCTTCCCAGTCCACCAGGTATTGCCTGCCCCGGCCCCGGCTGCGTACCGCCAGCAACTGCTTGAACTTGTACACTGGGCCGCCTTCCACCACTTCCGGTGGCGGTGGAGGCGTGGCGGGTGGGACCATCGGACTCTCCTTAGCAGGTTTGATCCGGCTTACATGGAAGGTAGGGTGAACACGGAGGGATCGAGGCAGACGAAGGCGAACCGCTGCGGGCCCGATGATCTTGGTGATGGAAAACGGACCTATGAACCGCAGCGCCAGCTTCTTGGAGGGAACCCTGAGGTGGAGGTCACGAGCAGAGAGCCATACTCTCTGACCTGGCTGGTAGGCGGGTGCAGGCCGTCTCTTGCGGTCTGCAGCTTTCTTGACTCTGTCCCCTTGGCGAATTAGCACCTGCCGGGCGGCTGCCCAGATACGGCGACAGCGACGAACCATGGCATGGGCGGAAGGCACAGACACCTCTGGCTCGTTGTCTGCGAAGACAGGGGGCTGGTAACCAAATACACATTTGAATGGAGAGAGACCCGTGGCTGAGGTAGACAGTAAGTTGTGGGCATACTCTACCCAGACCAGGTGCTTGCTCCATGTAGAGGGACTCTGGGAGACCAGACACCGGAGGCCGGTTTCCAGTTGCTGGTTAAGGCGTTCGGTCTGGCCGTTGGCCTCTGGGTGATATCCTGAGGTCAGGCTGGCCTTACCTCCGATGAGCCGGCAGAACTCCCTCCAGAACCTAGAAACAAACTGGGGCCCCCGGTCCGAGACAATGTCCTTGGGGAAAACATTGTTCATCATGATCTTTGCCGTTTCCTTGGCGGATGGCAGTTTTGGCAGAGCAATAAATCTAGCCATCTTTGAAAATCTGTCCACCACTGTGAGAATAGTGGAGTTACCTTGAGAAACCGGGAGCCCCGTGACGAAGTCCATGGAGATGTCGGAACAAGGTCTGGAGGGGATGGGGAGCAGCTGTAAGAGTCCCATGCATGACCCAGAGGATGTCTTGTTTCAGGCGCAGACCGAACATGCCTCTACGTATTCCCGGACCTCCGGTTCCATGGATGGCCACCAGAACCTCCGGGAGATGGCGAACATCGTCCTCCGAACTCCCGGATGGCAGGAAAGCAGTGAGGTGTGGGCCCAGTGGATCACCTGTGGGCGCAACTCAACTGGGACAAACAGAAGATTCTCTGGGCACCCACTAGGTGGCGGAGCCTCACCATTAGCCTGCTTAACCTCATTCTCTATCTGCCAAGTCACCGCTCCAACCACACAGGTAAGTGGGAGGATAGTCTCTGGTTCCTTGGCAACAGGCTCGGGGACAAAGAGTCGTGACAGGGCGTCAGGCTTGACGTTTCGGGACCCGGCCTGTAAGAAAGAGTGAAAGAAAACCGGTTAAAAAAAAGCGCCCACCTGGCCTGGCGAGAGTTAAGTCTCTTAGCTTTTCTGATGTATTCCAGGTTCTTGTGATCAGTCCAGACAATGAATGGATGTTTAGCTCCCTCAAGCCAGTGTCTCCACTCTTCGAGAACGAGCTTGACCGCCAGCAGCTCCCGGTTGCCGACATCGTAGTTCCGCTCTGCTTTGGACAGCCGCCGTGACAAGAAAGCACAGGGATGCACCTTACCATCCTGCTCCGACCGTTGAGAGAGGACTGGCCCGATCCCTTCGTTGGAGGCATCAACCTCGACCACGAACTGTCGCAGAGGGTATGGCATGGTGAGGATGGGGGCCGAGGTGAAGCGACGCTTGAGGGTCTGGAAGGCTGTCTCCGCCTCTGGAGACCAGTGGAACTGCACCTGAGAGGAGGTAAGAGCATGGAGAGGAGAAGCTATTGCGCTAAAGCCTCTGATGAACCGCCTGTAAAAGTTAGCAAATCCGAGGAACTGCTGAACCTTCTTGCGGCTATCAGGTGTGGGCCACTCAGCCACAGCGCTAATTTTAGCCGGGTCCATCTGCACTCTTCCCGGGGCTACGATGAAGCCCAGGAAGGAGACTGTGTTGGCGTGGAACTCACTCTTTTCAGCTTTGACATATAGTCTGTTATCCAACAGTCTTTTCAGTACTTGGGTCACATGGTCTTGGTGTGTGTCAATGTCAGGAGAGTAAATGAGGATTTCGTCAAGGTACACATAAACAAAACGGTCCAGAAAGTCTCTAAGTATGTCATTAATCATGGCTTGGAATACAGCGGGCGCGTTTGTGAGCCCAAAAGGCATGACTAGGTATTCATAATGGCCACTTGGGGTATTAAATCCTGTCTTCCACTCGTCCCCCTCTCTAATTCTCACCAAATGGTAAGCGTTGCGAAGGTCTAGCTTGGTGAAAACTTTAGCCTGCTGGAGCTGATCAAAAACGGAGGACATGTGAGGAAGTGGGTAACGGTTCTTTATAGTAATGTCATTTAGCGGACTGTAGTCTATGCAAGGTCTTAGAGACCCGTCCTTCTTGCCCACAAAGAAGAAACCAGCACCTGCTGGAGATGACGAGTGGCGGATCAACCCTGCTTTCAGTGAGGTCTCGATGTACTCCCGCATGGCCTCCCTCTCAGGATCAGAGACCGAATACAGGCGGCCCTTGGGAATAGTGGAGCCTGGGATTAGTTCGATAGCACAGTCGTATGACCGATGCGGAGGGAGGGACATGGCCTTAGTCTTGTTAAATACCTCCCGGAGGTGGTGGTAGCAGGAGGGCACTGAGCTCAGGTCTGGGTACTCGGTGTCTGTGACGGGATTAGCAGAGACAAGGTTAACCTCAGTTACATCTTTCCCCTGAGTCGGGGCGTCAAGGCAGTCTCCAACACAGTCCTCCCCCCACCCCATGACTTCTCCAGTTTACATTCGGGTTGTGACGATACAGCCATGGCTGTCCCAAAATCAGTGCATGAGAGGGTGACTTGAATACATAAAAACTAATGTGTTCTCTGTGCACGTTTATGTACAATCTAAGGGGTTCAGTGATGTGTGAGATGGTGAACAGTTCCTTCCCGTTGAGAGCTTTGGCTTTGATTGGTTTGACTAAAAGTTCAAGTTCTCCGTTGCTGTCTGAGCTGGCGGACCCGGTTATCCGTCCGGATGGCGAGTGCAATGAGGGATTCTAAATCTGGTGGTGGATCTAAGAGAACAAGAAGGTCTTGAATAGGGGCTGCCAGCCCCTTCAGGAACACATCATAGAGAGCTGTGGAATTCCACCCACTCTCCACAGCCAAGGTGCGGAAGTGGATGGCGTAGTCACAAACAGAATCGCTGCCTTGCTTCAGTCTGCTCAGCTCCTGAGCCTTTTCCCGGTCGGTCGTAACCGGTTCAAAAGTACTCTGTAAAGCTACCTTAAAATCTGTGAAGGAGCTGCAGAGTGGTGAGTCCCGAGCCAATTCTGCTGAGGCCCATGCTTTGGCTCGTCCGGTCAAGTGGGACATCATGAAGGCTATTTTGGACCGGTCAGTGGGAAAGCATGGGGATTAAGTTCATAATGAAGAGAACAGTCAATGAGAAAAGGCTTACATAATCCCAGTATCCCCGAGAATGGCTCTGGGGAGGCTAACCTACAACCAGCCCCGATGATAGGCACAGTCGGGGCAGGAGCAGCAGCCGCAGCCGGAGGCTCGGGTTCTGTGGTCCTATGGACGAGATGGTCATGCAGGCCCTGAAGTTGAGAGGTGACCCAACTGAGAAGCCATAGCCGTCTGAAACTCCTCCTGATGGGCAAGACGAGCCTCTTGGGCACGCAGGGCCGCAGTCATCCGCTTGACCTCTGCTGAGTCCATACTGGCCAGAGTGTAATGTCAGACCTGGACGAAATGAGGACTCAGATGCAGAGGCTGACGGTTAGGCAGACTTTAATAGTTACAAAACTCCCTGACGGGGGTGACAAAAATAAACAGGGAGCAATACGTTCCAGAAACAAAAACACTCCTAACAAGGAGGACAAAAGGCCGATAAAACTAAGGACAAAAAAAAACAGAAAATCACTCCACTATGAAATAATTACAAACAAAAATCTCTCACAAGGAGGCAAAACCACTGGCTTACTTGACAAAAACAAGGCTGTGAACTAACATGGGCTGCGGAGACTGGCTGGGGTGCACGATGGGACGAGACACTCTGGCACAAGACAAGGGAAGACGCAGACTATAAAACACATGAGGGTAATGGGGAACAGGTGGACACAATCAGGAATCAGGGAAGACAATCAGACCGGTGACACATGAGGAAGGGCAAGTGACCTGAAACGAGAGGGGAGTTAATTTTCAAAATAAAAACAGGAAGTCACGAGACAAAAACCCCAGGACAAGACAAACCTCACCGCGGTGTGACACTTTAGCACAGAGTACACCTGACCATCCTTTATGAAAGGAGAGGAGATAATACTGTCTCACAATTCCTTGTGGCAGCAATATTTAACACGACCAAGTGATGCAGCATTCACAAACTCAAACCATTAAACCCACATTAAATGTCCACAGTGGTCTCTGTGTGTCCTCTGTCACAAGCTGTGTTCAACATGTTTAATAACTGGATAAACTAAAATTAGGGGAGGGGAAATATATCCATTATACGATGCATCACGATGCAGACGTAGTCGACTCTTCATCAATTCACAAAAGTCAAGAATCAATTATTTAAAGTTAGTTAATAACTTTATGTTGATGGTATGGACAGACAGGTCTCAGGTACGGACTAGGGCTGCAGCTATCCATTATCTTTGTAATCGATTATTCTATCAATTATTTAATCGATTAACCGAGAAAACTTATAAATGATTTTGCCTCATTAAATAGCAAAACTAAAAATGAGAAAAAGGACAAAAAAGACAATCAAGTGGGTTTTATTTCAAACTAAACCCATTTATTGCATTTAACTTCAGTACCTTCTGAAACAAATACATGAACTTACTTTTAGTGGGACTGTTTTTAATTTTTGCATCATTAGGCCACCGTACATTTTAACCCTGTAAGACCCAGATATAGAAAAAAATGAGGAAAACATTTTTTGACCTCTCAGATATTGTTTTAGGAGGCATCTGATGTAGAAATGAAAGAGTTTTCAAATTTATACATTTTAGTAAGTTTTTAGGGAAATGTTGGGAGCAGGATTTCTGTATTTGTCACTTTGTCTGAACACATATACATAAACATTTAAGCATTCATTTGCAGGGTTGATTGCTTACTTTGCCCCATAACAGTATATATCATCAGTAATAATCACACATCAATCATAATTTATGAATAAACAGTTATTGATAAAAATACTGGAAAAATTGTATTTACAAAACTTTTTCTTTTTGCCACTTCTTAGCCATGTTCACTTTCAATGTGGTTTGAATGAAGGTTGTCTCAGTCCCAGTCTATGTTGACTAGCAGTGATAGTATTCTGCTCTCTACTTATCATACTAAAAGGAACACATGCATCCCCCCAGAGCACTTACAGGTTCACATTCAGGACCATTCACAAGGTGCTACTTCAGCAAACCCTCAGAAAAATAGCTCAGGATCATGTAGAAGTTAAAAAATTGAAAAGCACATTTAAAACTTGAATCATGAATCATCTAACACTTTAAATTTCTATTATAATTAGTTTCAATTAGTGAACGTGTGAGAAGTGCAGTGTCCTTATGTAATGTGTAAGGAGCACAGGCTAGTTTGACTACCACAACATAGACATAACAAGCTCTAATATTATGTGGAATAAAATACCAGATGGAGTTTGGTGCTTAATCCACTTTATTTTGAAAGTATTGTTTAAGTCAATAAAATGTAATAATTCAAATCCTTCTTTTTTAGGTGATGGTGTCATCTCTTTAAAAATAGAAATATCTTGTATGTTGCTGTTTAAAACCTGAAATGATATTAACTCTTCAACTCTCAAGCTAATTATTCCTTGTTTCATCGTTGTTGACATTTCTTCCTTATCGATACATTCAAGTAAAACTCAGTTAAACCATCAATCTCAGGTATGAACACACAGGTGGACACTCTCAGGTCACATTTAAGGGTTCATTTTAACAGTAAATGTAGTTTTAGTCATAATTGAGTCATGTACATTGTTTTAGTTTTAGTGGACTAAATATCATTAGATTATAGATTATAGTCTATATAATATAATAAAGTTTAAAGGATAATGCTTTTTTAAAGTTAGTGTTGAATGAGTGAAGTCATTATTCCTACTAGATGAAATGAATGTTATATTTATCTGTTATTGAATGGTAGGAAGGTTTGAATGGTTCATACACACAGACATATCTTTATTTACCTGGCTTGGCCATAAAAGAGCATCTCAATAACAATAATCAGCTGCTAATGTTGCTTCAAGTTTGAAGTGGAGACAGATGACAGAATAAAGTCCAGTGTGTCTCTCTGTTATATTTAGTTTTCTGATTCATCATCTAGTTAGAAATCTGTTAATTATCCGTCTGATCAACAAAAGAAACAGAAACAACTTTCTTCATTTATCAGACACATTTTTCTTTTCATGTTATTTCCTCCATTAACTGTTATTATGGATGGATATTATATGTTGTTATGGATCAAATGAACATAAGGAAGAGTTTGTCTGTCACATTTTAAACATATTTATATTTGACATAATGTGTCATCATTTCCATGTGAGCGTCTGGTTTGATATGAGTTTACTTAGTTTATTGAGTTACATCATATCAATTATTCCTCAAACATTCAACCTAATAAAACAAATCACTATTTAAAAACACTCTGGTCATATTCAGAGTTATTAAATAATTAATTCACAATCAGAATATCAATAAATAACCTTCAGATACAAATAATGAATAAATAACATTCTGCCAGTAGTAATGTTTCATATGTTTCTGAGCAGCACACAGTAGATACACAGCAGGAATGTTTGTTAAATAGATGCATTTATTCTCTGATCACTTCAAAAATGCTCCTTTTGTCTCCTTTTGATATTGAAGTGATGACTGGCTCTATCCTCAGGACAACATGCAGAGATCAATATTTAATCTAGTGATTTATCATGTGGGAGGACATATTTGTTCATCACATCTTCTTCTTCAGGTCTTTTCCTCTCAGACTTCAGTGAAAGAATCCAGCAGACAGTTGAGACAGATGAGTTTCAGCCTGTTTCTGTGTCACTCTGACAAACTGAGGAACACTGCTTCATGTTGAACAGCAGTTAGGACTCATGTTGGATAGAAAATCATTCTGACTGTGTTTCTTCCTCCAGGGTGGACCATGGTGGAGAGCACAGGTTAAAACCTGGTGTGAAGAAGTGTAAGTGTGGATTGAATTTGATTCATGACAACTAAACAGCACACAGTCAGTTTCTCTTTAAATACAAAGTTGGTCTTTGTGGTATTTATTCATTAAAACATTACTGACAAAATGTGTCATCATGAAACTTTATAGAAATGAACAACAGATCAGAAGTTAAACAGAGAATAAATCCATCAGGTGTGTCAGATGATAAACTGCTGCTGTGTTGTTTCTTCTTCTCTTCATCAGATTTCTGTGAACTCACACTGGACCCAAACACAGCACACAGAAACCTCAAACTGTCTGTTAACAACAGGAAGGTGACATGGATGAAGGAGGTTCAGTCATATCCTGATCATCCAGACAGATTTGACTACTGGGTTCAGTTGCTGTGTAGTAATGGTCTGACTGGTCGCTGTTACTGGGAGGTTGAGTGGAGAGGAAAAGTTATTATATCAGTGAGTTACAGAGGAATCAACAGGAAAGGAAAGAGTGATGACTGTTTGTTTGGAAAGAACGATCATTCCTGGAGACTGTACTGCTCTGATGAAGATGGTTACTCTGTCTGGCACAATAAGAGAGGAGCATCCATCCCCTCCACCTCCTCCTCCTCCTCCTCCTCCTCCTCCTCTGTCTCTAACAGAGTAGCAGTGTATGTGGACTGTCCTGCTGGCACTCTGTCCTTCTACAGAGTCTCCTCTGACACACTGATCCACCTCTACACCTTCAACACCACATTCACTGAACCTCTGTATGCTGGGTTTGGGGTTGACTCTGGTGGTTCCTCAGTGTCTGTGTGTCCTCTGTCTGAGTGAGAGTCTCTTCCTGTGTGTGAAGATGTAAATAAATAACTTTGAGAAGTTTGAGTAACATTATTTTCATTGCTGGTTAAAATTCAAGCAGAAGCAAACACAACGAGCTTCTGTAACATTGATCTGATTATTAAAATAAAAACCAGTTTGAACTTGAAGCTTTTGGTTTTCTGTTTGTTTTTGACACCAGCAGGACTCCGTACATCTCAGCTCTCTGTTTTTACTTTATTGAACAACAGCAGAATATACAAACATACAGGTAAACATTAATATCAGTTAAATATGTAATAATATGAGGAAATGAACAACATGAGAGCAAATATTAAAGTAATTACATTAAAATAAATAGATGAATAAAATAAATAATCAGCATTCAGATATATTTAGTCAGTATAGCCGATAATATATTGAAATGTATTTATTTGGATAAACCCCTTGAGATGCATCATCTCGTTTTCGAGGGGGTCCAGACATATAAACAGACATTGATTCAACATACAAGCAAATAAATAAATAAATAAAGACAGAAGAGAGAAAAAAGGACAGACCACAGTAACATCATGACGACATCAAAACAACCATTAAAAATAAAAAAGGCCACAATGAAAAAAACTGAAACTGAGACAACAGATAATGAAAACAATCACTTCACCAAATCAGAAAGTTCATGCAGCTTCAATGAAAACCAGAGCAGAAGACAGAGCACGCTTAAAGATAACAAATGAAGGATCTGATATTAGTCGGTAGGTTATTCCAGTCTGCTGAAAGATTTATTAACATTGGGAACAGAAAGATAGAGATGGGCAGAATGTCTGATATGGTAAATTGATGGTATAAGAAACTGCTGTAGATAAGGTGGATAATTAAGGTCAATACATTTGTATATAAGCTGCAACCAGTGCATATGTCTTCTCTCATTCAATGAACTGGGCGTAACGTCCATGCTGTCTTGCTGCGGAGTTCAATCTGAATTTATCTATAAAAAAAATGTATCTATCTATCTATCTATCTATCTATCTATCTATCTATCTATCTATCTATCTATCTATCTATCTATCTATCTATCTATCCATAACAAAGACAATAAACACTTTATAAAAAGCCACAAAGCAACAATAAGGCTTCTGTGGCTTCAAATTAAAATCATCTGTGAGCTGTAGAAAAACTTGTGTTTTATTCTTTCTTTGAAAAGTTTGTGTAATATTCTTCTTGTTAAACTTTTGATCTGTTAGTTCAGGTCCATCTAACATCAGTGAAGGCTGATTCTTCTTTTCATCTTTACTTCTGTGACTTTTCACAAGTTGAATGAATTCATGGTTACAGCAGAAGTGAAAGAATTCATATTACTGAATCATCACTCACATTATGAAACTATAAGAGACACAATAAACATCATCCATGACGTCATGTTTACTATTTAAAGTGTGGGTGACGTTACTCAGCGCGCCTGTGGGCGGGGCGTCGGGTTTCTCTTCCTGTGTGTGAGCAGGTGAGACACACCTGATGGTTTGATGAGAGACTCACATTGGCGGTGCATATTCAAAATGTGGTGGATAAATGTAAAAAAGTCTTAAATGTGATGAGGTGTTTGGTGGGGTATGCCTGGGGGGCAGACAGGAGTGCGCTAAAATAAGCCATATATTGTGGGTTGATTAGGTCTATTTTAGATTATGGGGCAGGCACATCCCTGAGAAAGCTAGACATTATTCAATATCAGGCATTGAGGCTATGTACAGGGGCTTTTAAAACAACTCCAACAGCAGTATTACAGGTGGAAATGGGGGAAATGCCATTAGATATGAGGAGGTTGCAATTATCGCTGGTGTATTGGGTTAATTTGCAGGGTCATGTGACAGACCATCCAACAAAATGCACTTTAGAACCGTGTTGGAAAAAGGGAAAAAGGACAGTAAAAGTTTTGGTTGGACAATAACACAGGAGACAGAAGAGATTGAAATAGCACATTTAGATGTAAGTCCGACAGTACCATTATCAATCGTTCCACCTTGGGTTTTGCCAAATGTCACAGTAGATTTTACACTACTAATGCAGAAGAGCAAGGAGGGAGAGTTTGGGTATAATGTACAGAAGGTACAGGCATATATTGATAGGTATCATTTTTACGTTTAACCGTACACAGATGCATCCAAGAACTCAGAAAGGGCAGGAGTAGCTTTTATTGTTCCTGAGTTTCAGGTAACAGTAGGGAGAAGGATTAGTGGGGAAGTGTCCGTGTACACTGGGGAAATGGTGGCAATATTATTAGCAGTGCAGTGGGTTGAAGAGTTAAGACCCCTCAGAGCAATTATTTGTTCTGATTCAAGTTCATCACTAAAGTCTTCAGTACAGTCACTCACACAGCAGGCCAGACATTTTGATTGAGGTGCAACAAACACTATACAGGGTGCAAATGATGGGGATTACATTGGTGTTTTTATGGGTACTGGCACACATTGGGGTAAAAGGCAATGAGGAGGCAGGAGTAGGTGTAGGCAATTAATGTTAGAGTTTATGAGTTTGTTTTTTTGTTTGTTTGTTTAATGTATTATTTATTCATTCATTTATTTATTTTTATTTTTATTGCAGTATTTATTTCGTTATTTTGTGAGGGTGTTATGGCCATTTTGATCCACATTCCATACCAGTAGGTGGCGGTAATGCACCAATTCGTTGTTTGCCAACCGCCATTAAGCAGCAGACGAAGAAGAAGAAGCAGCGACACACCTGAGCAGCAGCAGACAGCAGCAGACGCTTTCATCACTTTGTCTTTTAAACTTTACTTCATATTTTACATTAAAGTGATCCGTGCGGAGCGGCAGCGCGAGACCGGAAACCGGAGCTACATCCGAGAGTCCGTGCACGCGCAGCAGCTGACGGCAGGTAAATCCAAGTTCTGAGAATGTTTTAAAAAGACGAGTGAAGCAGTTATTAGATGTTTGGACTGAGCGTCCCCCCAATTAATATAATATAATATAATATAATACAGCTGTCTCAGATGGGAGGGGTTGGACCTCAGAGCTGAGGCCAGAGAATCCTGACACGAAGCACAGCAGGCACTGATGAGCTCAGCCCCCCCCCCCCCCCCCCCTTTCCTTCCATCCTACCCCCCTTCCTTCCATCCTTATTTCGTTCCTTCCTTCCTACCTTCTGTCCTTCCTCCTCCCTCCATCCTTCCTTCCTTCCTTCCTTCTGTCCTTCTTTCCTCCCTCCCACCTACCTTCCTTCCTTCCCATTCATTATATTATTTTAATATATTATATTATATTTATTATATTATATTATATTATATTATATTATATATAAGAAATAAGGAAACAATAATATCAAGACTTAGGTTTGGGCATACGGCACTTAATGGTACACTAGTTAAAATAAGGAAACATAACACGGGTGAATGTGAGAAATGTGGTCAAGCTGAAACAATAGAGCATGTTATGGTGCATTGTCGGGGGTATGAAGATGAAAGGCAGAGGTGGATTAGAAAACTTACAAAAAATAAGATAAAGTATGATCTCAGAACAATGTTACAGGAACACGCTGGGAGTAGGTGTTGGCAATTGATGTTAGAGTTTATTAGAGTGAGTGGTTTAATGGGGAGGATATAAGTTCTTTGTTTTTTTGTTTTGTTTTTTTGTTTGTTTGTTTGTTTAATGTATTATTTATTTATTCATTTATTTATTTTTATTTTTATTGTAGTATTTATTTAGTTATTTTGTGAGGGTGTTATGGCCATTGTGATCCACATTCCATACCAGTAGGTGGCGGTAATGCACCAATTCGTTGTTTGCCAACCGCCATTAAACAACAGCAGAAGAAGAAGAAGCAGCGACACACCTGAGCAGCAGCAGACAGCAGCAGACGCTTTCATCACTTTGTCTTTTAAACTTTACTTCATATTTTACATTAAAGTGATCCGCGCGGAGCGGCAGCGCGAGACCGGAAACCGGAGATACATCCGAGAGTCCGTGCACGCGCAGCAGCTGACGGCAGGTAAGTCAGAGTTTCAGTTACCATGGTGACTGACTCAGAGTTTCAGTTAGCTCTCTTTCCTCATCTCAGGGTTAAGAGCTGATAAAAGTCCTCACATTGTGTACTTTAGGAGAAGTTGTGATAATGTTTTAAAAAGACGAGTGAAGCAGTTATTAGATGTTTGGACTGAGCGCATCACTTCCTGCTGTGCTTTGTGTCGGCCAGCAGGTGTCAGTAGTGGAGCAGCTGAAGTCTGGAGAGGTGAACTCCATCTCAACACGACGGCTTTAAAAACCTTCATCCAAAACTCGTCCAAACCTCAGACTGACTGATCAGAGACTCACATGTGATCAAACTGCTGCTGCTTCAAAAGTCGCCCCCTGCATGGAGAGTAGACGCTTTTACCATCTGGGAGGCGCTTCAGTACTCCCACAGCTTTTAAACAGCGCTACAAAAATTCCTTTATCCCTCTTTCCATCCAAGCACTGAACGCACTTTACAGAGGGAGATAGTCCTCGTCCATCCTAGTCCCCCCCTCCCTGGCTTGGACCTATTTATTTATTCATATTTATTAGTTTTTTCTTTTCTAAATTCATGTTTTTAATTCCAATCAATGAATGTAGTTGTTGTGTTTTAATGTGTTGTGTGATCTGTGTTGTCTTTTCTGTATTCCTGCTGCAAACTAAGTGGACAAAGAATCAAATGAATCTGAATCTGAATCTTCATCACATCTGAGCTCAGCTGCTCTGACCTGTAGATGATCACATGGTTCGTTACCACCATCTAGTGGACAGATAGCACAACTACATGTGATGTGTGATTTCTGACATGAACTTTATATATTTAATAACTTTATATATTTAATATAATAACTTTATATATTTAATATAATAACTTTATATATTTAATAACTTTATATATTTAATTTAATAACTTTATATATTTAATATAATGACTTAACTTATTTTACCCGCTGTAGGTAGGTGGAAGGGAGGGAGGAAAGAAGGAGGGGAGGAAAGAAGGAAGGAGGGAGTGTGGGAAGGAAGGAAGGAGAGAAGGAGGGAGTGAAGGAAGGAAGTAATGAGGGTGGAGGACGGAAGGGAGAAAAAAGGAGGGAATGAGGGAAGAAAGGAGGGAGGGAGGTGGGAGGGAAGGAAGGAGAAAAGGAGGGACTGAAGGGAGGTGGGAGGGAGGAAGGAAGGAAGGAAGGAGGGTGGAGGAACGAAGGGAAAAAGAAGGAAGGAAAGGAGGGAAGGAAGGAGGGAGGGTGGGAGGGGAGGAAGGGAGAAAGAAGGAAGGAGGGAGGGAGGGTGGGAGGGAAGGAAGGAAGGAATGAGGGTGAAGGAAGGAAGGAAAGAAAGAAGGAAGGGAAGGAAGGAAGGAAGGAAGGAGCTTGCACACAGAGAGCAAACTTTGTGATCCAGCTGATATAGATTTGTAGTGTCTGTTAATGTTTGACTCTTGTTCCAGATTGTTGGTTCCAGAGTTCAGAGCTGCTGTTCTGTGATCAGATTCCCTTAAAGAAGACTTCAGGTTAAAGATGAATACAGAGAGTTGACACCTTAAAAAGCTCCTGCTGTCACTTCCATGTTTGTTCTTCTTCTGGTTGGTTTCCTGCTTGAAGCTGCTCATTCATTTCACCTTCACTCATCAGCTAAAGGTAACGTCCTCCATCCTCCCTCCTTTCCTTCCCTCCTTTCCTTCCTTCTCCTTCCCACCTTTCCTTCCTTCTTCCTTCCCTCCTTCCTCCCTCCTTTCCTTCCTTCTTGCTTCCCTTACTCCCTCCTTTTCCTTCCTTCTTCCTTCCCTCCTTCCTCCCTCCTTTCCTTCCTTCTTCCTTCCCTCCTTACTCCCTCCTTTCCTTCCTTCCCTCCTTGTTTCTTTCTTTCCTCCCTCCCTCCTTCCTTCTTCCTTCCTCCCTCCTTTCCGTCCCTCCTTCCTTCCTTCTTTTCCTTCCTCCTTTCCTTCCTTCTTCCTTCCCTCCTTACTCCCTCCTTTCCTTCCTTCCCTCCTTCTCTCTTTCTTTCCTCCCTCCTTCCTTTCCTTCCCTCCTTCATCCTTCCTCCCTCTTTTCCCTCCCTCCTTCCTCCCTCCTTTCCTTGCTTGAAGCTGCTTATTCATTTCACCTTCACTCATCAGCTTGATTCACATGATTTTCAGCATCTAAAGGTAACATCCTCCCTCCTTTCCTTCCCTCCTTTCCTTCCCTCCTTTCCTTCCCTCCTTCCTGCATCTAAAGGTAACGTAAACAACAGTTTCATCATGTTTGTGTCAGCAGCTGTTAAAATGATCTGATAACAGTACAGATGGAAGTTATACTGATGACTTATGTTCATTTCTTAACTGTATTCTTAAAAAGTCTCCAATCATCTGAATTTTATGCTTTAAAATGTTTTAACAGATTGATTCTATAAAGTTATTTTAACTCCAGTTTCTCTTTTAAATGTGTGACACAGTAACAAAACGCAGAAAATAAACTTCCCATCAGAAGTGAATGTTAGAAAGAGGAAGTGAACAGGAAGACATGACTCCATGTATGGGGGTGAAACATGTGACTACGTGAATGTGTACGTGACGGGCTGAACTCTTGTGGTATAAAATGTTTGTGTGAGCTGTTTTGTTTTTTTCTTGTTCAGTGAAACCAGACTGCAGAAAAGAGTCTTAACAGGCTCCAAAGGGACCAAAGGAGGTCCAGGTTGTTGGTGCTTTGGTCTGTGGCTTTAAAGATTCCCTCCAGATCAGATTTAAGAGGTATGTAAAACACTTTGAATAAGAATTTGTGTCTGATGTGATTTTTATATAAAACAAATTTAAATCATCTTATTAAAATCCTGAATATGTATGTATGTATATGGGCTCTTAGATGGTTCCTGTTTTCGGAGCCAAACTGGTTGTTCACTCTTGACCTCATGTCTTCTACGCTGCAGACAGTGAAATGTGAACTCTTGTGGTAGCTGCTGTGTTGGGTGGACAGAAAAGAGTCTTAACTGGTTCCAGTAGTCTGCAACCTGCTTCCATTTTAAGCTCTGTTTGAAGGGCGGGGGCGAAAAGAAAAAAAAGGGCACATTTCGCCACGTTCTCGCCACTGAAGAGGGTTAGAGTTATGCACACCACTGGGTGGAGACTGAAAGTATGAAATGTTTGTGTGAGCTGGTTTTAGAGAAACTTTCCACTTTGAGATGAAAACATTTAACTGAAGGAACAAGAAGAAAACCTTTTTTTTAAGTGGAGGGGAAGAAAAAAAGATGATGATGATGAATCCAGTGTAGAAATGTGTTGAAATGATCAATTCTGCCTTCAAAGAACATGATGACCTCTTGACCTTATGTATGTTTTATAGGCTGTAAGCACATTGTTCTGGTTTGAGTCCGATGTCTCACTAAGTTCATGCAGTTTGTCTGGTGGAGATGAAATGAGTCTCATCTGTTAGGAAAGAAGAAACAGAAAAGTTCAGAATAAACATGATGACCACGATTTTATTTTTAACGGTAAGAGCGAGACCTGAATGCAAAAATAGAAAGAGGTGAAAGACATGACTCCATATATGGGGGTGAAACATGTCTATAGACAGTGATACATGACTTTACATCAATGTGTATGTGACAGGCTGAACTCTTGTGGTAGCTGCTGTTTGTGGAGACTGAAATAATAATGTTTGTGTGACAGATATATATATATCTGTGTAGCTGTTGCATGCAGTACACCGTGGTTGCACAACGAGAGAAGACAGTGATGAGTAAAGGAGGCAGTGAGGGGCTTTCTCAGCAGTGAAAGTGAAATGTTTCTGAAAGCTAACTGATGATGGTCTGACTGGGTTTTCACCCTCGTGTGCAATGGTTGGTTAATTGTGGGTAGGAAGACTCACAGAGGAGGAATTACATGATGTTGTAAAAGGTTCATTGTGGTAAAAAGTTAAGGAACAGAGAGTATGTGCAGTAATACACCTAAGAGCAGGATATCACATGGGCGTAGCGTGGGAGTGCAGGACATGGAGGACAGGTTTGGGAGCGTATGCTAGGTGTGTGGGCTAAAAGCAGGAAACATCTGTAACCTGATGTGTTTTAGCAGATGTAACTTTGCCAATATAAGATGTCATCTTGATGCTTTTGGACTTTGACTGTGAAGTTATGAGAGTGTGACAGCGTCCTCAGATTGATGATGAAGGACTGATGAAGGAGAATCAGCTGCAGCTTCTCTCTGTGTTTCCTCTACAGGTGAAGGTAGAACCACTCTGTGACCACATGTGGATCTGAATTCACCTGGTGAGTATTTTCTTCTTTCTGACACACAGCTGGATGAAAATAGATGCATGTCATCAGTTTTTAAACACAAGTGAACTATAACTTGCTGCATATGAGCTCTGTAGTGGACAAAAATACAACTGTATGAAAAGGAATGTAGTTAATGCAGTTTCTTCAACATGTATCCACAGTGGAAATCTTACAGTAATGACTAACGGTGGCGCCATCTGGTGGTAGAATAAAGAATGACAGTGTGATAGACAGCAGTGTGTGTGTGATGTGCAGCTGGTTGTAATGAATGAGCATGTTGTTGTGTTTGTGTGAAGGTGTTTCTCTGCTATGGATCAGAGTGAGGACAGAGAGGAGGGAGTCCCTCCCTCTAAAAGCTCTCTGTGTGGGGAACATGACAGCCAGACCAAAGCTCAGAGGTGAGATGAGGATCTCTAACTGTCCATCACTGTTCTCCACTCACATCACTCCACCATCATTATTCACACTCAAAGCTCTGTGTGTGTTGTGTTGAAGGACAGAGAAGCAGCACAGACCAGACTCTGATGAACTCAGCCTACCTGAACCTAAGAAGTTCAGTGATGAACATAAATCTGCTGATCAGAGGTAAGAATGTAAAATCTTTGTTTCTGTTAGTTTCCATCACACCTCAGAAAATGTTGAAGTCTTTGTCATGAAGTCATGAACCACTTCTCATTCTTTCTCTGTAGTGTTAAAAACATGAAGTACAGCACCACATCATCAGATCTCAGTATGTTTTAAGGTTGATATGATCGTTCTGACTGATTGTCTGACTGCAGGTTTCTTCTTACTGATGTCACTGTGGTCCCACATTTCAGAGTTAATTTAATGAGCCCAGTGTTGTTAGTTCTGATAGAAATGAGACCAAACTCATAGCAGGAGATCATGTTTGAGCAGACTGTGTCCTGGAAGATCAGAGATGCATCTGTGCTCTCTAAGCTAGTTAGCCAAGCTAACAATGTCAGTTTGTTGTAGCTGTGTGGATCAGTTTCTTACTGCAGGTTTATGTAGAAACACCTGATGTGTCGTAGCTGTCGTCCAACAAAACACACAATCTTCAGGATCAACACTGTAGTTACACTTGTTTTATCTCTTCTCTGTTTCCATCAGGATCCATCAGCAGAGACCAGATTCTCCTGAACCCAGCTGTGTGTCCATGAAGAGTGACTGGTCTAAGGGTCGACTTATTGAGTTCAAACATGGACATCAGTCAGCTGATCAGAGGTTAGAGTGTAAAATGTTTCTCTGTTATTATCCAACTCTCATAAGAACAAGTTTGATTGATGTAGAAATTAATTCTTGACCTCAGTGATGCATAACTGCAGTAAAAACAGTTTTACTAACTGAGTTCATTCCAGAACTTTCTGTTGTATCCCATGGTCTTCCTCAGTGAATGAGACTTACTCAGGTATCATCAAGTCAGATGTGAATGTCCTCTTTGATCTTTCTCTGACTGTCCATTGACTGCAGGTCAATGACCTTTGACCTCTTCCCAGTGGATACTGTGGAGTATTGTGTGTATTAAAGTCTCATATATCTTATTATTCTGATGTTCAAAAACTATTAAAACAGGTCAGTGAGCCACAACTTCCCAATGCAGCTTTCAGCTTCACCAGCTCGTTGTGGCTCTGCATGAGATTTCTTGACAATGAAAAAATATAGAAAATAATGACCATACCTGAACAAATCCATTATCTGATGAAGGCTATGGGATACAGTTGAGAGCTGTAGGAATGACAACAGATGTTGAATTTAGAGTATTTACCACAGAAGAGCCATGAGAATAATTATGACTGGGTTTTTATTTCCATCAGGATCCATCAGCAGAGACCAGATTCTCCTGAACCCAGCTGTGTGTCCATGAAGAGTGACCGGTCTATGGGTGAACCTGTTAAATTCAAACATCAGTCTGCTGATCAGAGGTCAGACTGTAAAAAAATGTTACTCAAACTTTATGTGTATAACAGTTTTTAAACAGAGGTACAAAGTCTTTACAGAGACAAATGATCAGAGGTCAGACAGAAAAGCCTGTGAGTGTTTTACCTGGATCCACTGTGATAGAACACAACACCTTTAACACTGAGTGTCATTATTTATTCTGAGACTTCATCTTTTCTTCACAGAGTTCATCAGCAGAGCTCAGAGGTTCTCAGTGGTCAGTCTGTCCACCAGCATCAAACACAGCTGGACTCCATATTTATGGTGTGTAAATGTAAAGCACAGCTACTACTGCTAACTACAACAGCCACAGACTAAATACTAAACTACCATTCTGGTCCTAACAGTCTCCATGCTGCACTCTGTAGACCAGCAGCTTTTCAGTCTGTCACTGATCATCTGATGTTGACTTCTACCACTTACATTTACATTTGATTCTGTTCCAGCTGCTGGAGGAGAACATCAGCAGGTTTGTGAAGAACGAGCTGAAGAAGATCCAGAAGGATCTGAGTCCAGATTACCCAGAATGCTTAGAGAGTCAGAGTGAGGATGAGGAGGAGTTGGACGGTGAGGAGGAAGAGCAGAGGAGGAGCAGCAGAGAGGCATTGCTGAAGATCACAGTGCACTTCCTGAGGAGAATGAAGCAGGAGGAGCTGGCTGAGTGTCTGCAGAGCAGTAAGAGGATTTTAACAGATTTAACATGATGGAGAGGAAATGGAGGCAACATGGGAGAGGTTTATATTTCAAACTCTGCTGTTAATATGATGCACACATCTGCATCAGATCTATGAATTCTTCTGAGCTGAAAACAGTCAGAAACTGTTAGTCCACAACTGATGAGCTGAATAGATTTCATAGTGAGGAAAATATAAACATCTGCAGTTTAATGTTTACATTCTACCAATTTACTGTAGAATCATCTGATTGACTTCATTTGTTTGTTTGTTCAGGAGCTCGTGCTGCAAAGTGTCGACGTAAACTCAAGTCTAACCTGCAGAAGAAGTTCCAGTGTCTGTTTGAGGGGATCGCTAAAGCAGGAAACCCAACCCTTCTGAATCAGATCTACACACCGCTCTACATCACAGAGGGAGGGACTGCAGAGGTCAATGATGAACATGAGGTCAGACAGATTGAAACAGCATCCAGGAAACCAGACAGACCAGAAACAATAATCAGACATGAAGACATCTTTAAAGCCTCACCTGGAAGAGATGAACCAATCAGAACAGTGATGACAAAGGGAGTGGCTGGCATTGGGAAAACAGTCTTAACACAGAAGTTCACTCTGGACTGGGCTGAAGACAAAGCCAACCAGGACATACACTTCACATTTCCATTCACTTTCAGAGAGCTGAATGTGCTGAAAGATAAAAAGTACAGCTTGGTGGAACTTGTTCATCACTTCTTTACTGAAACCAAAGAAGCAGGAATCTGCAGGTTTGAAGAGTTCCAGGTTGTGTTCATCTTTGACGGTCTGGATGAGTGTCGACTTCCTCTGGACTTCCACAACACTGAGATCCTGACTGATGTTACAGAGTCCACCTCAGTGGATGTGTTGCTGACAAACCTCATCAGGGGGAAACTGCTTCCCTCTGCTCGCCTCTGGATAACCACACGACCTGCAGCAGCCAATCAGATCCCCCCTGAGTGTGTCGGCATGGTGACAGAGGTCAGAGGGTTCACTGACCCACAGAAGGAGGAGTACTTCAGGAAGAGATTCAGAGATGAGGAGCAGGCCAACACCATCATCTCCCACATGAAGACATCACGAAGCCTCCACATCATGTGCCACATCCCAGTCTTCTGCTGGATCACTGCTACAGTTCTGGAGGATGTGTTGAAAAGCAGAGAGAGAGGAGAGCTGCCCAAGACCCTGACTGAGATGTACATCCACTTTCTGGTGGTTCAGTCCAAACTGAAGAAGGTCAGGTATGATGGAGGAGCTGAGACAGATCCACACTGGAGTCCAGAGAGCAGGAAGATGATTGAGTCTCTGGGAAAACTGGCTTTTGAGCAGCTGCAGAAAGGCAACCTGATCTTCTATGAATCAGACCTGACAGAGTGTGGCATCGATATCAGAGCAGCCTCAGTCTACTCAGGAGTGTTCACACAGGTCTTTAAAGAGGAGAGAGGGCTGTACCAGGACAAGGTGTTCTGCTTCGTCCATCTGAGCCTTCAGGAGTTTCTGGCTGCTCTTCATGTCCATCTGACATTCACCAAGTCTGGAGTCAATCTGCTGGCAGAAGAACAAACAACATCCTGGTCTGAAGTATTCAAAGGCAAATCAACACGTTTCTACCAGAGTGCTGTGGACAATGCCCTACAGAGTCCAAATGGACACCTGGACTTGTTCCTCCGCTTCCTCCTGGGTCTTTCACTGAAGACCAATCAGACTCTCCTACGAGGTCTGCTGACACAGACAGGAAGTAGCTCAAAGACCAATCAAAAAACAGTCGAGTACATCAAGAAGAAGATCAGCGAGAATGTGTCTGCAGAGAGAAGCATCAATCTGTTCCACTGTCTGAATGAACTGAATGATCGTTCTCTAGTGGAGGAGATCCAACACTACCTGAGATCAGGAAGTCTCTCCACAGATAAACTGTCTCCTGCTCAGTGGTCAGCTCTGGGCTTCATCTTACTGTCATCAGAAAAAGATCTGGATGTGTTTGACCTGAAGAAATACTCTGCTTCAGAGGAGGTTCTTCTGAGGCTGCTGCCAATGGTCCAATCTTCAAATAAAGCACTGTAAGTGGATGAAACACTGGATATTTGAACAATATCAAATATGTTTAATAAAATATTTTTTGTTTGTAATGAATCCTTTCTCCAGGTTGAGTGGCTGTCACCTCTCAGAGAGAAGCTGTGCAGCTCTGTCCTCACTTCTCAGCTCTCAGTCCTCTAGTCTGAGAGATCTGGACCTGAGTAACAACAACCTGCAGAATTCAGGAGTGAAGCAGCTTTCTGCTGGACTGGAGAGTCCACACTGTGGACTGGAAACACTCAGGTCAGGATAGAGTAATTTCTTTGTCTTGAACAATGGCAATAAATCTGATTCTGAGACTTTTTGTACAGTTGATCATTTGCATTCAGTTTTACATTCAGATTAATGTAAATTGTTCTTCACAGCTGTAGGATTCTGGTACTCATGATTAAAAAAAATATGTTATCAAACTTTTATATTTCCAGGCTGTCAGGATGTCTGATCACAGAGGAAGGCTGTGCTTCTCTGGCCTCAGCTCTGAGCTGCAACCCCTCCCATCTGAGAGATCTGGACCTGAGTAACAACAACCTGCAGGATTCAGGAGTGAAGCAGCTTTCTGCTGGACTGGAGAGTCCACACTGTACACTGGGGACTCTCAGGTCAGGATAGAGTATCTATAATTTCTTTGTCTTGAACAATGGCAATAAATCTGATTCTGAGACTTTATATACAGTTGATCATTTGCATTCTGTTTTACATTCAGATTCATGTAAATTATTCTGTACATCATCTGTAGGATTCTGGTACATATATGATTAAAACAATATGTTATCAACCTTTTTATATTTCCAGTCTGTCAGGATGTCTGATCACAGACGAAGGCTGTGCTTCTCTGGCCTCAGCTCTGAGCTGCAACCCCTCCCATCTGAGAGATCTGGTCCTGAGTAACAACAACTTGCAGGATTCAGGAGTGAAGCAGCTTTCTGCTGGACTGGAGAGTCCACACTGTACACTTGGGACTCTCAGGTCAGGATAGAGTATCTATAATTTCTTTGTCTTGAACAATGACAATAAATCTGATTCTGAGACTTTTTAAACAGTTGATCATTTGCATTCTGTTTTACATTCAGATTAATGTAAATTGTTCTTCACAGCTGTAGGATTCTGGTACATATATGATTAAAACCATTGTGTTATCAACCTTTTTATATTTCCAGTCTGTCAGGATGTCTGATCACAGACGAAGGCTGTGCTTCTCTGGCCTCAGCTCTGAGCTGCAACCCCTCCCATCTGAGAGAGCTGGACCTGAGCTACAATCATCCAGGAGACTCAGGAGAGAAGTTACTGTCTGCTCTACTGAAGGATCCACACTGGAGACTGGACACTCTCAGGTATGTGTAGAGACCTTTAAAATATAGAGAAATCTAGATAAAATGAAAGGAAGTGTGTTTTCTGTAAACTACAGATACATTAATTCAAAGACTACGTTTACCATGATCCTTTGTTTTCTTGTGGATTTCTTTCCTGTTTGTTGGGTATGTTCAGTATGTTATGAGTGATGTAATCTAAACCAATCAGAGATCACTTTGGGGGAGGCAGAGTGTAGCCACATGTGTGTGAGGAGAGCTGTGTGTGGGTGTGAAGTAGAAAACTAAGGGTGAGGCTGAATAGTGTTTTTTGTTTAGGAAGCTTCCTAACTGAGTGAAATGACCCAGAAGTATCTAAATGGCATCTATGACAAGAGTTGGTTGAATTCTCTAAATGCTAAGGAACAATGATTCAGTGCTTCCTTTCTAACCTCCTTTAGCACAGAGCACACCTGACCATCCTTTATGAAAGGAGAGGAGATAATACTGTCCCACAATTCCTTGTGGGAGCAATATTTAACACGACCAAGTGACGCAGCATTCACAAACTCAAACCATTAAACCCACATTAAATGTCCACAGTGGTCTCTGTGTGTCCTCTGTCCAAAGCTGTGTTCAGCATGTTTAATAACTGGATTAACTAATATTAGGGGAGGGGAAATATATCCATTATACGATGCATCACGATGCAGACGTAGTCGACTCTGCATCAATTCACAAAAGTCAAGAATCGATTATTTAAACGTTAGTTAATAACTTTATGTTGACGGTATAGACAGACAGGTCTCATGTACGGACTAGGGCTGCAGCTATCGATTATCTTTGTAATCGATTGTTCTATCAATTATTTCATCGATTAATCTAATAAATGATTTTGCCTCATTAAATAGCAAAACTAAAAATGAGAAAAAGGACAAAAAAGACAATCAAGTGGGTTTTATTCCAAACTAAACCCATTTATTGCATTTAACTTCAGTACCTTCTGAAACAAATACATGAACTTACTTTTAGTGGGACTGATTTTAGTTTTTGCATCATTAGGCCGCCGTACATTTTAACCCTGTAAGACCCAGATATAGAAGAAAATGAGGAAAACATTTTTGACCCCTCAGATATTGTTTTAGGAGGCATCTGATGTAGAAATTAAAGAGTTTTCTTTTTTTTTACATTTTAGTAAGTTTTTAGGGAAATGTTGGGAGCAGGATTTCTGTATTTGTCACTTTGTCTGAACAGATATACAGAACATTTAAGCATTCATTTGCAGGGTTGATTGCTTACTTAGCCCCATAACAGTATATATCATCAGTAATAATCACACATCAATTATAATTTATTAATAAACAGTTATTAATAAAAAATACTGGAAAAATTGTATTTACAAAACTTTTTCTTTTTGCCACTTCTTAGCCATGTTCACTTTCAATGTGGTTTGAATGAAGGTTGTCTCAGTCCCAGTCTATGTTGACTAGCAGTGATAGTATTCTGCTCTCTACTTATCATACTAAAAGGAACACATGCATCCCCCCAGAGCACTTACAGGTTCACATTCAGGACCATTGGCAAGGTGCTACTTCAGCAAACCCTCAGAAAAATAGCTCAGGATCATTTAGAAGTTAAAAAACTGTAAATCACATTTAAAACTTGAATCGTGAATCATCTAACACTTTAAATTTCTACTATAATTAGTTTCAATTAGTGAACGTGTGAGAAGTGTCCTTATGTAATGTGTAAGGAGCACAGGCTAGTTTGACTACCACAACATAGACATAACAAGCTCTAATATTATGTGGAATTAAATACCAGATGGAGTTTGGTGCTTAATCCACTTTATTTTGAAAGTATTGTTTAAGTCAATAAAATGTAATAATTCAAATCCTTCTTTTTTAGGTGATGGTGTCATCTCTTTAAAAATAGACATATCTTGTATGTTGCTGTTTAAAACCTGAAATGATATTAACTCTTCAACTCTCAAGCTAATTATTCCTTGTTTCATCGTTGTTGACATTTCTTCCTTATCGATACATTCAAGTAAAACTCAGTTAAACCATCAATCTCAGGTATGAACACACAGGTGGACACTTTCAGGTCACATTTAAGGGTTCATTTTAACAGTAAATGTAGTTTTAGTCATAATTGAGTCATGTACATTGTTTTAGTTTTAGTGGACTAAATATCATTAGATTATAGATTATAGTCTATATAATATAATAAAGTTTAAAGGATAATGCTTTTTTAAAGTTAGTGTTGAATGAGTGAAGTCATTACTCCTACTAGATGAAATGAATGTTATATTTATCTGTTATTGAATGGTAGGAAGGTTTGAATGGTTCATACACACAGACATATCTTTATTTACCTGGCTTGGCCATAAAAGAGCATCTCAATAACAATAATCAGCTGCTAATGTTGCTTCAAGTTTGAAGTGGAGACAGATGACAGAATAAAGTCCAGTGTGTCTCTCTGTTATATTTAGTTTTCTGATTCATCATCTAGTTAAAAATCTGTTAATTATCCGTCTGATCAACAAAAGAAACAGAAACAACTTTCTTCATTTATCAGACACATTTTTCTTTTCATGTTATTTCCTCCATTAACTGTTATTATGGATGGATATTATATGTTGTTATGGATCAAATGAACATAAGGAAGAGTTTGTCTGTCACATTTTAAACTTATTTATATTTGACATAATGTGTCATCATTTCCATGTGAGCGTCTGGTTTGATATGAGTTTACTTAGTTTATTGAGTTACATCATATCAATTATTCCTCAAACATTCAACCTAATAAAACAAATCACTATTTAAAAACACTCTGGTCATATTCAGAGTTATTAAATAATTAATTCACAATCAGAATATCAATAAATAGCCTTCAGATACAAATAATGAATAAATAACATTCTGCCAGTAGTAATGTTTCATGTTTCTGAGCAGCACACAGTAGATACACAGCAGGAATGTTTGTTAAATAGATATAATATAATATAATATAATATAATATAATATAATATAAACATTCATGATCTCCTGATGTCCCTGAACTCATCAGAGTCCATCTGTTATTTTATTATTGATGTATTTACTGTTTATTATAAAGAAGTTCACTTGTATCATGAACTTTATTTAGAACTTTCTAACTTGTGGTTGTTTCTTCTTATTGTGTCTTTCAACTATTATTATTATTATATATTCAAACCAAATGAATGAACACATGGAATAATTACAGTCAAATGTTTTGCTGTCTTATAGCTGCATTTATTCTCTGATCACTTCAAAAATGCTCCTTTTGTCTCCTTTTGATATTGAAGTGATGACTGGCTCTATCCTCAGGACAACATGCAGAGATCAATATTTAATCTAGTGATTTATCATGTGGGAGGACATATTTGTTCATCACATCTTCTTCTTCAGGTCTTTTCCTCTCAGACTTCAGTGAAAGAATCCAGCAGACAGTTGAGACAGATGAGTTTCAGCCTGTTTCTGTGTCACTCTGACAAACTGAGGAACACTGCTTCATGTTGAACAGCAGTTAGGACTCATGTTGGATAGAAAATCATTCTGACTGTGTTTCTTCCTCCAGGGTGGACCATGCTGGAGAGCAGTGGTTAAAACCTGGTCTGAAGAAGTGTAAGTGTGGATTGAATTTGATTCATGACAACTAAACAGCACACAGTCAGTTTCTCTTTAAATACAAAGTTAGTCTTTGTGGTATTTATTCATTAAAACATTACTGACAAAATGTGTCATCATGAAACTTTATAGAAATGAACAACAGATCAGAAGTTAAATCCATCAGGTGTGTCAGATGATAAACTGCTGCTGTGTTGTTTCTTCTTCTCTTCATCAGATTTCTGTGAACTCACACTGGACACAAACACAACACACAGAAGACTCAAACTGTCTGATAACAACAGGAAGGTGACACGTGTGAAGGAGGTTCAGTCATATCCTGATCATCCAGACAGATTTGACTCCTTGGTTCAGCTGCTGTGTAGTAATGTTCTGACTGGTCGCTGTTACTGGGAGGTCGAGTGGAGAGGAAGAGTTGCTATATCAGTGAGTTACAGAAGAATCAACAGGAAAGGAGACAATAAAGACTGTTTGTTTGGAGGGAACGATCAGTCCTGGAGTCTGTGGTGCTCTGATGAAGATGGTCGTTACTCTGTCTGGCACAATAAGAGTGTAACATCCATCTCCTCCTCCTCCTCCTCCTCCTCTGTCTCTAACAGAGTAGCAGTGTATGTGGACTGTCCTGCTGGCACTCTGTCCTTCTACAGAGTCTCCTCTGACACACTGATCCACCTCCACACCTTCAACACCACATTCACTGAACCTCTGTATGCTGGGTTTGCGTTCTGGTCTGGTTCCTCAGTGTCTCTGTGTCCTCTGTCTGAGTGAGAGTCTCTTCCTGTGTGTGAAGATGTAAATAAATAACTTTGAGAAGTTTGAGTAACATTATTTTCATTGCTGGTTAAAATTCAAGCAGAAGCAAACACAACGAGCTTCTGTAACATTGATCTGATTATTAAAATAAAAACCAGTTTGAACTTGAAGCTTTTGGTTTTCTGTTTGTTTTTGACACCAGCAGGACTCCGTACATCTCAGCTCTCTGTTTTTACTTTATTGAACAACAGCAGAATATACAAACATACAGGTAAACATTAATATCAGTTAAATATGTAATAATATGAGGAAATGAACAACATGAGAGCAAATATTAAAGTAATTACATTAAAATAAATAGATGAATAAAATAAATAATCAGCATTCAGATATATTTAGTCAGTATAGCCGATAATATATTTATTCTTTTTTTATTATTAACTTGAGAGTTCAGTTTAGGATTAAAGATGAGATCTTACATGAAGATTTAAACAATTTTGTTTGTGACACTGCCATCCCAGGTCTGCTTACTGCTACTGCCATCCTAGGTCTGCTCAGTGACATTACCATCCTAGGTCTGCTCAGTGACATTACCATCCTAGGTCTGCTCAGTGAACTGCCATCCTAGGTCTGCTCAGTGACATTACCATCCTAGGTCTGCTTACTGCCTACCAATGTTCCATCTCTCACTTCACTCAAAACTAAAGAAATGGTCATCCACACCTCACGCACACCCCCATCTGGACTGGTCCCACCTTCATCTGGACTGGTCTCACCTTCATCTGGACCGGTTCACAGCTTCATCCATAACCAAACAGTTGAACAGGTCAGCCACTTCAAATACCTCAGACTCACAGTAGACAATAAACTGACATTTGATCAACACACCACCAACATTCACTAAAGCTCCCCACAGAGACTCCATGTCACCTTCTGTCACTACTGTACACCATCATCATCCAACCATCCTCCTGGACTGCTCACCATGTTTCTACAACATGCTGTCCATCACTAACAGAAACAAACTGACAATATAACACACACCGCATCCAAGATCATTAACCATCCCACACCCAACCTCACCAAGCTCAACCTCACTGAGCTCGACCTCACCGAGCTCAACCACAGAGCATCCCACACCCAACCTCACCGAGCTCGACTCAACCTCACCGAGCTCAACCACAGAGCGTCACATGCCTCACACAAGCTATAACTAACGACCCGGATCATCCTCTCTACTCACTTCACTCTGCTGCCGTCTGGTCGCAGATACAGGACTCTGAGATGGAGATGGGCTTCAGCAAGAGCTTGGTCCCGTCTGCCATCTCAGCACTCAATAACCTCATATGGACCCAGCAGCCCTCCTCAGTGTGATATATGTGTCGGTTGTTCAATGTCTGGTGGTGTTTGTACAGCGGGTGTGTGTATGTATATTGTTCATGTCCGGTGGGTTTCTGACAGATTGTGAAAACGAATTTCCCCTTGGAACAATAAAGGCTATCTATCTATCTATCTATCTATCTATCTATCTATCTATCTATCCATCTTAAGCAGATTAGCAATAAGAAGCTAGCAGGACAAAGACAATAAACACTTTATAAAAAGCCACAAAGCAACAATAAGGCTTCTGTGGCTTCAAATTAAAATCATCTGTGAGCTGTAGAAAAACTTGTGTTTTATTCTTTCTTTGAAAAGTTTGTGTAATATTCTTCTTGTTAAACTTTTGATCTGTTAGTTCAGGTCCATCTAACATCAGTGAAGGCTGATTCTTCTTTTCATCTTTACTTCTGTGACTTTTCACAAGTTGAATGAATTCATGGTTACAGCAGAAGTGAAAGAGTTCATATTACTGAATCATCACTCACATTATGAAACTATAAGAGACACAATAAACATCATCCATGACGTCATGTTTACTATTTAAATTGTGGGTGACGTCACTCAGCGCGCCTGCACATGTGGGCGGGGCGTCGGGTTTCTCTTCCTGTGTGTGAGCAGGTGAGACACACCTGAGCAGCAGCAGACAGCAGCAGACGCTTTCATCACTTTGTCTTTTAAACTTTACTTCATATTTTACACTAAAGTGATCCGCGCGGAGCGGCAGCGCGAGACCGGAAACCGGAGCTACATCCGAGAGTCCGTGCACGCGCAGCAGCTGACGGCAGGTAAGTCCAAGTTGTGATAATGTTTTTAAAAAGACGAGTGAAGCAGTTATTAGATGTTTGGACTTAGCGCCCCCCCCAATTAATATAATATAATATAATCTAATACAGCTGTCTCAGATGGGAGGGGTTGGACCTCAGAGCTGAGGCCAGAGAATCCTGACACGAAGCACAGCAGGCACTGATGAGCTCACCCCCCCCTTCCTTCCATCCTACCCTCCTTCCTTCCATCCTTATTTCGTTCCTTCCTTCCTACCTTCTGTCCTTCCTCCTCCCTCCGTCCTTCCTTCCTTCCTTCCTTCTGTCCTTCTTTCCTCCCTCCCATCTACCTTCCTTCCTTCCCATTCATTATATTATATTAATATATGATATGATATTATATTATATTTATTATATTCATTATATTATATTATATTTATTATATTCATTATATTATATTATATTAATATATTATATTATATTTATTATAATATATTTATTATATTATATTTATTATATTCATTATATTATATTATATTTATTATAATCAGTATTTATTGTACAGGCAGTGTTATATGATTATTTTCTTTCCTTCATGTTTCTCCAGACAGCTGCTGGTTGTTTTCTTCAGGATGTAATATTTGATATGACTGTACTGCAGTGTTTTCACTCTATTATTGTGATGTATTTATGAGACATACTGTAAGGAAGGAAGGAAGGAACTGAGACATACTGTATATTTATGTGTTTTATGTTGTTTGTCTGTAATCATCTGTCTTGCTGCCACTCTGAGCCAGGACTCTCTGAAAAAGAGCAGTGTGTATGAGGAAGGAAGGAAAGGACGGAAGGAAGGAAAGAAGGTAGGTATGAGGACACATGATATAATAATGAATGAGTTTCAGTTTCATCAGCCATGGTGAGGAAGGATTACACGGAGGAAAACGCTCTCATATGTTGTTTTTATTTCACTCTCTTCTTCACAGCACCGGGAAAAATCACTCATTAGAATTAAACATAGAAAACAAGGTGCCAACAGTCAGGGCGTATGTCTTATAATACAGGTTCAAACTAAACCAGACTAATCCTAAAGGAAGGAAGGAAGGAAGGAGAGAAGGAAGGAAGGAAGGAGGGAAGGAAGGAACAAACGAACGAACGAACGAACGAAATAAGGAAGGAAGGAGGGAGGAGGAAGGAAGGGAGAAAAAAGGAGGGAAGGAAGGAAGGAAGGAAGGAAGGAGGGAGGGTGGGAGGGAAGGAAGGAAGGTAGGTGGAAGGGAGGGAGGAAAGAAGGAAGGAGGGAGTGTGGGAAGGAAGGAAGGAAGTAGAGAAGGAGAGAGTGAAGGAAGGAAGGAAGGGAGGTGGGAGGGAGGAGGGAAGGAAGGAATGAGGGTGGAGGAAGGAAGGGAGAAAGAAGGAAGGAAAGGAGGGAAAGAAGGAAGGAGAGTAGGAAGGAAGGAAGGAAGGAGGGAGTGTGGGAAGGAAGGAAGGAGAGAAGGAGGGAGTGAAGGAAGGAAGGGAGGGTGGGAGGGAAGGAAGGAGAGAAGGAGGGAGTGAAGGAAGGAAGGGAGGTGGGAGGAAGGAAGGAAGGAATGAGGGTGGAGGAAGGAAGGGAGAAAGAAGGAAGGAAAGGAGGGAAGGAGGGAAGGAAGGAAGGAAAGGAAGGAAGGAAGGAAGGAAGGAAGGAAGGAAGGAAGGAAGGAGCTTGAAGTCAGAGCCTCAGAGACTAATCCTTACAATATGGGAGCATATCAAAACTAATGATGATAGAAGTTAAATGTGATGTCAATAATATGGTTGATGAGAGCACATAACTTAACAATCATAATGAACACAAAGAACTATTTATTCATCAGGTTTTATACAGCGGGTAGGAAGGAGGGAGGGAGGGTGGAAGGGAGGGAGGGTGGGAGGGAAGGAAGGAAGGAAGGAAGGTGGAAGGGAGGGTGGAAAGAAGGAAGGAGAGAGTGTGGGAAGGAGTGAAGGAAGGAAGGGAGGTGGAAGGGAGGGAGGAAAGAAGGAAGGAGGGAGGGAAGGAGGGAAGGAAGGTGGAAGGGAGGGAGGAAAGAAGGAAGGAGGGAGTGTGGGAAGGAAGGAGGGTAGGTGGAAGGAAGGAAGGAAGGAAGGAAGGAAGGTGGAAGGGAGGTGGGAGGAAGGAAGGGAGAAAGAATGGAGGGAGGGTGGGAGGGAAGGAGGGAGTGAAGGAAGGAGAGAAGGAGGGAGTGAAGGAAGGGAGGTGGGAGGGAGGGAGTGAAGGAAGGAAGGGAGGAGGGAGTGTGGGAAGGAAGGAAGGAATGAGGGTGGAGGAAGAAGGGAGAAAGAAGGAAGGAAAGGAGGGAAGGAAGGAAGGAAGGAAGGAAAGGAAGGAAGGGAAGGAAGGAATGAGGGTGGAGGAAGAAGGGAGAAAGAAGGAAGGAAAGGAGGGAAGGAAGGAACGAACGAAATAAGGAAGGAAGGAGGGATGAGGAAGGAAGGGAGAAAAAAGGAGGGAAGGAAGGAACGAACGAACGAACGAAATAAGGAAGGAAGGAGGGATGAGGAAGGAAGGGAGAAAGAAGGAAAGGAAAGGAAGGAAGGAAGGAAGGAAGGAAAGAAGGAAGGAAGGAAGGAAGGAGCTTGCACACAGAGAGCAAACTTTGTGATCCAGCTGATAAAGATTTGTAGTGTCTGTTAATGTTTGACTCTTGTTCCAGATTGTTGGTTCCAGAGTTCAGAGCTGCTGTTCTGTGATCAGATTCCCTTAAAGAAGACTTCAGGTTAAAGATGAATACAGAGAGTTGACACCTTAAAAAGCTCCTGCTGTCACTTCCATGTTTGTTCTTCTTCTGGTTGGTTTCCTGCTTGAAGCTGCTCATTCATTTCACCTTCACTCATCAGCTAAAGGTAACGTCCTCCATCCTCCCTCCTTTCCTTCCCTCCTTTACTTCCTTCTCATTCCCTCCTTTCCTTCCTTCTTCCTTCCCTCCTTACTGCCTCCTTTCCTTCCCTCCTTTCCTTCCTTCTTCCTCCCTCCTTTACTTCCTTCTCCTTCCCTCCTTTCCTTCCTTCTTCCTTCCCACCTTACTCCCTCCTTTCCTTCCTTCCCTCCTTCTCTCTTTCTTTCCTCCCTCCCTCCTTTCCTTCCCTCCTTTCCTTCCCTCCTTCCTGCTTCTAAAGGTAATGTAAGCAACAGTTTCATCATGTTTGTGTCAGCAGCTGTTAAAATGATCTGATAACAGTACAGATGGAAGTTATACTGATGACTTATGTTCATTTCTTAACTGTATTCTTAAAAAGTCTCCAATCCAATCATCTGAATTTTATGCTTTAAAATGTTTTAAACATGATTTTTTTGACTGATTGATGCGATTATACAGAAAACGTTACTTCTATAAAGTTATTTTAACTTCAGTTTCGCTTTTAAATGTGTGACGCAGTTACAAAACACAGCAAATAAACTTCTTATCAGAAGTGACGGTTAGAAAGAGGAAGTGAACAGGAAGACATGACTCCATATATGAGGTGAAACGTGTCTGCAGGCAGTGAAATGTGACTTTACATCAATGTGTACGTGACAGGTTGAACTATTGTGGTCGCTGCTGTTTGTGTGAGCTGTTTTTTTTTCTTGTTCAGTTAAACCAGATTGCAGAAAAGAGTCTTAACTGGCTCCAAAGGGACCAAAGGAGGTCCAGGTTGTTGGTGCTTTGGTCTGTGGCTTTAAAGATTCCCTCCAGATCAGATTTAAGATGTAAATCACTTTGAATAAGAATTTGTGTCTGTTGTGATTTTTATACAAAACAAAGTTAAATCTTCTTATTAAAATCACATACAGCGCGTTCTCGCCACTGAAGAGGGAACTTTAGATCGCTTTTCAACAATTGGGCCATAAGGGGGGGCGACCACCCATCTGCCCCCCCTTATGCACACCACTGGGTGATGATGAATCCAGTGTAGAAATGTGTTGAACTGATCAATTCTGCCTTCAAAGAACATGATGACCTCTTGACCTTATGTATGTTTTATAGGCTGTAAGCACTTTGTTCTGGTTTGAGTCCGATGTCTCACTAAGTTCATGCAGTTTGTCTGGTGGAGATGAAATGAGTCTCATCTGTTAGGAAAGAAGAAACAGAAAAGTTTAGAATAAACATGATGATCACGATTTTATATTTAACAGGTTAGAGCGGGACCTGAATGTAAGAACAGGAAGCGGTGAAAGACATGACTCCATATATGGCGGGTGAAACATGCATGTTAATTTAATTGTATCTAATTAATCCCTGTAATTTCCGGAAATGTTCCCTGAGTTTAAGCTTAATTTGCAATGAGTCACAGCCTCCAAAGCCTCAGAGCAGATGAAACAAACTGGTTGTGCGCTCTTGACCTTATGTATGTTTTATAATATGAAAGAATAAACTGCAGACAGTGATACATGACTTTACATGAATGTGTATGTGACAGGCTGAACTCTTGTGGTAGCTGCTGTTTGTGGAGACTGAAAGTATGAAATGTTTGTGTGATGTTAATCTACTGAGCAGGATATTAGATGAGAGGACATATGTGTTAAACAGCTTTCTGTTGGAGGTCTAAATGACTACATGTTGAAATAACCACTGAATTAATATTGACTTTGTTTAATAGCCGACATCAACTATGAATAAAATCAAAGTGAGGTACAATCATAGTCCAGCAAAATGTGCCTTACTTTTCTGAATTATGTTTCTTTATTTCATTTTTAGCTGCTTCCAAATACGTTACACCACTTTTTCACCTGTATGCTACAGTTTGTTAGAGAGAGAGAGAGAGAGAGAGAGAGACTCTCTCTTTGTCCTCCATCTTACATCAAGGACTCTGTCTCACTTTCAGCAGTGAAAGTGAAATGTTTCTGAAAGCTGCAGCTGCAGCTTCTCTCTGTGTTTCCTCTACAGGTGAAGGTAGAACCACTCTGTGACCACATGTGGATCTGAATTCACCTGGTGAGTATTTTCTTCTTTCTGACACACAGCTGGATGAAAATAGATGCATGTCATCAGTTTTTAAACACAAGTGAACTATAACTTGCTGCATATGAGCTCTGTAGTGGACAAAAATACAACTGTATGAAAAGGAATCTAGTTAATGCAGTTTCTTCAACATGTATCCACAGTGGAAATCTTAGAGTAATGACTAACTGTGGCGCCATCTGGTGGTAGAATAAAGAATGACAGTGTGATAGACAGCAGTGTGTGTGTGATGTGCAGCTGGTTGTAATGAATGAGCATGTTGTTGTGTTTGTGTGAAGGTGTTTCTCTGCTATGGATCAGAGTGAGGACAGAGAGGAGGGAGTCCCTCCCTCTAAAAGCTCTCTGTGTGGGGAACATGACAGCCAGACCAAAGCTCAGAGGTGAGATGAGGATCTCTAACTGTCCATCACTGTTCTCCACTCACATCACTCCACCATCATTATTCACACTCAAAGCTCTGTGTGTGTTGTGTTGAAGGACAGAGAAGCAGCACAGACCAGACTCTGATGAACTCAGCCTACCTGAACCTAAGAAGTTCAAACATGAACATAAATCTGCTGATCAGAGGTAAGAATGTAAAATCTTTGTTTCTGTTAGTTTCCATCACACCTCAGAAAATGTTGAAGTCTTTGTCATGAAGTCATGAACCACTTCTCATTCTTTCTCTGTAGTGTTAAAAACATGAAGTACAGCACCACATCATCAGATCTCAGTATGTTTTAAGGTTGATATGATCGTTCTGACTGATTGTCTGACTGCAGGTTTCTTCTTACTGATGTCACTGTGGTCCCACATTTCAGAGTTAATTTAATGAGCCCAGTGTTGTTAGTTCTGATAGAAATGAGACCAAACTCATAGCAGGAGATCATATTTGAGCAGACTGTGTCCTGGAAGATCAGAGATGCATCTGTGCTCTCTAAGCTAGTTAGCCAAGCTAACAATGTCAGTTAGTTGTAGCTGTGTGGATCAGTTTCTTACTGCAGGTTTATGTAGAAACACCTGATGTGTCGTAGCTGTCGTCCAACAAAACACACAATCTTCAGGATCAACACTGTAGTTACACTTGTTTTATCTCTTCTCTGTTTCCATCAGGATCCATCAGCAGAGACCAGATCCTCCTGAACCCAGCTGTGTGTCCATGAAGAGTGACCGGTCTAAGGGTGGATTTATTAACTTCAAACATGGACATCAGTCAGCTGATCAGAGGTCAGAGTAACTCTCATATCTAAGAAAACATATGACATTGAATTCTTGACCTCAGTGATACATAACTGCAGTAAAAACAGTTTTACTAACTGAGTTCATTCCAGAACTTTCTGTTGTATCCCATGGTCTTCCTCAGTGAATGAGACTTACTCAGGTATCATCAAGTCAGATGTGAATGTCCTCTTTGATCTTTCTCTGACTGTCCATTGACTGCAGGTCAATGACCTTTGACCTCTTCCCAGTGGATACTGTGGAGTATTGTGTGTATTAAAGTCTCATATATCTTATTATTCGGATGTTGTTCAAAAACTATTAAAACAGGTCAGTGAGCCACAACTTCCCAATGCAGCTTTCAGCTTCACCAGCTCGTTGTGGCTCTGCACGAGATTTCTTGACAATGAAAAAATATAGAAAATAATGACCATACCTGAACAAATCCATGATCTGATGAAGGCTATGGGATACAGTTGAGAGCTTTAGAAATGACAGCAGATGTTGAACTTAGAGTATTTACCACAGAAGAGGCATGAGAATAATTATGACTGGGTTTTTATTTCCATCAGGATCCATCAGCAGAGACCAGATTCTCCTGAACCCAGCTGTGTGTCCATGAAGAGTGACCGGTCTAAGGGTCAAATTATTAACTTCAAACATGGACATCAGTCAGCTGATCAGAGGTCAGACTGTAAAATGTTTGTCTGTTATTATCCAACTCTCATAAGAAGAAGTTTGATTGACTGAAACAGTTTTTACACACAATGTCCTCATAAACACAAACACACACACTCCTCCTACAAACACTTTTCTAGAAACCACAAACTTTATGTGTATAACAGTTTTTAAACAGAGGTACAAAGTCTTTACAGAGACAAATGATCAGAGGTCAGACAGAACAGCCGAGTGTTTTACCTGGATCCACTGTGATAGAACACAACACCTTTAACACTGAGTGTCATTATTTATTCTGAGACTTCATCTTTTCTTCACAGAGTTCATCAGCAGAGCTCAGAGGTTCTCAGTGGTCAGTCTGTCCAGCAGCATCAAACACAGCTGGACTCCATATTTATGGTGTGTAAATGTAAAGCACAGCTACTACTGCTAACTACAACAGCCACAGACTAAATACTAAACTACCATTCTGGTCCTAACAGTCTCCATGCTGCACTCTGTAGACCAGCAGCTTTTCAGTCTGTCACTGATCATCTGATGTTGACTTCTACCAGTTACATTTACATTTGATTGTGTTCCAGCTGCTGGAGGAGAACATCAGCAGGTTTGTGAAGAACGAGCTGAAGAAGATGCAGAAGGCTCTGAGTCCAGATTACCCAGAATGCTTAGAGAGTCAGAGTGAGGATGAGGAGGTGTTGGACGGTGAGGAGGAAGAGCGGAGGAGGAGCAGCAGAGAGGCATTTGTGAAGATCACAGTGCACTTCCTGAGGAGAATGAAGCAGGAGGAGCTGGCTGAGCATCTGCAGAGCAGTAAGAGGATTTTAACAGATTTAACATGATGGAGAGGAAATGGAGGCAACATGGGAGAGGTTTATATTTCAAACTCTGCTGTTAATTCAATTAATTTAAATCTAATGCATTTATTGTCATTGCACAGGACAGCAAATTGTGTGTCCCCATAGCTAATACACATAAAAACAGCAATAAAACAGTATGGATGAAAAAAGAGAACATAAAAATGGCATGGGTATGATGGGGGCAGAGAGGCGATTAACATGTCTGTGAAGACATCTTTCAGCTGCTCCGCACAGTCCCTGAGTACCAGCCAGGTATGTTGTCTGGTCCTGCAGCCTTACAGGGCTTGATCCGGGACAGAACTCTCCTCACACTGGTTGGGTGAGACTCAAAGCCTGTTCACTGGGCTGAAGTCATTCAGCTGGTTAGGGAGGGATCATTTCCACATTGTCACCGACCTGTTTGGGAGGCTGGGGAAGGAGGGCTTTATAGTCCATGATGGCCTGGATTCCCTGCCACAGTTGCCACAGTTTATGTTGTCAGTGAAGTTGTTGTTGCTCCTCTGGGTGTACTGTTGTTTCGCTCTCTTTATTCCATGGGACAGATTGTTCCTTGCAGATATCAGAGCTGCCTCATCATCTGCTCTTAAGGCTGCATCATGGGTCTTTAACGGAGAACGAACTTCCCCAGTCATCTATGATTTCTGAATGGAGCACACAATGATTGTTCTGTTCTCTGTGACATAGTCTGTGCCCTTGTTGATGTAATCCATCACAGTCTCTGTGGACTCTTGTATGCCAGTGTGGTGGTTACAGAAAGCTGCTTCTACAAAAAAATGTCAGTAATTTCAAGTTTCATCAGTGACCGGTTGGTTAAAAAGTCCTTAACCCAACTGCGTGTCTGCTGGTTCACACCCAGGTCCAGCAACTTGGTTTCCATACTGCTGGGGATGATTGTATTAAATGCAGAGCTGAAGTCCAAAAACAGCTGCCTCACAGATGTTCCAGGGTGTTCCAGATAGGAGAGTGCTGTGGGCAGGACTGTGTTTGTGGTGCTGGTCTGAAGTCATTAAGGCTGCTGATGGATGTTTTCTTCAGGACAGGAATGATGGGGGTAGATTTAAGGCATTTGGGGACAGCACATGTAGATAGGGAGAGGTTAAAGATTTTGCTGTAAATATGATGCACACATCTGGATCAGATCTATGAATTATTCTGAGCTGAAAACAGTCAGAAACTGTTTGTCATCAACTGATGAGCTGAATAGATTTCATAGTGGAGGAAAATATACACATCTGCAGTTTAATGTTTACATTCTACCAATTTACTGTAGAATCATCTGATTGATTTCATTTGTTGTTTGTTCATTCAGGAGCTCGTACTGCAAAGTGTCGACGTAAACTCAAGTCTAACCTGCAGAAGAAGTTCCAGTGTCTGTTTGAGGGGATCGCTAAAGCAGGAAACCCAACCCTTCTGAATCAGATCTACACACCGCTCTACATCACAGAGGGAGGGACTGCAGAGGTCAATGATGAACATGAGGTCAGACAGATTGAAACAGCATCCAGGAAACCAGACAGACCAGAAACAACAATCAGACAAGAAGACATCTTTAAAGCCTCACCTGGAAGAGATGAACCAATCAGAACAGTGATGACAAAGGGAGTGGCTGGCATTGGGAAAACAGTCTTAACACAGAAGTTCACTCTGGACTGGGCTGAAGACAAAGCCAACCAGGACATAGACTTCACATTTCCATTCACTTTCAGAGAGCTGAATGTGGTGAAAGAGAAAAAGTACAGCTTGGTGGAACTTGTTCATCACTTCTTTACTGAAACCAAAGAAGCAGGAATCTGCAGGTTTGAAGAGTTCCAGGTTGTGTTCATCTTTGACGGTCTGGATGAGTGTCGACTTCCTCTGGACTTCCACAACACTGAGATCCTGACTGATGTTACAGAGTCCACCTCAGTGGATGTGCTGCTGACAAACCTCATCAGGGGGAAACTGCTTCCCTCTGCTCGCCTCTGGATAACCACACGACCTGCAGCAGCCAATCAGATCCCTCCTGAGTGTGTCGGCATGGTGACAGAGGTCAGAGGGTTCACTGACCCACAGAAGGAGGAGTACTTCAGGAAGAGATTCAGAGATGAGGAGCAGGCCAAC
Organism: Scomber colias; assembly: GCA_021039105.1. Taxonomy (NCBI): domain Eukaryota; kingdom Metazoa; phylum Chordata; class Actinopteri; order Scombriformes; family Scombridae; genus Scomber; species Scomber colias. The sequence continues at coordinate 543,488 of JAJDFG010000193.1, forward strand.
ACCATCATCTCCCACATCAAGACATCACAAAGCCTCCACATCATGTGCCACATCCCAGTCTTCTGCTGGATCACTGCTACAGTTCTGGAGGATGTGTTGAAAAGCAGAGAGGGAGGAGAGCTGCCCAAGACCCTGACTGAGATGTATATCCACTTCCTGGTGCTACAGGCCAAACTGAAGAATGTCAAGTATGATGGAGGAGCTGAGACAGATCCACACTGGAGTCCAGAGAGCAGGAAGATGATAGAGTCTCTGGGAAAACTGGCTTTTGAGCAGCTGCAGAAAGGCAACCTGATCTTCTATGAATCAGACCTGACAGAGTGTGGCATCGATATCAGAGCAGCCTCAGTGTGCTCAGGAGTGTTCACACAGGTCTTTAAAGAGGAGAGAGGGCTGTACCAGGACAAGGTGTTCTGTTTCATCCATCTGAGTGTTCAGGAGTTTCTGGCTGCTCTTCATGTCCATCTGACATTCATCAAGTCTGGAGTCAATCTGTTGACAGGAAAACAAACAACATCCTGGTGGCCTGAAGTGTTCACAGGCAAATCAACACGTTTCTACCAGAGTGCTGTGGACGAGGCCTTAAAGAGTCCAAATGGACACCTAGACTTGTTCCTCCGCTTCCTCCTGGGTCTTTCACTGCAGACCAATCAGCCTCTCCTACGAGGTCTGCTGACACAGACAGGAAGTAGCTCAAAGACAAATCAGAAAATAGTCGAGTACATCAAGAAGAAGATCAGTGAAAATGTGTCTGCAGAGAGAAGCATTAATCTGTTCCACTGTCTGAATGAACTGAATGATCGTTCTCTAGTGGAGGAGATCCAACACTACCTGAGATCAGGAAGTCTCTCCACAGATAAACTGTCTCCTGCTCAGTGGTCAGCTCTGGTCTTCATTTTGCTGTCATCAGAAAAATATCTGGATGTGTTTGACCTGAAGAAATACTCTGCTTCAGAGGAGGCTCTTCTGAGGCTGCTGCCAGTGGTCAAAGCTTCACATAAAGCTCTGTAAGTGGATGAAACACTGGATATTTGAACAATATCAAATATGTTGAATAAAACATTTTGTGTTCTTTACTTACCCTTTCTTCAGGCTTTGTGACTGTAACCTCTCAGGGAGAAGCTGTGCAGCTCTGTCCTCAGTTCTCAGCTCCCAGTCCTCTAGTCTGAGAGATCTGGACCTGAGTAACAACAACCTGCAGGATTCAGGAGTGAAGCAGCTTTCTGCTGGACTGAATAGTCCACACTGTGGACTGGAAACTCTCAGGTCAGAATAGAGCAGCTATAATCCTGTTGTACTGAACAATGACAATAAAGACTAATGTTAATTATTCTGCACATCATCTGTAGGATTCTGGTACATATGTGATTAAAAACATTGTGTTATCAACCGTTTTATATTTCCAGTCTGTCAGGATGTCTGATCACAGAGGAAGGCTGTGCTTCTCTGGCCTCAGCTCTGAGGTCCAACCCCTCCCATCTGAGAGAGCTGGACCTGAGCTACAATCATCCAGGAGACTCAGGGGAGAAGTTACTGTCTGCTGGACTGGAGGATCCACACTGGAGACTGGACACTCTCAGGTAGGTGTAGAGACATTTAAAATATAGATAAATGTATATGAAATGAAAGGAAGTGTGTTTTCTGTAAACTACAGATAACTTAATTCAAAGACTACATTTACCATGCTCCTTTGTTTTCTTGTGGGTTTCTGTCCTGTTTGTTGGGTATGTTCAGTATGTTATGAGTGATGTAATCTAAACCAATCAGAGATCACTTTGGGGGAGGAAGACTGTAGCCACATGTGTGTGAGGAGAGCTGTGTGTGGGTGTGAAGTAGAAAACTAAGGGTGAGGCTGAACAGTGTTTTTTGTTTAGGAAGCTTCCTAACTGAGTGAAATGACCCAGAAGTATCTAAATGGCATCTATGACAAGAGCTGGTTGAATTCTCTAAATGCTAAGGAACGATGATTCAGTGCTTCCTTTCTAACCTCCTTTAGCACAGAGTACACCTGACCATCCTTTATGAAAGGAGAGGAGATAATACTGTCCCACAATTCCTTGTGGCAGCAATATTTAACACGACCAAGTGACGCAGCATTCACAAACTCAAACCATTAAACCCACATTAAATGTCCACAGTGGTCTCTGTGTGTCCTCTGTCCAAAGCTGTGTTCAACATGTTTAATAACTGGATTAACTAATATTAGGGGAGGGGAAATATATCCATTATACGATGCATCACGACGCAGACGTAGTCGACTCTGCATCGATTCACAAAAGTCAAGAATCGATTATTTAAACGTTAGTTAATAACTTTATGTTGATGGTATGGACAGACAGGTCTCAGGTACGGACTAGGGCTGCAGCTATCCATTATCTTTGTAATCGATTATTCTATCAATTATTTCATCGATTAATCAAGTAATCTAATAAATGATTTTGCCTCATTAAATAGCAAAAGTAAAAATGAGAAAAAGGACAAAAAAGACAATGAAGTCGGTTTTATTCCAAACTAAACCCATTTATTGCATTTAACTTCAGTACCTTCTGAAACAAATACATGAACTTACTTTTAGTGGGACTGATTTTAAGTTTTTTCATCATTAGGCGTACATTTTAACCCTGTAAGACCCAGATATAGAAAAAATAAATGAGAAACATTTTTTTGACCCCTCAGATATTGTTTTAGGAGGCATCTGATGTAGAAATGAAAGAGTTTTCAATTTTTTTACATTTTAGTAAGTTTTTAGGGAAATGTTGGGAGCAGGATTTCTGTATTTGTCACTTTGTCTGAACAGATATACAGAACATTTAAGCATTCATTTGCAGGGTTGATTGCTTACTTAGCCCCATAACAGTATATATCATCAGTAATAATCACACATCAATTATAATTTATTAATAAACAGTTATTGATAAAAAATACTTGAAAAAATGTATTTACAAAACTTTTTCTTTTTGCCACTTCTTAGCCATGTTCACTTTCAGTGTGGTTTGAATGAAGGTTGTCTCAGTCCCAGTCTATGTTGACTAGCAGTGATAGTATTCTGCTCTCTACTTATCATACTAAAAGGAACACATGCATCCCCCCAGAGCACTTACAGGTTCACATTCAGGACCATTGGCATGGTGCTACTTCAGCAAACCCTCAGATAAATAGCTCAGGATCATTTAGAAGTTAAAAAATTGAAAATCACATTTAAAACTTGAATCATGAATCATCTAACACTTTAAATTTCTACTATAATTAGTTTCAATTAGTGAACGTGTGAGAAGTGCAGTGTCCTTATGTAATGTGTAAGGAGCACAGGCTAGTTTGACTACCACAACATAGACATAACAAGCTCTAATATTATGTGGAATAAAATACCAGATGGAGTTTGGTGCTTAATCCACTTTATTTTGAAAGTATTGTTTCAGTCAATAAAATGTAATAATTCAAATCCTTCTTTTTTAGGTGATGGTGTCATCTCTTTAAAAATAGAAATATCTTGTATGTTGCTGTTTAAAACCTGAAATGATATTAACTCTTCAACTCTCAAGCTAATTATTCCTTGTTTCATCGTTGTTGACATTTCTTCCTTATCGATACATTCAAGTAAAACTCAGTTAAACCATCAATCTCAGGTATGAACACACAGGTGGACACTCTCAGGTCACATTTAAGGGTTCATTTTAACAGTAAATGTAGTTTTAGTCATAAGTGAGTCATGTACATTGTTTTAGTTTTAGTGGACTAAATATCATTAGATTATAGATTATAGTCTATATAATATAATAAAGTTTAAAGGATAATGCTTTTTTAAAGTTAGTGTTGAATGAGTGAAGTCATTATTCCTACTAGATGAAATGAATGTTATATTTATCTGTTATTGAATGGTAGGAAGGTTTGAATGGTTAATACACACAGACATATCTTTATTTACCTGGCTTGGCCATAAAAGAGCATCTCAATAACAATAATCAGCTGCTAATGTTGCTTCAAGTTTGAAGTGGAGACAGATGACAGAATAAAGTCCAGTGTGTCTCTCTGTTATATTTAGTTTTCTGATTCATCATCTAGTTAAAAATCTGTTAATTATCCGTCTGATCAACAAAAGAAACAGAAACAACTTTCTTCATTTATCAGACACATTTTTCTTTTCATGTTATTTCCTCCATTAACTGTTATTATGGATGGATATTATATGTTGTTATGGATCAAATGAACATAAGGAAGAGTTTGTCTGTCACATTTTAAACATATTTATATTTGACATAATGTGTCATCATTTCCATGTGAGCGTCTGGTTTGATATGAGTTCACTTAGTTTATTGAGTTACATCATATCAATTATTCCTGAAACATTCAACCTAATAAAACAAATCACTATTTAAAAACACTCTGGTCATATTCAGAGTTATTAAATAATTAATTCACAATCAGAATATCAATAAATAGCCTTCAGATACAAATAATGAATAAATAACATTCTGCCAGTAGTAATGTTTCATATGTTTCTGAGCAGCACACAGTAGATACACAGCAGGAGTGTTTGTTAAATAGATATAATATAATATAATATAATATAATATAATATAAACGTTCATGATCTCCTGATGTCCCTGAACTCATCAGAGTCCATCTGTTATTTTATTATTGATGTATTTACTGTTTATTATAAAGAAGTTCACTTGTATCATGAACTTTATTTAGAACTTTCTAACTTGTGGTTGTTTCTTCTTATTGTGTCTTTCAACTATTATTATTATTATTATATATTCAAACCAAATGAATGAACACATGGAATAATTCCAGTCAAATGTTTTGCTGTCTTATAGCTGCATTTATTCTCTGATCACTTCAAAAATGCTCCTTTTGTCTCCTTTTGATATTGAAGTGATGACTGGCTCTATCCTCAGGACAACATGCAGAGATCAATATTTAATCTAGTGATTTATCATGTGGGAGGACATATTTGTTCATCACATCTTCTTCTTCAGGTCTTTTCCTCTCAGACTTCAGTGAAAGAATCCAGCAGACAGTTGAGACAGATGAGTTTCAGCCTGTTTCTGTGTCACTCTGACAAACTGAGGAACACTGCTTCATGTTGAACAGCAGTTAGGACTCATGTTGGATAGAAAATCATTCTGACTGTGTTTCTTCCTCCAGGGTGGACCATGGTGGAGAGCAGTGGTTAAAACCTGGTGTGAAGAAGTGTAAGTGTGGATTGAATTTGATTCATGACAACTAAACAGCACACAGTCAGTTTCTCTTTAAATACAAAGTTGGTCTTTGTGGTATTTATTCATTAAAACATTACTGACAAAATGTGTCATCATGAAACTTTATAGAAATGAACAACAGATCAGAAGTTAAACAGAGAATAAATCCATCAGGTGTGTCAGATGATAAACTGCTGCTGTGTTGTTTCTTCTTCTCTTCATCAGATTTCTGTGAACTCACACTGGACACAAACACAGTGAACAGAGTCCTCAAACTATCTGATAACAACAGGAAGGTGACACGTGTGGAGGAGCGTCAGTCATACCCTGATCATCCAGACAGATTTGCCCGCAGGGCTCAGTTGCTGTGCAGTAATGGTCTGACTGGTCGCTGTTACTGGGAGGTCGAGTGGAGAGGAAAAGTTATTATATCAGTGAGTTACAGAAGAATCAGCAGAAAAGGAGACAGTGATGACTGTGTGTTTGGATGGAACGATCAGTCCTGGAAACTGACCTGCTCTGATGAAGATGGTCGTTACTATGTCCGTCACAATAACAAAGAAACACCCATCTCCTCCTCCTCCTCCTCCTCTGTCTCTAACAGAGTAGCAGTGTATGTGGACTGTCCTGCTGGCACTCTGTCCTTCTACAGAGTCTCCTCTGACACACTGATCCACCTCCACACCTTCAACACCACATTCACTGAACCTCTGTATCCTGGGTTTGGGTTTGGGTTTGATTCCTCAGTGTATCTGTGTCCTCTGTCTGAGTGAGAGTCTCTTCCTGTGTGTGAAGATGTAAATAACTTTGAGAAGTTTGAGTAACATTATTTTCATTGCTGGTTAAAATTCAAGCAGAAGCAAACACAACGAGCTTCTGTAACATTGATCTGATTATTAAAATAAAAACCAGTTTGAACTTGAAGCTTTTGGTTTTCTGTTTGTTTTTGACACCAGCAGGACTCCGTACATCTCAGCTCTCTGTTTTTACTTTATTGAACAACAGCAGAATATACAAACATACAGGTAAACATTAATATCAGTTAAATATGTAATAATATGAGGAAATGAACAACATGAGAGCAAATATTAAAACAATGCAAACACAAACACACAAGCTAACAAACAAGCTAACAGCAGACAGAAGCAAGAACAACATGAAGCAGATTAGCAATAAGAAGCTAGCAGGACAAAGACAATAAACACTTTATAAAAAGCCACAAAGCAACAATAAGGCTTCTGTGGCTTCAAATTAAAATCATCTGTGAGCTGTAGAAAAACTTGTGTTTTATTCTTTCTTTGAAAAGTTTGTGTAATATTCTTCTTGTTAAACTTTTGATCTGTTAGTTCAGGTCCATCTAACATCAGTGAAGACTGATTCTTCTTTTCATCTTTACTTCTGTGACTTTTCACAAGTTGAATGAATTCATGGTTACAGCAGAAGTGAAAGAGTTCATATTACTGAATCATCACTCACATTATGAAACTATAAGAGACACAATAAACATCATCCATGACGTCATGTTTACTATTTAAAGTGTGGGTGACGTCACTCAGCGCGCCTGTGGGCGGGGCGTCGGGTTTCTCTTCCTGTGTGTGAGCAGGTGAGACACACCTGATGGTTTGATGAGAGACTCACATGGGCGGTGCATATTCAAAATGTGGTGGATAAATGTAAAAAAGTCTTAAATGTGATGAGGTGTTTTGTGGGGTATGCCTGGGGGCAGACAAGAGTGCGCTAAAAGCCATATATTGTGGGTTGATTAGGTCTATTTTAGATTATGGGACAGGCACATCCCTGACAAAGCTAGACATTATTCAATATCAGGTATTGAGGCTATGTACAGGGGCTTTTAAAACAACTCCAACAGCAGTATTACAGGTGGAAATGGGGGAAATGCCATTAGATATGAGGAGGTTGCAATTATCGCTGGTGTATTGGGTTAATTTGCAGGGTCATGTGACAGACCATCCAACAAAATGCACTTTAGAACCGTGTTGGGAAAAGGGAAAAAGGGACAGTAAAAGTTTTGGTTGGACAATAACACAGGAAACAGAAGAGATTGAAATAGCCCATTTAGATGTAAGTCCGACAGTACCATTATTTGTTTGTTTATTGTATGATTTATTTATTTATTCATTTATTTATTTTTATTTTTCTTGTAGTATTTATTTAGTTATTTTGTGAGGGTGTTATGGCCATTTTGATCCACATTCCATACCAGTAGGTGGCGGTAATGCACCAATTCGTTGTTTGCCAACCGCCATTAAGCAGCAGCAGCAGAAGAAGAAGAAGCAGCGACACACCTGAGCAGCAGCAGACAGCAGCAGACGCTTTCATCACTTTGTCTTTTAAACTTTACTTCATATTTTACATTAAAGTGATCCGCGCGGAGCGGCAGCGCGAGACCGGAAACCGGAGCTACATCCGAGAGTCCGTGCACGCGCAGCAGCTGACGGCAGGTAAGTCAAGAGTTTCAGTTACCATGGTGACTGACTCAGAGTTTCAGTTACCTCTCTTTCCTCATCTCAGGCTTAAGAGCTGATAAAAGTCCTCACATTGTGTACTTTAGGAGAAGTTGTGATAATGTTTTAAAAAGACGAGTGAAGCAGTTATTAGATGTTTGGACTGAGCGCATCACTTCCTGCTGTGCTTTGTGTCGGCCAGCAGGTGTCAGTAGTGGAGCAGCTGAAGTCTGGAGAGGTGAACTCCATCTCAACACGACGGCTTTAAAAACCTTCATCCAAAAGTCGTCCAAACCTCAGACTGACTGATCAGAGACTCACATGTGATCAAACTGCTGCTGCTTCAAAAGTCGCCCCCTGCATGGAGAGTAGACGCTTTTACCATCTGGGAGGCGCTTCAGTACTCCCACAGCTTTTAAACAGCGCTACAAAAATTCCTTTATCCCTCTTTCCATCCAAGCACTGAACGCACTTTACAGAGGGAGATAGTCCTCGTCCATCCTAGTCCCCCCCTCCCTGGCTTGGACCTATTTATTTATTCATATTTATTAGTTTTTTCTTTTCTAAATTCATGTTTTTAATTCCAATCAATGAATGTAGTTGTTGTGTTTTAATGTGTTGTGTGATCTGTGTTGTCTTTTCTGTATTCCTGCTGCAAACTAAGTGGACAAAGAATCAAATGAATCTGAATCTGAATCTTCATCACATCTGAGCTCAGCTGCTCTGACCTGTAGATGATCACATGGTTCGTTACCACCATCTAGTGGACAGATAGCACAACTACATGTGATGTGTGATTTCTGACATGAACTTTATATATTTAATAACTTTATATATTTAATATAATAACTTTATATATTTAATAACTTTATATATTTAATAACTTTATATATTTAATAACTTTATATATTTAATAACTTTATATATTTAATATAATAACTTTATATATTTAATACAATAACTTTATATATTTAATATAATAACTTTATATATTTAATAACTTTATATATTTAATAACTTTATATATTTAATATAATAACTTTATATATTTAATATAATAACTTTATATATTTAATAACTTTATATATTTAATATAATAACTTTATATATCTAATAACTTTATATATTTAATAACTTTATATATTTAATATAATAACTTTATATATTTAATATAATAACTTTATATATTTAATAACTTTATATATTTAATATAATAACTTTATATATTTAATACAATAACTTTATATATCTAATAACTTTATATATTTAATAACTTTATATATTTAATAACTTTATATATTTAATATAATAACTTTATATATTTAATACAATAACTTTATATATTTAATAACTTTATATATTTAATATAATAACTTTATATATTTAATAACTTTATATATTTAATATAATAACTTTATATATCTAATAACTTTATATATTTAATATAATAACTTTATATATCTAATAACTTTATATATTTAATAACTTTATATATTTAATACAATAACTATATATTTAATAACTTTATATATTTAATATAATAACTTTATATATTTAATAACTTTATATATTTAATACAATAACTTTATATATTTAATAACTTTATATATTTAATATAATAACTTTATATATTTAATAACTTTATATATTTAATACAATAACTATATATTTAATAACTTTATATATTTAATATAATAACTTTATATATTTAATAACTTTATATATTTAATACAATAACTATATATTTAATAACTTTATATATTTAATATAATAACTTTATATATTTAATAACTTTATATATTTAATATAATAACTTTTATCTAGGAAGGAAGGAAGGAAGGAAGGAAGGACAGACAGCCACAGTCATGAAGTTAATATGAGTTAATATCTGTTATCTAGGAAGGAAGGAAGGAAGGAAGGAAGGAAGGAAGTGATCCTCCTTCATCCTCTGGTAAACTACAACATCCTGAACCAAGGTAAGTCTCTTCTGGACAACTTTAACATCACACTTCAACTAATAGAACAAGTGTTTCTCTCTTTTTCTCATTTTCACTGGTACATACACTTCCTTCCTTCCCTCCCTCCTTCCTTCCTTCCCTCCCACCTTCCTTCCTTCCACTGGTACATACATGGGCTGTGTCTCAAATGGCGCACTTGCACACTTCAAGCACTATGTTTTAGGGCATAGTGCGTTCACACTGAAGAACAAGCGAAAACTCAGTGCTCTGAAAGTACCCGGATGGTGCACTTATAACGGACAAAAAATCCAGTGTGAGATGATGGACACCACTCACACTAAACGGACGTCATTTTGCCTACGTAGCGGAAGGGGAGGGACTTTTTGCCCAGTTTTCTGATTTCAATTGGCGGCCAGCAGCGACATGCAAGCCCGTCACTTCCGCTAAGTGCAAAACGCCAGTGCTCCATTTCAGACAATACTTACCCACGACAGTGTGCACTACAGAGGTAAGGGCTCAGTGCGCACTACGCACTACATTCTGGTGCACTCACGTAAGTGCTCCATTTGAGACACAGCCATGAACTCTGTTTTCTCTCTGCTTGCACTGCACTGAAAAAAGTGAACTTGGGCAACCATTGATGTAAGGAGGGATTTGTCTTGAACCCATAATCGCTGTGTTTCTGTCTTTTACTTGGTTTAAGGTGTGATTAAATGTAAATCAAGGTCTCATTGGTTCAAAGTTATTCACAAACATCTAATCAAGCATCAATTGTACTTTTAAGTTGAAAATGTTGCATGTCACGTGACGTGCGTACGTACTGACGTCACGCTACAACCAGACTTCAACTTTGAATTTTCCGCCATCTTGTTTTCCCGCATGAAGACTTCACAGAAGAAAAGAGAAAGAAATCGGTAAGAAATATGCATGACTGTTAAATATGTGTCTACATTCATACACCACTCTTACACAATGTAACTTTACGCTGTTTTTATCACACAACGTCGATGTTTAGCCGTGACTGTTTGGTACAATTAGCTAACGTTAGCTAGCGGATCGATACAGGTTAGCGTTAGCATTAGCTTAGAAGACGCCGCCATGTGTCTGAGCGCGAGTTTCAGGTAACTGATGTCCTGCTTCACACCTACTGCCATACAAGTACAGAGTAACTGAACACTTTATTACACTTTGACTGAAGTTTTCAGAAATGATAGTTTTCAGTGACTTGAAGCTTATTTTTGGTGTTAACAAAAGGAGAAAGACTGTTTGTATGTGTTCAAATGGAAAACACTTGTTTGCTCTCATTAACAAATGTCTCCTTTCTTCCAGGCCTGCAGTGATCTCATATAGTTAAAAGAAGCAACGTTTAATGGGTAAGTGTTTATATTTGAATGTCATGTGAGTTATGCAGCTGAGTATCAGGTGTAAGGTTATGGTCATGATTATTATGAGATAAGTATTATTATTGTTCATCACCTGTGATATGGAGTTTTATTTTCTGTGACTGAATCCAAAGTCAAAAGCAATAGGAAAAAAAAATCAAAAGGACTTTTTGTATATCATTCCATATGTTCAACATATGCATTAAGTATTATTAAAATAATACCACATGGTAATATCCTGTGTGACGTAAAAAAAAAATCAAAATTCCAAGTAGTCCTTATAATGTTTCATGCTTTATTTAGTCAGTGGTAATCGTGAGGATTTGCCTACCATATAAGACAGAAGTGTATCCCTATATTACTGTATAATCATAAGGACTGATTACATTTATAAAATATATTTTTATGTATTTTTTATATTTTATTATAATCTATTTTGTAATATATATTTATAAATTGAGTTTTCAGTATCACTTCCACTTCTACCAACAATGCCAATGTAATTTGGGTCTTTCTTTTGCTCCAACCCCCCCCCCCCCATCCTCCCCTTTTCAGTCATCTGCTGAATGTGGAAATGTAAAGACTGTGGTGTCACCAAATCACGACGATCGGAACTTCTGAAGCATTACAAACTTCAGCATAGCCATTTTGGACGCCGCCGTGGTTACCCTTGCACATATTCAACCTGTCCTTGTTCCTTTACTACCTGGAATGCCCTTAAGAGCCATTTGTCAAGAAGCCACCCTAGACTGAACCCACAAAAAGACCAGCAGACAACTTTGAGATGCCTTTTGTGTGAATACAAGAACAATTCAACTCTTAAAGACTATTTGCAGCACTTAGGGCAGCAGCGGCGGTGAAAAATCACCAGACTGTAAATTGTATTTTTCAAAGTTGCTCGTACAAAACAAATGTTTATGGTTCATTCCGGACTCATAGGCACAGAAATCACAGGTTATCCTCTGTAAGTGATTTAAAATGTGAAACTGCTGTGAGGGTACAGCCAATCCACCATTCCCCTGAAGACAGTAATGCTGATGATTTAGATGATGTTTCAGAGGACCGAGCTATGGCCAAAAGAGTTTCTCATTCCAAGCTTTTCATATGACACTGAAGTCCAGTTAGAGAGAGGAAATGCTGCCTTTAAGGCAAACGGAACAAGGTTGACAGTCAGTCCTAGGATGAAGTCAGACATTCTGGAAAAGGTGTCTGATCAGATCTACAAGTATAAAGCCTACCCAAAAACCTCAGACTTTTGTGAGGTTTCAGAGGCACTGATCAAGAAGCACCCCTGCTTGGCAGAGCCAGGATCTTGGAATGGCTGCAATGGGTGGACACAGAGACTTAAAACCAGGATGGGAAACCTCCGTACCCAACTGAAGGGTCTTGGATGCCCTGAGCTTGCTGTCAATTCTCTAAAGACCAAAGCTTCCTTTCCTTCCTATTTAAATCTGTAACAGAAGCTATTCCCATCTCTTTCTTGTGTTTCATTAAGCACCTAAAGGAGGGAAGAAGGGAAGGAAAGGAGGGAAGAAGGGAAGGAAAGGAGGGAAGAAGGGAAGGAAAAGAGGGAGGAAGGGAAGGAAAGGAAAGGAGGGAAGAAGGAAGGTAGGAAGGAAAGGAGGGAGGGAGGAAGGAAGGAAGGAAGGAAAGGAGGGAGGTAGGAAGGAAAGGAGGGAAGAAGGAAGGAAAGGTGGGAGGAAGGAAGGGAAGGAAGGGTTGAAAAAAGGAAGGAAGCAAGGGAGGAAAGAAGGAAGAGTGAAAACAGAGGTGCACGTTGCCTCTTTAAGGGTTAAATAAATATAATAAATTCTACTATCAGCCTCGTTAACACTACTTTTAGTGGGAGGGTGTGATCTTAGTGAAAGGAAAGGAAAGGAGGTAGGAAGGAGGGAAGGTAGGAAGGAAGGAGGGAAGGTAGGAAGGAAAGGAGGGAAGAAGGTAGGAAGGAAGGGAAGGAAGGAAGGGAAGAAGGAAAGAAGGAAAGGAAATGAGGGAGGAAGGAAAGGAGGGAAGAAGGAAGGAAAAAGAAGGAAGGAAAGAAGGAAAGGAAGGAAAGAAGGGAAGGAAAGGAGGGAAGAAGGAAGGTAGGAAGGAAAGGAGGGAAGAAGGAAGGAAAGGAGGGAGGAAGGGAAGGAAAGGAAAGGAGGGAAGAAGGAAGGAAAGGAGGGAGGAAGGAAGGAAGGAAGGATAGAAGGAAGCAAGGGAGGAAAGAAGGAAGAGTGAAAACAGAGGGGGTGAATGTGTGTGTATCTCCTGGTGCACGTTGCCTCTTTAAGGGTTAAATAAATATAATAAATTCTACTATCAGCCTCGTTAACACTACTTTTAGTGGGAGGGTGTGATCTTAGTGAAAGGAAAGGAAAGGAGGGAGGAAGGAAAGGAGGGAGGAAGGGAAGGAAAGGAGGAAGGGAAGGAAAGGAGGGAGGAAGGGAAGGAAAGGAACGAACGAACGACATAAGGAAGGAAGGAGGGAGGAGGAAGGAGGGAGGAGGAAGGAAGGGAGAAAAAAGCAGGGAAGGAAGGAAGGAAGGAAGGAAGGAAGGAAGGAGGGAGGGTGGGAAGGAAGGAAGGAAGGAGAGAAGGGGGGGAATGAAGGAAAGGAAGAAGGAAGGAAAGGAGGGAGGAAGGAAAGGAGGGAGGAAGGAAGGAAGGTAGGAAGGAAAGGAGGGAAGAAGGAAGGAAAGGAGGGAGGGAGGAAGGAAAGGAGGGAAGAAGGAAGGAAGGTAGGAAGGAAAGGAGGGAAGAAGGAAGGAAAGGAGGGAGGGAGGAAGGAAAGGAGGGAAGAAGGAAGGAAGGTAGGAAGGAAAGTAGGGAAGAAGGAAGGAAAGGAGGGAGGGAGGAAGGAAAGGAGGGAAGAAGGAAGGAAAGGAGGGAGGAAGGGAAGGAAAGGAGGGAAGAAGGAAGGAAGGGAGGAAGGAAAGGAGGGAAGAAGGAAGGAAGGAAGGTAGGAAGGAAAGGAGGGAGGAAGGGAAGGAAAGGAGGGAGGAAGGAAGGAAAGGAGGAAGGGAAGGAAAGGAAAGGAGGGAAGAAGGAAGGAAAGGAGGGAGAAAGGAAAGGAGGGAGGAAGGAAGGAAGGAAGGAAGGAAGGAAGGAAAGAACGAAAGGAAAGGAGGGAGGAAGGAAAGGAGGGAAGAAGGAAGGAAAAGGAAGGAAGGAAAGAAGGAAAGGAAGGAAGGAAAGAAGGAAAGGAAAGGAGGGAAGAAGGAAGGGAAGGAAGGAAGGAAGGAAGGGAAGAAGGAAAGGAAAGGAGGGAGGGAGGAAGGAAGGAAGGAAGGTAGGAAGGAAAGGAGGGAAGAAGGAAGGAAAGGAGGGAGGAAGGGAAGGAAAGGAGGGAAGAAGGAAGGAAAGGAGGGATGGAAGGGAAGAAGGAAGGAAAGGAGGGAGGAAGGAAGGGAAGGAAAGGAAGGAAGGGAAGGAAAGGAGGGAGGAAGGAAGGAAGGCAAGGAAGGTAGGAAGGAAAGGCCCATCAGTGTCTTGAAGAAACTCAATAATTTATTTTCCAATGAAAGTTTTCACATGTTATGAAGAAAAGCAAAGGATGGAGGGAGGGAGGAAGGAAGGGAAGGAAAGGAAGGAAGGAAGGAAAGGAGGGAGGAAGGGAAGGAAAGGAGGGAGGAAGGAAGGTAGGGAGGAAAGGAGGGAAAAAGGAAGGGAAGGAAAGGAGGGAGGAAGGAAAGGAGGGAAGAAGGAAGGAAAGGAAGGAAGGGAAGGAAGGAAAGAAGGAAAGGAGGGAAGAAGGAAGGGAAGGAAGGAAAGAAGGAAAGGAGGGAAGAAGGAAGGAAAGGAGGGAGGAAGGAAGGAAGGAAGGAAGGAAGGTAGGAAGGGAAGGAAAGGAGGGAGGGAGGAAGGAAGTAAGGTAGGAAGGAAGGAAGGAAGGAAGGAAGGAAGGAAGGAAGGAGCTTGCACACAGAGACCAAACTTTATGATCCAGCTGATAAAGATTTCTACTGTAGGAGGAGGAAGGAAAAGAAGGAAAGGAAAGGAGGGGGAGAGGAAGGAAGGTAGGAAGGAAAGGAGGGAAGAAGGAAGGAAAGGAGGGAGGAAGGAAAGAAGGAAGGAAGGAAGGATAGAAGAAAGGAAGGAAGGAAGGGTTGAAAAAAGGAAGGAAGGAAGCAAGGGAGGAAAGAAGGAAGAGTGAAAACAGAGGGGGTGAATGTGTGTGTATCTCCTGGTGCACGTTGCCTCTTTAAGGGTTAAATAAATATAATAAATTCTACTATCAGCCTCGTTAACACTACTTTTAGTGGGAGGGTGTGATCTTAGTGGAAGGAAAGGAAAGGAGGGAGGAAGGAAGGAAGGAAGGTAGGAAGGAAAGGAGGGAGGAAGGAAAGGAGGGAGGAAAGGAGGGAGGAAGGAAAGGAGGGAGGAAGGTAGGGAGGAAGGAAGGAAAGGAGGGAAGAAGGAAGGAAAGGAGGGAGGAAGGAAAGGAGGGAGGAAGGAAGGAAAGGAGGGAGGAAAGAAGGAAAGGAGGGAAGAAGGAAGGAAAGGAGGGAAGGAAGGGAAGAAGGAAGGACAGGAGGGAGGAAGGAAAGGAAGGAAGGAAAGAAGGAAAGGAAAGGAGGGAAGAAGGAAGGAAAGGAGGGAGGAAGGGAAGGAAAGGAGGGAGGGAGGAAGGAAGGAAGGTAGGAAGGAAAGGAGGGAAGAAGGAAGGAAAGGAGGGAGGGAGGAAGGAAAGGAGGGAGGGAGGAAGGAAGGAAGGTAGGAAGGAAAGGAGGGAAGAAGGAAGGAAAGGAGGGAGGGAGGAAGGAAAGGAGGGAGGAAGGAAGGAAGGTAGGAAGGAAAGGAGGGAGGAAGGAAGGAAAGGAGGAAGGAAGGAAAGGAGGGAGGAAGGAAGGAAAGGAGGGAGGAAGGGAAGAAAGGAGGGAGGAAGGGAAGGAAAGGAGGGAAGAAGAAAGGAAGGAAGGTAGGGAGGAAGGGAAGGAAAGGAGGGAAGAAGGAAGGAAGGAAAGGAGGGAGGAAGGAAGGAAGGTAGGAAGGAAAGGAGGAAGGAAGGGAAGGAAAGGAAGGAAGGAAGGATAGAAGGAAGGAAGGAAGGAAGTGTTGAAAAAAGGAAGGAAGGAGGGAAGGGAGGAAAGAAGGAAGAGTGAAAACAGAGGGGGTGAATGTGTGTGTATCTCCTGGTGCACGTTGCCTCTTTAAGGGTTAAATAAATATAATAAATTCTACTATCAGCCTCGTTAACACTACTTTTAGTGGGAGGGTGTGATCTTAGTGAAAGGAAAGGAAAGGAGGGAGGAAGGAAGGAAAGGAGGGAAGAAGGAAAGGAAAGGAGGGAGGAAGGAAGGAAGGAAAGGAGGGAGGAAGGAAGGAAGGAAGGTAGGAAGGGAAGGAAAGGAGGGAGGGAGGAAGGAAAGGAGGGAAGAAGGAAGGAAAGGAGGGAGGAAGGAAGGAAGGAAAGGAGGGAAGAAGGGAGGGAGGAAGGGAAGGAAAGGAGGCAGGAAGGAAGGAAGGTAGGTAGGAAAGGAGGGAAGAAGGAAGGAAAGGAGGGAAGAAGGAAGGAAGGAAGGAAGGTAGGAAGGAAAGGAGGGAGGAAGGGAAGGAAGGAAGGGAAGAAGGAAAGGAAAGGAGGGGGAGAGGAAGGAAGGTAGGAAGGAAAGGAGGGAAGAAGGAAGGAAAGGAGGGAGGAAGGAAAGAAGGAAGGAAGGAAGGATAGAAGAAAGGAAGGAAGGAAGGGTTGAAAAAAGGAAGGAAGGAAGCAAGGGAGGAAAGAAGGAAGAGTGAAAACAGAGGGGGTGAATGTGTGTGTATCTCCTGGTGCACGTTGCCTCTTTAAGGGTTAAATAAATATAATAAATTCTACTATCAGCCTCGTTAACACTACTTTTAGTGGGAGGGTGTGATCTTAGTGAAAGGAAAGGAAAGGAGGGAGGAAGGAAGGTAGGAAGGAAAGGAGGGAGGAAGGAAAGGAAAGGAGGGAGGAAGGAAGGAAGGAAGGGAGGAAGGTAGGAAGGGAAGGAAGGAAAGGAGGGAGGAAGGGAAGGAAAGGAGGGAGGAAGGAAGGAAGGAAAGGAGGGAGGAAGGAAGGAAGGTAGGAAGGAAAGGAGGGAGGAAGGAAGGAAAGGAGGAAGGAAGGAAAGGAGGG